>OY992876.1:193346333-193781333 GCA_963921405.1 Cepaea hortensis
GTGTGTGTGTGTGTGTGTGTGTGTGTGTGTGTGTGTGTGTTTTTTTTTTTTGACTGTGTCAGGTCACAGATGTCATGACGCTATTGTTACATCCTTCTTACATATGTACATGTGTGTGTTGACTGTATCAGGTGACAGGTGTCATGACTCTATTGTTACATCCTTCTTACATATGTACATGTGTGTGTTGACCATATCAGGTGACAGGTGTCATGACGCAGGGTCGTGGAGACGGGACCGAGTGGGTGAGTCGGTTCATGGTGTCCTACAGCATGGACGCTTACCACTGGAATTACATCACAGATAACTATGGTAATCAATGGGTAAGCACACTTAGTAGTATGTTTATTAAGTCTGTGAAGTTTGTCTCTGTAATTGCCATGGTGATCAATGTCTAATATTGTGTGTTATTTATATTGGTGGCTCTTGTCGTCGGGATCGTAAGTATATAATTGTTATGTAAATGGTTTTAATGCTAAATCTCAGCGAAACAGGCGTAGGACCAGACACCACATGGCTGGTACCAATGGTTTACAGGGTTACGAGCTCCCAGTTATCAGGCACCTTATTTTTGGAACGGCCTGAACATAGGTCCCGATTATTAGCGCTTATACTCTTGGACATTATAGTCTCTACTTGGTAGGGACAAATATTGTTAATAGATGTCTAGGGTCTTACTAACAATGTAGCACAACAGCAGTCACCAATCTGCAGCTTCCTCTCCACCGACGCACACGCGTGCTATATTAGATCGGAGCTTGGATACTAATAAGTACACTTATGACGTGTATATGGTGTCTTGGAATTTAAATGTTCTGGGCACGTTTTTATCATTACAGTTTCGTAATCACGATAATACTAGATCCACCTTGCATGCAGGACGGACACAGCCAAGAACTGTGTAAAGGATGATCATATGGCAAAGATTATCACAAGACAACGGCCCGCAAAGAGCACTAGGACTTAGACACAACAGAAACGGAGCAAGAGGACACTACCCAATATGTACCTAACTAATATCCGAGGATGTGAACACCATCAGATAATAAACACCCAAAACTGCCCCAGTTGTCCCTTCTTAATTTGATCCTCAAAGGTTAAACGGATCACACAACACGCAAAGAAGAAGAAGAAGAAGGGGAGGAGGTGGTGGTGTTTATCAGAGCACACGAGAATCTGAATTTAAATAGAACGTATTGCATGCGAAATAATTTCTTTCTATCTTTTTGAAAATTATTTCCAAATTGTTGAATGATAACACAAGGATGCCACGCGCATATAGTGCGCACAACAGAAAATATAAAATGGTATAATGATGTGGAGTTGATTGAGAAAACTACACAAATTACAAGGAATCAAGAGGTGAGATAATGACACTCGCGCTAGATAGGCTGCACATTGAGAACCTAAGAATTGTATAGCTAGAAAGTCTTTTGTCTAGACCCAGAAGACAAACGAAATAGAAGAAGGCCTGAAAATACAAGGCGAAGAGAAATTCTTTTTTGTTCGCGTATCCTTTACAGGACATCGCTGTCAACATCAGCATCTTTCAGCTGATTATTGATTTCTCGGCAAGATTACGCTCAGTAGTTTGCCATTGCTTTCTGAGCGACCGGCTCACATACCCCATAAGTTACCGATGGGGCGAGAACCGCTACCGATTCTCGCGCACATCACGTTACTCACGAGAGTATATGGGATTACGGAGAAAGACGTTTAACCCCTAGGCCAGAGACCGGCCGAAGAGAATTAGGAACTGATAAATAATATGAGGAGGGCATCGGGGGAGCTCCATGAGATCAGAAAAGATGGGACTGCTTGGGAAGTTTCGCCATGAGACTACGATCCACGGAGGGATAAAGCGTAGAGGGAGAAGAAGATAATAGTGATGGTTCCCTTCTAAGATACTGTGATAATTATTCATATGTTCTTATCTCGTGTCGATGTTTATGTTTTTCAGATTTGAGGGATTAGTGCCTTTAAACATCTGCACTTCTAAATCATGGTCTGTTTTAAATACATCTATTTTCAAATCTGATTTAGTTCTTTCATTGAATCATTAGTTTCCATTTTATGACCAGAAAATGTTTTTTCCTGAAAAGAGATCTATGATTTGTTCGAGTTAATTGCTGTCTAGAATATCTCCTCTTACGTTACCTAGCAACTATACCTCCCGTTATCAGCCTGTCCTTGTCACTGTCTTCTTTTTTTTTTTTTTTATATGTGAAGAAGTGTCATCTTCCGTAATACGATGGTGTTTAAAAGTCCAGTGTGTCTGAATGTTGGGTTTTCACTAATTCACTGTTGATTTCACAATCTGTCCCAGACATTTTCTAGACTCTGTCTGTAGCATTATTTCATTTCGAATTGGCTTTGCAATAGTTCTATGGAGTGCTCAGTGTCATACATCCATATTGATACCGTGAGTATATGTTTCCAAGCAGTCACAATGTTGTCTCTTTAATACCATATTGTTTTCGTTTACATTGGTGTTTGTGTAGCCATTGCAAATCTGTAAGTGTATTTTGTACAATTTCCCGAAATGTTGATCATTAGTGTGACAGATGTGCTGATTTATTTGTGAAGAGTGTGCGTTTTTATTTGGAAATAAACACATACTATGTTCTATTTTGTTTTTTACTGAATAGTTTTACTGTCTATTATGCCATGCTTTGCCATTTCCTGCTCCTACCTGTCTTGCAAGATTTTAATGTATCCGCTTTGTTGTTTCTGTTTCGCTTCTCATATCCTTTGTCTGTTCTGTTTTCTGCAACGTTGCATTAATCTCGAAAACCCTACTTGATTCTCGCTAATGTATTTGTTACTCACCTTAACCGTATTTCTGGGTTTCTAGTGTTCTTTGTATTTGTATTTTTCCATCACAGAGATTAACTGCTCTATTTACCACTTGTTGAAATGAAGCGGTTATTTCCTTGAAATGACTGTTGGCGCGTTGGTCACAGGGTGAAATCGCAGCGAAGCGAAATTTTAAAATTATTTACCGCAGGTCCGCATGACCGAGTGGATAAGAACGCGTGTTCTTAAACATTAGGCGTGCTGATGCCGAGGTAAGCTGTTCAACCCCTACACCGGACAGCTGGACTAAAATGTTGACCTATCGTCCCTGACTTGTGTACGTTAACTACAAGTACCTCTGAAGTCGGAGTGGGTTTGCATGATGGCGAGGGACACTGTTAATAGGAAAAGCTAACTCAGACGCAAAATTCAGTCAATACTACTATAAAAATAGTATGCATGGACTACGCTTGAGTTCAGAGCGAGCGAGCGCAAATAAAAATATTGACCCGGGTCCGCCAGGTCGACCCATGGCACTTTGACCTACCTGTCTATGTCGTGTGAAGTAAAACCGCCGTCGAGTGGCGAGTGGCCTGTAAAAAGAGGTTAAATCAATCAATCAATCAATCACAGGGAGCTAGCGCCATATGCCGGCTAGGCCGCATCTGGTGTAGAAAAAGACCGTTAGTCGGTCGACTTAGTCTGGTACAAAGGCTTCTGTATGCTGGTCGCTCCTGCGCCGTCTCCCTTTCCGAGGAGTTAGCAGCTTTCTCCGTAACCCCGAACACTCTTGTGGTTGACGTGAGCGCACGAGAATTTGAAGCGGTTCGAGTCGCGCCAGTGACTTATGAGAGTATGGAGCCGGTCGCTCAGAAAGCAATGGCAAACTACAGAGCGTAATCTTGCCAAAAAATCAACAATCAGCTGAAAGATGCTGATGTTGATAGCGATGTCCTGTAAAGGATATGCAAAACATTATCTTTCAAACGACAGTCATGGTTTTCACTTCTAAACTTACCTTAACAAAATAATTGTTATGCACCAATCTTCTGTTTCGTGTGTTTACATGAACTTGGCAGATATGCCAGGTTTTTGTCACTGTTTTGTTAATTCTCACTTTGACTTGCATTCCAACTTTCCCCATGAGGAAAGAGCGTTCCAGTGATTTGCTCTAAAGAGGTTTTTAGGCAACAGAATCGAGCGTGCTTCAGTGCTCATGTTTGACTCAGCTGGCACCGCCTGTTTCCATTCTATTCATGATTAGAGGAGTCCCCCACTGTCACTGCTTACCATCCGAAGTTGACCCTATGATTCTTGTGCTGCTGTTATCTTGACCTCAGTTCCGAGAGCTCTACACTCACTGTATCCCATGACATTTAGACTTCTAGGAGATGGTCGTGTTATTGCCCCAGCAGATACACTGGTGGATGAGTCAAATGTTGTCGGCTTGACATGAATTAGGTGAACTTCGTCTTCTTACCTGGTCTGGTAGGTGTCTCCCTTCTTGGCCGTCTTTTCCTTCCCGAGCTTGAAGCAGGTATATATTTTTATCTTACATTGATGGAAACAGTTTTAGTCCTGGCGTTAATCCACTTATAGTCGCCAAACAACAAACGGCTGCTGGCGTCGCTAATGGAACGTTGGGTTCATCATCACAACACATCTGTCCACACATGTAGTTTGTAAACAATGAAATATCTCAAACCTGTGTAAGACACACTACAAACCTTGACCTAATTCCATTCAATCAGTATGCACTGTGCTGAATCATGACCTAGTTGCTTTCTAATACGCCTCTACACAGATGGGTCGTTCCAGTACCGGTCTTAGACATCCCGCCGGGATCCCCATGGGGTCATTTGCTACAGGGCCATGAGGCAAGTTTCTGCACCAACCTTACTTCCTAACAAACATGGCTTTTCTGGGCTCTGACTACCTTGTCTGGGCTCTGACTACCTTGTCTGGGCTCTGACTACCTTGTCTAGGCTCTGACTACCTTGTCTGGGCACTGACTACCTGGTCTGGGCTCTGACTACCTGGTCTGGGCTCTTACTACCTGGTCTGGGCTCTGACTACCTGGTCTGGGCTCTGACTACCTGGTCTGGGCTCTGACTACCTGGTCTGGGCTCTGACTACCTGGTCTGGGCTCTGACTACCTGGTCTGGGCTCTGACTACCTTGTCTGGGCTCTGACTACCTTGTCTGGGCTCTGACTACCTTGTCTGGGCTCTGACTACCTTGTCTGGGCTCTGACTACCTTGTCTGGGCTCTGACTACCTTGTCTGGGCTCTGACTACCTTGTCTGGGCTCTGACTACCTTGTCTGGGCTCTGACTACCTGGTCTGGGCTCTGACTACCTTGCCTGGGCTCTGACTACCTTGCCTGGGCTCCTGTCTACCTTGGCTGGGCTCTGACTACCTGGTCTGGGCTCTGACTACCTGGTCTGGGCTCTGACTACCTTGTCTGGGCTCTGACTACCTTGTCTGGGCTCTGACTACCTGGTCTGGGCTCTGACTACCCGGACGCCAATGCTTCAGACCGGAGAGTTAAAATGGCATCTTCCGGAATGTTAACAAGCATTTCCAATATTTGAAACTATTTATACATCACAACCTTCATAATGTCAAATAAATATCTATTTATAAGATATCCTAGCCTACAGGCGTAAACATTGAAATATGAGAATTAATGTGATGTCATGCATGCGTGAAATGATAAACATTGCAGATAGCACTGAAGAGGTCACACTATTCTCTTCCTTGTAGCTGTTTGAGGGAAACACGGACTCCTTCTCAGTCAAACATAACTACCTGGACAGGCCGATTATTGCTCGCTACATCAAGTTCCATACTGTTCAGTGGAATAGGCATCCCAGCATGAGAGTGGAAATTATGGGATGTCAATGTAAGTGTATATCGGCAGATATTGTTTGTAAATTAAATTGCTTGACTACTGTAATCTAATGTAACGCACGCAAATATCGGGTCTGTATGCATCTGTCTTTAATCCATGTGCACATTATCAGTAATTAATACCCATTGTATTATTCATTAGTGTTCACAAGTGCTGTTAATTAATGTGGAGTGCACATGTTCAACTAATAAAGGTATATATTCGTTTTTCATTATTGTGTAAAGGTTTCATTAATATACCTCCAGTGTATCAAAAGGTAAGACATGTCAACAAGAGGAAGATGCTTCCAGATCTACAAATTGATGGGAAAGACCTTAGACTTGAAGAGGACAAAAACGTATATTGGAAACAACAAGCTGCCATGAATATTGATAATGAAGGCAGTCAACATCAACCTATTAATAGAGTTTGGGACAGAAACGTGTAATGTCTACAGATCTTTTTTTTTCCCCTATACGATGAAAATATGTTTAGAAATGTATGATAAAACATATGGCAGGCATCACCATTGGGGAATATAACTTCAATAACATTAAACATACGGATGACACAGTATTGATTGCAGACAATGAACAGGATCTGCAACGGTTATTGTACACGGTGAACAACTAGGGTTAGAATTAAATTGTAAGAAGACACAAATAATGGTCGTCTCTAAGAAGAAAGAAATACCACAATGTAATATATGGATAAATGGGAATATTATTAAACGAATCAGTACAACTATCTCGGAACAGTCATAACATCTGACGGGAGGTACGTTGAAGATATTAGAACAAGAATCGCTAAGGCAAAAGTAGCCATTTGTAAGATGGAAAAGATTCTGACCAATAAAAAGATGTCAATTGCAACGAGCAAAAAGAGTGTTGAAGTGCTACATAGTAGCACAGATGAGTGTGAAACGTGGAGAATGAGCAAACCAGAAAAACATAATGGCAGTGGAAATGTGGCTTCTGCAGAAATGCAAAGAATACCATGGACATACAGAAGAACCAATGATTCAGTCCTACAAGAGGCAAATGAAAACCCCAAACTGATTAGAGACATTAGGCGTAGACAATCAAATTTTCTTTGGGCTCATTATGAGAAGAAATAAACTAGAGAAGATTGAGGGGAATAAACAACTGGGAAGCAGAGAACTAAATATCTGGATGGCTTGACCACACGGCGTTGTCGGGGCAAGAACACAGAGCTGATCCACAACTCTGGTGATCCTGATTGCTTTCGGTGATGATGAATGTATCAGGGTGTACTAGACTATTCTTGTATCGTTTATCCATTCATGTTCGCACGCATCATTCATTGGTCTGAACACTTGTAGCTCATTAAAATGTACAGATTCAATTTAGTACAGCCTACTTTATGACGTGTTTTGTAAGTAACAAAATATTTCGTCTCTTTATGTTTCAGTGTGCAAGGAACCGCTAGGTCTTCCACCGTACGGGAAAATCTCAGCTTCGTCTTTCAGGAAGTTTAAATTTGGTAGCTCATGTCAACCAGAGGATGGCCACATACTCAGCAGCAAAGCCTGGTGCCCAAAGACACAAAATGGTAAGCTGGGAAAACATGCGACATTGATTGATTCCTTAGTGGTCCATCTTTCTCCTTTTCATCTTTTTTTTTTTCGTTTTCCGTTGGTGCCTCTGGTAAACGTATGTATGAATGAATATGTATATCACCAGACTATGAACTATTAAGAACGTATGAACGATTAGCAATTTTTATACGGTCTGTATCTGTCTCAGTTGTTTGTCTGTTTGCATATGTGTTGTTTTATCGTGAGAGATAATATAGCTTCAGGAAACGTTCGGACATTGGAAGATTTAGACGAGTGACTTTTGTAGAAAACCATGCAAATGTTAACAGATGCTAAACCACAGGTATTAATTGTGTCAGAAATGTGGTCATTAGTTGGGAGACACAAATTTACATATATCACATCACGTGCATCAGGGCCAGGTGATGATTCAGACCATTTAAACAATAATTCACACAATCTTTCGTAAACACAGTTTCACAGTGATACTTGCAGGAACCAGACTACCACACCTCTACATGACGTACCCAGGCAGTGAGTTTGTGATTGGTTAGCAGAAGCCACGTCACTGCAATCAGAAGACGCTACGAAGGGCTTCGTCTTTCTAGCAAATATCGAAGTGTATGGATGCCAACTAACCAAGTTGCGCTCTGGTTGGGTGCACATTTAACACGTTTACGCAATCGACATGTAGCACTAGTTCATGATTGTATGTTAATTTCTTTCAGTCTGTACACTGTGTCATTGCATGCTGTATGATTACGCAGAAGTAGTTCCCGAATCGCTTGCATATTGCTGAATATGTCCATTTGAAAATTGCTCATTGTATGGTCTCTAGAAGTGAACCAATTTGCCCTCTCATTGCTACAGACTCCCGCATGTCCAGAAGTACACTGCTAATCTACATACTTGCTTCATGCAATACAGCAAGGCCGTTGACTATTCACCGTCAGAAATTGTGGAACATCATGAGTGTAATGGGGTTTCCGGTACATTTGATCCACTTAATTGAATCATTATATCATGGACAAGCAGCTGTCAGAGTAGCTGGTGAAACATCAAAATCGTTTAAGGTGCAAAAGCGAGTAAGAAAAGGCTGCATTTTCTCTCCACAACTTTTCAGCATACGAGTATATGAAGAAAATGTAATGAGAAACGACAGCAATGACGACACCAGAGACAAATTTGATCCTTTCGGTCGTCGTCTTCCACTTTTGCCGCCAAGCGTCGTGGGGAGGAATAGTTGACGTTTCAGCGCCCGATGGGTGTCACCGGATAGTGTCATTCCGTGTGATTGTACAATGTGTTTGATGTCGACAATCCATTTGCTTTTCGTCCTCTTGCTCTCGAATCAGATCTTCTTTGATGTAGCGGCCAGTATGGCATTGCATTCTAACGAGATGGCTGAACTATTTGATCTTCTTCCATTCAGTATATGTAGTACAAGATTCACATGTCTGTCTGATAACATCATTTCTTACTCGATCTCGGATAGTTAAGTTGGCAGCTCTTCTCGAGCATCTCATCTCCCATGTGTTAATTTTGCGTACGTGTGATTTTGATAATATTCAAGTTTGACACTGGTAGCATAGGGTTGGTGTGAATTATGCTATTTATTATCTGTCGTTTTGCGGACATATGTGTATTTGGATGTGTCAGCATGTGTGATAGTTGATAGGTATAAGCGCACTTGCTTTTTGACATCTGATTTCGATATGTCTGTCTATTCTGCCATCTTCTGTGATCATACTTCCCATATATTTAAATTCTTTAACTTTTTTCATATGTGTATTATTTCGCTATCCATTCGTTATTGGTAGAAACCCACTTCCAAGACTTATATATGCAGATGACGCACCCTCCTCGCAGATAGTGCTAAAGGAGTAGAAGAGCATATCCTGTCTCCCAAGAGACAGTGAAAATCAAAATCTGTTTTCTAAACATTAGCAAAACAAAAATAATGCCTACGGACAGAACTGCATACCAACCAAAGATCAAAATTAACAATGGAAAATGTCACAAATTTGGGATATCTTGGCTTCATAATCAATAACATTGTTGACTGTTTCAAAGACTTCAGACGCAGGCTGGTATTGCAGAGTTTGGTCAGTGTTAAGAACCTATGTGACAACACCAGCCAGCAAGTTCATGTACAAATGTTGAGAACGTGCATCTTCCCTGTGGCAACATGTGAATGTGAGTCATGGACCATTTCCCAATCACTAAAGAGGAAAATGGGCGATTTTGAGCTGAAATGCCCCGGGAACCGTCAACAAATGCCCGCAGAAATCGGATGTGTCGGCCTAACGACGCAAGAACGCAGCTCTGCTGTAAGCATGCAGAACGAGATCACGTCCGAATAAAACTCTACAGAATAAAGAAGAAGAAGAAGAAGAGCTGTAATGCTACAGAAACAGTGTGAGCGTATCGTGGGACGAGAAGAAGTCAAATATTGCAGTTGTACAAAGCAGTATCATGTCTGGACAATTAACACACTATGGCCATATTAAACCTGGCATCGGCTGGGAGAGAACAGTGACGGACGGCGTGGTTTCTGGGAGAACTGGCACGGCTCGACCAGTATGAAGATGGACACAGACATTGCAGACATCTTGAACATGAGGGCGCATGGGGTGGGAGACATGACACAGACATTGCAGACATCTTGAACATGAGGGCGCATGGGGTGGGAGACCTGACCAGAGATGGAGTTGTTTTACGCAACGTGATGAAAGCGACGTTCTTCAACGGGCCCACTACCCGAGAGATAGCTATCAGAGAGCAGCGGCGACTGCCTCCAGTCGCACCCCTATGCTGGATGTTACCACCCAGTCACTGCTCTGTGACTCTACAGTTCTACTATTTATTGTGGCTAGATATTTAATACCTACGTAAGAATCCACGTCATTTGCACTCGGGACATTCCCACACAAACTCCATCACCCTCTTCAAAAGCCACCGAAGCGTTCTAATGCTGGTTATTCTAGTAGCAGTTTGATTCGGAGTCCGCTGACTTATCCTCTATCTCAGTGTTTCCCAACGTGGGGCCCACGCCCCACAGGGGGGCAATTCGATTGTTAAAGGGGGCAATTCGAAAATGGAAGAAATCGGCTGGATATAACAAAATGGGGAGACTTGAGACTGAAGTTAACTAAATTGGAACCTGACATAAAATCTCTTTGCAGCAAGCATCAAGTGCAAGGATCTCACTAAATTTAAATAATTACTAATAATTAAAATAATATAGAAAACTCTTTCATTAAAATTATTTTGTACTTGAATTTCAGTTCTCCATTATATGTTTTGAAAATTTACTTACTATGTTTCCTCAATAATTTCCTAGTGATTTCTTCCTAAAATCTATCGGTCCTTTGCCTTTGGCTAGGATCGGGTGCATTTGCTGCTCTCCCCCAGTAGTGCGCCTGGTCTGGTCGGGGGCTGGGATGATCAAATAAACACCCATCACATATCTTCACCTTAGATGTGGGCCTGGTGGACCACTGTGGGCAATAGCCCACAGTGAGACTAAAGGTCCACACAATAAAGGGGGAGGTGGGGGAACCAGCTTGTCTGGGTTAACCGCCAAACCAAAAAAAATTCATCCAACACAACCGACACACAGGGACGCGGGACCTGTGGGGGGGGGGGCGGGGGCGGCTCTCTGGCCCCTCTGGGAACCGTGAGCCCTTCTAAAAAAAACATAATTCAAGTTTCTTTAGTGAACATTTCAATTTTTGAATATTAAAAATGATGCGTATGTTGGGGGGGGGGGCATTAGAATTGTAGAAAAGCCTAGGTGGGGCATAGCTCAAAAAAGGTTGGGAAACACTGCTCTATCTACACTTTGAATATCATCCATCATACCTCTGCTTACTCCTTTCTGAGCCACCCTATCGATACCCCGTTTGTTCATCTGCACTCAAAAATGGAGAGACTGAGCTTTTAAAATCTGACAATACTATAAATGCCGCAATGCCAAAAACAAAAGAAAGAAAGAAAGAAAGAAAGAAAACCATTTGAGAAAGATTAACATACTGTGGCCTACTCCCACACCCTGTGCGTTTCTGGCGTAGCACTTATCCTTCAGATAAAAATAATGGCATCGTAACCAATAACATGATCCACTTAATGAATGTCTGCCTTGGTTTGCCCTCCACGTCCCTCTCTGCACCTTTACAAGGGCACTCAATACTTGAGGGCAGTGACGCACATCCGGTCATCTATAAACCCATCCATCCCATCGGAGTAAAAGTTCCAGCCTGGTCACTTGCCCAGTTGTAAAGTTTGCTTGCGCCATCCATGGAACCTCTCTTGAGTTGATGACCATTCATATCATCCATATTCTATAGAGAGCCACTGAGAACACATGGACAGGCAAAAAGAACGAAGTTATTGACATAAACTAGTTCATGAATGTAACTAAAAGTATGGTCTATCGTGTATTTCTACATCTACACCTGTGAGGACCACTCAGTACCTGTAAATATATTGCTTTTGTTACTAAGGTGTATCTATAGCTGTCAGCGGCATGAAGGAAATTAGTTATTATATGAGAACACGACATTCTTCAGGCAAGGCAGTTGGAGCCCATACATTACTTACTTACTGCTGTTTCTTTTCTGCAATGAGAAGATTTCTAACATAGCATGTGCTTAACGAACGTGGAAGCTGTGGTGTAATAATTTATGGACATACACGACAACGAGTATTGTTATTATTATTTTCTTTTATGTGGGGTTTGTATTTCTGTAAGGGCTGGAACACGTGTGGGTAGAGATAGAAGTCTACAAATCTGGGAATTATCCCTTAATAAGGGTGGTCTTTTAACCTTCTGTGTGATGTGGCATTAACAATGGGCTGTCTCTCCTGTACTCCGTGCACACATGCCTGGCTTTACTGTTATATCGTTGAAAGGTGAGACGTTATGTGCTCCACCCATGTATAGCGTCTAGTTAACATATGATTTATACGCTCGGCATAACCAGGAACCCACATAAGCCATACAAATCTCGGTTTAAGCCCTCTGTTAAGAATGAACACTCTGTAAAGACACGACCAAATTGTCATAGACAGAAACCGTACTAGTGGAGACTGGTACAGTTATCGTTGTGACTGAGACAGATATCGTATAGACTGAGAAACTGTGTTGTACAGAAACAAGTGTCTCGTGTAGAGTGAGCTACTTATAGTGTAGACTGAGACAGATATCGTATAGACTGAGAAACTGTGTTGTACAGAAACAAGTGTCTCGTGTAGACTGAGACAGATATCGTATAGACTGAGAAACTGTGTTGTACAGAAACAAGTGTCTCGTGTAGAGTGAGCTACTTATAGTGTAGACTGAAACAGTTATCGTATAGACTGAGAAACTGTGTTGTACAGAAACAAGTGTCTCGTGTAGAGTGAGCTACTTATAGTGTAGACTGAGACAGATATCGTATAGACTGAGAAACTGTGTTGTACAGAAACAAGTGTCTCGTGTAGAGTGAGCTACTTATAGTGTAGACTGAGACAGATATCGTATAGACTGAGAAACTGTGTTGTACAGAAACAAGTGTCTCGTGTAGAGTGAGCTACTTATAGTGTAGACTGAGACAGATATCGTATAGACTGAGAAACTGTGTTGTACAGAAACAAGTGTCTCGTGTAGAGTGAGCTACTTATAGTGTAGACTGAGACAGTTATCGCAAATACTGAGACAGTTAATATATAGACTGAGGCACTATTTGTATGGACTGAACACATTATCGTATACTAACGCGGTTATTGAATAGACTGAGACAGTTGTCGTATAGACTGGGGCTGTTATCGTGTAAACTGAGACTTATCGTGTAGACTGAGAAATATGTTGTGTAGACTAAGCGACTTATGGTTTAGACTGAGACAGATATAATTATAAGACACAGTCTGTATACTTGTCTTATTGAAACGAGAAAAAGAGTGTTGAAGTGCTACATAGAACCTATACTTTTGTATGGATGTGAAGCGTGGACAATAAGCAGTCAAGCTGAAAAACAGCTGATGGCTGTGGAAATGTGGTTTCTGAGGAAAATGCAAAGAATACCATGGTGTGAGGTTTTTTGTGGGTTTATAGAGAATTACAGAAGTTCCAATGAGTGAAGTTCTATAAAGTATATCTCTCTATAATAATAATAATAATAATAATAATAAGTCTTTAATTTCAAAGGGTTAAGAATTGGGCACGCAGGCCCGTCTGACATTCTGCCCTTCTTCTCTATTTCCTCTCATACATTCTTTCATTCAACATCACTTATGAAGCAACTTTTGACAACAAAAGAACATTACAACGCATGAAAAATAATCAATAACAAATGACTCACTGAGGCAGTGTTTAACATGGGCATTATAAATACCTAAGGAGGGTGTAACGTGCCATACATAAGGGAATGTTTTTTGGCTAGTTGTCGTTTGAGATAAGTTACCATTATTGTCTTTTTTGTGTTGTTTGTTATGGGGGCATGTAGTCTGTACTAAGGTAGTGTTCAAACAGGCTGCGAATGTATGTATCATGAATGGTGGTGTCTTTGATTTCTTGTGGAAGATTGTTCCACAACTGAGCGGCAGAGTATGCTAAGCTTGTTTTATATAAGTCTATCCTAGGTTTAGGGACATGAAGTATATTTAGTCGTTCGCTATGTCTAGCGTTATATTTAAACAATGGCCAAAGGTAGCTTGGAGCATTTTGAAATAGGATTTTGTGAATTAGTTTGGTCTTATTAAAAAGCAGGCGCTTGTGGAGTGGCAGTAACCGGAGACGTTTATATAGGTTAGAATTGTCGGTAAGCTTTTCACCATTAATTAAACGCACTGCCCTTTTCTGGAGTGAATATAGGCGTTTTGTTATTGATTTGGAGCATCCATCCCAGACTGTGGAGCAGTAATCAATATGTGTTTGTATATGAGAAGTATAGAATATCTTTCTTGTGTTTTCGTCAAGGAAATTTTTAATTTTGGCAAGTTGGTATACTTTTTTGGCTATTTGTTTAACTAGAGCATGAACATGTGAGTTAAAAGTTAGATTTTGATCTATGATAACACCCAGTGTCTTGTGCTCGGTGACACTTTCTACAGGCGTGCTGCCAATGTGCAGCTGAAGAGTTCTCTGCGAGTTTAGAGTGTGAAGTCTTTGCCTGGTTCCTATTAACATAGACTTTGTTTTAGTAATGTTAATTTGCATGCGGTTTGCATGACTCCAGTTAACTACACTATTTATTTCCTGTTGCAAGGATAATTCTAGCACATTACGATCAACAGCGTTTGTATATACTGTGCAGTCATCAGCAAATAGATCGCAGGACGACGACAGATTTAATGGAAGATCATTTATATAAATGGCAAATAATAGAGGGCCAAGAATAGACCCCTGAGGTACTCCAATATTAATGGTAATGGCTTGAGATAAAACTTTATTGTGTGATACTACTTGCTTTCTGTCTAATAAGAATGATTTTATTAATGTCACTATATTAAAACTTACTTTCATTGTTTCTAGTTTTTTAATTAGAATAGTATGATCTATCATATCGAATGCTTTCCTAAAGTCTATAAACACCGCTCCACATAGAGTATTGTTGTTAATATTTTGATGCCAGTTTTCTATCATGTTTGTTAGTGCCGTATGGCAAGAATATTTTGGCCGAAATCCTGACTGACTGTCAACTATCAGTTTATGGCGAACTAAGTGATCTAGTGTTGTTTTGTGGATGTGCTTTTCTAGCGGTTTGGATAATGAGGATAATATGGAAATTGGTCTATAATTACTCATGAGACGATCGTCTAGAGGACCAGCTTTTAAATGAGGATACACTTTAGCGATTTTAAAGGCTGATGGGAAGTGACCTCTGGTTAGACATTGATTATATATGAAAGTTAGTGACTCGCAGATCGCCGGTGCAGCATGGCGAAGGATCCGACTACTAATTCCATCTAGTCCTGATGAGTTATTGTTTTTTAGATTACGGAGATGAGTAAATACTTCAGTTGTCGTCATTAGCGGTATGTTGGAGGAAATGTGTCCATAGCATTTGTTCTCACAGAATGATGATAATAAAGATATGTCGTGAGGCGCATCTGGTATTGCAGCCTTCAGTTGGTTTATGTCGGACTGAAAGTATCTACTGAATTGATCACATGTAACCTGATTTGATGGTAATGATTGTGATGATTTGTGTTTGTTTGTCAAGGTATTAATTGCTTTCCATATATCTTTAGTGTTGGTTTTATCTATTACTATGTTCTTAAAATAGTTTTTCTTTTCCTTCCGAATAACATATTGAACTTTGTTTCTCAGACTACGGTACATAGTTAGATCTCTATTTTTGTGAGCCCTGTCGCGATCTCTCATAAGTTCAACTACCTCCTGTGTGATCCACGGGGGCTTTGTGTGATGTTTAACACGAACTTCCTTAAATGGAACATGTTTATCAAATATACTTAGAAAGGTCTTTAGCCAGTGGTCCAGAGCATCGTCTGGGTCAGGAAGCTGGTAAACATAATCTAGAGATGAGTTGACCAAATCTTGTAAGAAGACGTCTCGATTGAAATTTTTGTAATTTCTATATTTTATGCTTATATGTTTGTGTTTGGGAGTTTTGGTGCCCCTTTTCGACCACGTGCAACATACTGGATAGTGATCGCTCATTGCATTGATAGGTACATTACATTCTGTGATGTTATCAGCACACGTAGTATAAATATGATCTATAAGTGTTGCAGATGATTTAGTGATTCTAGTGGCTTGTTTGACTAACTGTTGGAAATTATATGACTCTATTATGTTTTCCCATGTTTTGTTTGATTTGTTAGCGTCTATGTTGAAGTCACCTAGCAATATTATTTCCTTAGCATTACTAAAGACTACATCCATCATAGTGGTGAATTTTTCATACCAGATATTTCCTGCACTGGGGTTTCGATAAAGATAGCCAACTACTAGCGGTATGCAATTTTGAAGTTTAACCTCTATCCATACACACTCAATCTCACAGGTTTCAAAGTCTAGCCTGCGGTGGGCGTTAAGCGAGTTGGAAATATAAACTGCAATACCCGTCTCTTGTTTCTGATAGGGATCTCTTCTAATGGTTTTAAAACCTCTGATAGCGATGTCATCATCTGAGATGTTGCCATTTAATCGACTTTCGCTAACGCCAAACATGTGAAAATTTTGATTAAGTATAAGTGATAGTTCGGGCAGCTTCCCTAATAGATGGCATATGTTTACATGCCCGATTCTGAGCCCATTATTCCTGAGCCAGTGTTCGTACTTATTAGACATTTCAACAATGCGTAATCACAAGTTTAAAAGCAAAACACACACACAAACAAAGCGAATACAACTTACGTCCCTTATTACAAAAACACACTCTAAAGTACAGAGAAACAGTAATATCTCTGTAAATATATAAAAATATATATTGATATTTATTCTCGCATAACCCTTGTAGAGAAACCATTCAGAATTTTGGCTCATCGAGTACCCCCCACTGTGAGAAATTAGACACAAGTTAAGTTCTACACAGAATTATTTATAGATGATTTCTCTTCTAGGCCATATATATATATATATATAGAGAGAGAGAGATCTTGGCAGTTAGCCACAGTAACCAATGAAAGCAGTTCTCTCATCTTCCAGCTGACTGTGCTCTGATCGCCAACCTCATTTTTGATCTCATTACTTATTTCAAGTGACACAAGACACTTGGACAAATGATCACATTGACAATTGTACCATTGTAGTGAACATAAACAACAACAACTGTATTTTACACTGGTTGAACAAGACAACATGAGAAGATCTTGACAACAGTTGGACAAACATTCACAAAGAATGATCACACCAACAGGTTAGACAAGTCATACATCATGGAAGATACTTGACAACAACCACACAGACTTTCACAATCTCTGTAACCAACAGCAACAGTAGAGTAACAGTCACCATGAAGATGCTTGACACCAGTTGGACAAGACAACCACAGGGACATATATCTCAAAACTGTTCTCTTACAACTAATCTTTTATTAATGTCTGATGAGGTCAAGTGAAGACTCAGGCTTCATATTCTGCCAACAATTTACATCTCAAATATGTTTATATGCAAATTATAGTGACATTATCTATGAAAACCCAAACACATCACTCAATATCCCCACAGAAACATCAATCTAAATAAACCCTCCTCCTTCACATATCTACACCATAGGTTATCCTACACCACAACACTTTAATCACTTTTCCAACCGTCAAATGAGGAAAACATATGATAAACCTATAGCCGGGCACAAGTATAGGGAGACACTGCTATACTGATCCGTGTACCGTCTTTTAGCACCAATGAAGGTGTTGGGAATGTCTCAGGTTTCAGCTTTCCCCATAATGTTTTTCCAGTTTAGGCTATTCCCTACTTTGACTAGTCCGAAGCAAGTGACAAACATGTCCTTCCGAAGGGTGAATAGACTGTTCGCAAAGTTGATAATTTGGGATTAGTTTTACTTTTCCAGCAGAGGAAGATCTAAAAACTATGATGTCCCATCATTCTTCTCTGCCAGTCTATCTCCCACAACAGGTTCTGATGTAATTGAATCACCACACCGACTTATCACTAATCCATTTTTGGGAATTTGCTCTATGTATTAACTTCTGCTCCTTTAGCTTTCAGCCAATATTAATAATAACTGTGATATAGTCTGCTCCAAGTGCACCTTTAATGTCCACTCTTAGCCAGTAGTGACATGCTGAAAACGGGGTGATCTCTCCTCTTAAGGTTTCTTCTTGAATTTATCTTGAAGATATAGCCTGGAGCTTTTACAAAATTGGAGAGTATCCCTGTCTTAGGCTTTTAAGAAAGACTTTTCTTCAGTGCCATCTGTATAGGCCAGAATTAGTGGATTCAGGCTGAATCTTTGCAACCTGTTGTTCATTTTGGTCTTTCTGGAGTCTGACTTTTCAGCTGGAGTTGAAGCTAGAGCTCAGGACTTCCCTGGAGTTGTCCTGGTGATTGAAAAGCCTCCCCCATCTTTCTCATTCTCTGTTAATAAACAAAGGCACAACATGTGTTTTACATCTATTGAACCATTGTCACAGTTATACAGTACTATCACAGATTCAGAGAGGAATGGGAGGGGAAAGGGGAGTGTGATATTCGAACACCCGCCTCTCACTGATGATGAAGTGCAATTTTATTTGGGGGTTTGGGGTGATATCCTTTCTCCAGGTTCATCCCCAAAACCGTGAAGTCATAGGCACATACTCCTAATCAGAGGCAGCTTCACACAATTATCTTGTAAATTCTCACAATGAGTAGATCACAGGGACCGGTGTACCATGAGAACAGACAATGTGATTAAGCACCAAGAAGTAGGCATTGTATGGCAGAAATCATGCACTAGAAATGCTTTCACATGTGGAATACACATAATGAAAGAAAACATGAATTTTCCCTGACAAATAGCATGAGCCTTCCCATGTATTCATCTGACAGACACTGTAGGTTAATTTCTACAGTGCAATGCAGTCCTGCAAACATGGATTTAATAAGTGTCTTTACTTTTACAAATATGAGAAGTTAATTATATAATTATCATCTCATTCACTCAAACATTCTCAGCCATTATAAGGGAGAAATTACATGCAGTATATAGCATCACACATCCTGAAACATAACTGCCAAAGGTAACTCTCAAGAGCGATGTACAGTTTGGTTAAGAATGGTCATGATAGGCACTCAACGAATGTTCAGAATGCACAAAGGTTTTGCCATATGCATTGAGCGTGGTTTACAGTCATAAGCATATGCAAATCATCAAATCAGACAGACAATAGACATGGTAAGAATGTTTCACTGCGGTAGACATGACAGGTTTTGAGCAGCAGTTTTAGAGTCACTGTACAACGAATTCCTGTCTTCTTCTTACATTTTCTCAAGAAAATACTCGGCCATTCGTCTCTCTCTCACTTCATCAGGTTTACACATAACATATTAAATGATTTAGGTACCTGGAGTGCAGATGACCACATCCTAAAGAATGCTTTTGGGCAAATTTTACCACTGCATCTTGAACACGTCCTTACGGGATGGAATCAAGGCTTCGACTGGCGGGCTAATTATGTATTAAGGAGCGTTACCAGCCCAAGGGTTACCCAATGAAATTGAGACCCCACCATTCATCTACCCTCTCTCGATCTAGAATCTACGATTCTATTTTTAGTTAGGGTATCACCACGGCTTACGTGGTTAACTACTGAGTATTGAGAAATGTAAATGGACTGGGGATGCGAACGTCTGAAGACATCATGCCACATAGCCTCCCCATAAAACTGTCATGGATACAATGACTGATAGGTCAGGCGTTCACAGTTCCCAGATCCTTTAAGTGGTGTCATCATTTACTCATCTCCCATTACTCCAACAAGAGCTGTGCATATGGAACCAATTGATTCTTTCCCTGAAAAATCTGCTCCAATATTCATCCATCAGTCATGAATTTGGTGGCATCTGCAAAGACCATGAAGTTAGTCCTGCATGAAGTTCCATTTAGTCACTGGAAGTATGAAGAGTTATGACCACACTTATCAGTGAACTGCTCTCCAACTCATTTCTGACAATGCTCCACAGTCAATCTCCATGCTATTTTTCCTGTCCATGATGAATGATCTCTCAGAGTCCCACACTTTCAAAGCATGAGTACCCTTGAGATTCATTATGAGAAGTAATGGCTTTGCAATTAAACCACCTTCCAGATGTTTGATGAGAGTGGTATAATTCCATATGTCTCTCACTTTTCATCTTTATCAGAACTTCATTCTTCCTCTCGCCTCTGGAGAATGATAATCCTGTGAGAGTGTATTTAACTGAACACTTTCTCCAACAGCAATCTTGGCAATTGGAACTAGGTTAACATTTTTGATCATCACCGGAGCAAAAACAATCACTTCCGGGTGAACTGTATAGCAGCCGCTGCAGAACTTAAGACTAAAATCTACTAGTGCAGATTTGGTTAGCGTTGGACACAGGGTCTACCTTTCCAATAAGCCTCTTGTGTTTGCAGATAGTAGCAATTTCCCATTATATTTCCTTGACTTATTTCTGTAGTCTTACCATAGATTTAGAGGTGCACTTATTGGTTGAGATTTCCTCATTCCGTTAGGCCTCTATTTTGATTTGTTGTGAGAAGTGACAGCATTTTCTCTCCTTAGTTGCTAATTAAGCTGTTTCCAACGCAGCAACTGAGTTTGTAGATGCAGTTAGACTAACATCTACTACAACTAATATAGAATTCCAACTAGTTGTCTTCAGCCATGCTTGAGCTAAGTGCTTTTGAGTGACTGGGAAGTATCCGTTCTTTCTCTCCCACATGAGCAAACGTTTACTTTTGGCGAATAAGGCGTTTCTTCTCAGCCATAGAGAAGTCCGTCATTATCACAGCTACCTTTGAAGGGGTGTGATTATGTGGGTATAGCTTCATAGATCCCAATATTGACTGGAATTATTTTTTGAAGCAATTTTACTGACTTTGAGGATAGGACTGGCCAGGTCTTGTGAAGACATCTCGCAGATCAGTAATAATATAAGATTCCACTGCGGAATGCATGGTTCTTATTATATAAAGAGTCGACTGCTGAACTTGCAGAGATCTTTATCTTGAAAGGAGTCAGCTGTTTGAAACTGATCTTTCGTTGTGTATAGAGTGTCAACTGCTGGAGTTGCAGTGATCTCTACCATATAAGAGTTAACTGTTTAAGAACAGTAATCCTTATTAGTCCATTCCATCACAGACTTTGCTCTTGTCTAGAACCGAGCTACATTCCTACCATTTTCCCAGGCAGAAATATCTTCCCATTGAGAATGAAAAAGGAGAAGGACATCAGTTTTTCCAACTTTGTCCCTCCTTTAATCTCCACCATTTTGCAGGCAGAAATGCTGTCTCAACTGAGGATGAATTGACGGCCGACGTCGGAGACGGATCCTGTTTTATCTCTTCATGAAATTTTTCAGGTTGTGCACGTTATGCTCCTAGTCGTATGATACGCCAATGACATCAGGTTGGTTATCCATCGTTTCCTGGACACATACTTTTGCGTACGCTCTCCACTTCCATATGAATGGCTAGGGGTCCAGTTATTTTGATGGCCTTCCTGGAGATTCAATGAGTTCACTCCTAGTGACTTGGATCCTAGTACACCAGAGATCACACCATCGAACAATAGACTAATGTCTTATAGACACCAGACTGTGGTCGGGTCATGAGTGACTGACCATGACATCAGGTAGAATCTTCCATTCATCTCGTCCATTACGTATCAAGTACGCTTAAGAATACCACTAAATCAGGAATGGCAAGATACTGAGTTGATAAGGATGTTTCTCCTGGAGATTTCAATCGTGCTCACTTTCTCAGCAGCTTGATCAGGGCTACCGACAAGATTACACAACTGAAGAATAAACCCAACGTCGAATCGACACTGGACAATAGCCGGTACGAATACTGACTATACTGAGAGAGATTGTTAGTGAGGTGTCTTAATGGTTGCCCAAGTTTTCCATCATGGTTCACACTCTCTGCTCTCAGTGTTGCCAACATGTTATGGGGACTGAGGAATTAAGTACCCATTTTATGATGTGATGCAGTGATATTAAAATGTAAATACACCAATTCCCCTTTCTCCCATGCTAGCCAATAAGTTAGAAAATGGAGTAGGCCCCCTATTTATTCCCTGGATCAAGTGTCTTAATTTATCTCAAGAAAAATCAAATTTATCCTGAAATTAGCTGTCTTAGTTATTTAAAAATAATTTGTGTCTTCTGGTTTCTCAGGTACCTTTATCCTGTACTCATAGTGAACACAGTATGCACAAAATTACACAACATTATTGACAGTCCATTACATCAGCCCATCTTGAAACACAACATTATCATGGGTATAGCAAACATGTTGACCCATAAGATAATTAACATTTTTGTTCAACTACATTGTACAATGTGACATTTGTGAACAGTGATACATGCAATATTACCACCATTGATGAAACAACCACCACCCGAGATTTACTTGTGGGTTTAAACATCTGGACCTTTTGTCCACATTTATGTGACGAGATCCATTAACCACATCATAAAACTCTAAGCAATAGGTTTAATTTTGCGAGAGGTTACTCCCTGATTCTAATACAAACATAGATATTCCCCCACAGGAGTCCCAGACAAGGCATACCCATAGTTTACATCCCGAGTCGTCAGACCTCATTATGTGAATCCCATAAAAGGTATTCCCAGGGTTCAATTAGTGCATAGAGCACTCAATATGTGATTACCTTGAGGGGTGTTCCCAGGGTTCGAATTGCCTATATTAGTCCAAAATATGTGATCCCCTTTTGCAGGTTATTCCCAGGGTCCAGTCGCGGATACAGGTCCACAACATGTGATCTCCTTTAGGGGTGTTCCCGGGGTTCAATCGCGGATACGGGCCCACAACATGTGAGGTTTTTTGTGGGTTTATAGAGAATTACAGAAGTTCCAATGAGTGAAGTTCTATAAAGTATATCTCTCTATAAAAGATACAGGTTAGTAACAGCAAGTGTTGTCTAGAGGTATTGATATTTATTCTCGCATAACCCTTGTAGAGAAACCATTCAGAATTTTGGCTCATCGAGTACCCCCCACTGTGAGAAATTAGACACAAGTTAAGTTCTACACAGAATTATTTATAGATGATTTCTCTTCTAGGCCATATATATATATATAGAGAGAGATCTTGGCAGTTAGCCACAGTAACCAATGAAAGCAGTTCTCTCATCTTCCAGCTGACTGTGCTCTGATCGCCAACCTCATTTTTGATCTCATTACTTATTTCAAGTGACACAAGACACTTGGACAAATGATCACATTGACAATTGTACCATTGTAGTGAACATAAACAACAACAACTGTATTTTACACTGGTTGAACAAGACAACATGAGAAGATCTTGACAACAGTTGGACAAACATTCACAAAGAATGATCACACCAACAGGTTAGACAAGTCATACATCATGGAAGATACTTGACAACAACCACACAGACTTTCACAATCTCTGTAACCAACAGCAACAGTAGAGTAACAGTCACCATGAAGATGCTTGACACCAGTTGGACAAGACAACCACAGGGACATATATCTCAAAACTGTTCTCTTACAACTAATACTTTATTAATGTCTGATGAGGTCAAGTGAAGACTCAGGCTTCATATTCTTCCAACAATTTACATCTCAAATATGTTTATATGCAAATTATAGTGACATTATCTATGAAAACCCAAACACATCACTCAATATCCCCACAGAAACATCAATCTAAATAAACCCTCCTCCTTCACATATCTACACCATAGGTTATCCTACACCACAACACTTTAATCATGCTATCACTTTTCCAACCGTCAAATGAGGAAAACACATGATAAACCTATAGCCGGGCACAAGTATAGGGAGACACTGCTATACTGATCCGTGTACCGTCTTTTAGCACCAATGAAGGTGTTGGGAATGTCTCAGGTTTCAGCTTTCCCCATAATGTTTTTCCAGTTTAGGCTATTCCCTACTTTGACTAGTACGAAGCAAGTGACAAACATGTCCTTCCGAAGGGTGAGTAGACTGTTCGCAAAGTTGATAATTTGGGATTAGTTTTACTTTTCCAGCAGAGGAAGATCTAAAAACTATGATGTCCCATCATTCTTCTCTGCCAGTCTATCTCCCACAACAGGTTCTGATGTAATTGAATCACCACACCGACTTATCACTAATCCATTTTTGGGAATTTGCTCTATGTATTAACTTCTGCTCCTTTAGCTTTCAGCCAATATTAATAATAACTGTGATATAGTCTGCTCCAAGTGCACCTTTAATGTCCACTCTTAGCCAGTAGTGACATGCTGAAAACCAGGTGATCTCTCCTCTTAAGGTTTCTTCTTGAATTTATCTTGAAGATATAGCCTGGAGCTTTTACAAAATTGGAGAGTATCCCTGTCTTAGGCTTTTAAGAAAGACTTTTCTTCAGTGCCATCTGTATAGGCCAGAATTAGTGGATTCAGGCTGAATCTTTGCAACCTGTTGTTCATTTTGGTCTTTCTGGAGTCTGACTTTTCAGCTGGAGTTGAAGCTAGAGCTCAGGACTTCCCTGAAGTTGTCCTGGTGATTGAAAAGCCTCCCCCATCTTTCTCATTCTCTGTTAATAAACAAAGGCACAACATGTGTTTTACATCTATTGAACCATTGTCACAGTTATACAGTACTATCACAGATTCAGAGAGGAATGGGAGGGGAAAGGGGAGTGTGATATTCGAACACCCGCCTCTCACTGATGATGAAGTGCAATTTTATTTGGGGGTTTGGGGTGATATCCTTTCTCCAGGTTCATCCCCAAAACCGTGAAGTCATAGGCACATACTCCTAATCAGAGGCAGTTTCACACAATTATCTTGTAAATTCTCACAATGAGTAGATCACAGGGACCGGTGTACCATGAGAACAGACAGTGTGATTAAGCACCAAGAAGTAGGCATTGTATGGCAGAAATCATGCACTGGAAATGCTTTCACATGTGGAATACACATAATGAAAGAAAACATGAATTTTCCCTGACAAATAGCATGAGCCTTCCCATGTATTCATCTGACAGACACTGTAGGTTAATTTCTACAGTGCAATGCAGTCCTGCAAACATGGATTTAATAAGTGTCTTTACTTTTACAAATGTGAGAAGTTAATTATATAATTATCATCTCATTCACTCAAACATTCTCAGCCATTATAAGGGAGAAATTACATGCAGTATATAGCATCACACATTCTGAAACATAACTGCCAAAGGTAACTCTCAAGAGCGATGTACAGTTTGGTTAAGAATGGTCATGATAGGCACTCAACGAATGTTCAGAATGCACAAAGGTTTTGCCATATGCATTGAGCGTGGTTTACAGTCATAAGCATATGCAAATCATCAAATCAGACAGACAATAGACATGGTAAGAATGTTTCACTGCGGTAGACATGACAGGTTTTGAGCAGCAGTTTTAGAGTCACTGTACAACGAATTCCTGTCTTCTTCTTACATTTTCTCAAGAAAATACTCGGCCATTCGTCTCTCTCTCTCTCACTTCATCAGGTTTACACATAACATATTAAATGATTTAGGTACCTGGAGTGCAGATGACCACATCCTAAAGAATGCTTTTGGGCAAATTTTACCACTGCATCTTGAACACGTCCTTACGGGATGGAATCAAGGCTTCGACTGGCGGGCTAATTATGTATTAAGGAGCCTTACCAGCCCAAGGGTTACCCAATGAAATTGAGACCCCACCATTCATCTACCCTCTCTCGATCTAGAATCTACGATTCTATTTTTAGTTAGGGTATCACCACGGCTTACGTGGTTAACTACTGAGTATTGAGAAATGTAAATGGACTGGGGATGCGAACGTCTGAAGACATCATGCCACACATGGACAGACAGAAAAACCAATGAATAAGTCCTTCAAGAAACAAATGAAGATCATAAACTGATTAGAGACATTTGACGTAGACAGTCAAAATTGTTTGGGCATGTTATGAGAAGAAAAGGATTGGAGAACTTGGTGACAACTGGCAAGATCGAAGGGAAGAGACCAAGGGGAAGACCAAGAAGTAAATACCTGGATGACTTGGCCACATGGCATGGTCGAGACAGGAACACGGAGCTGATCCACGACTCTGGTGATCGAGTGAGATGGCAGAACATGACCGCCCACGCTTACCGGCATGGCACATGATGGATGGATGGAGGCAATGTTTGTCGGCCGTTGACAATTAAAAGTGTTAGTGTAAGCTATTTCCGCATTCCATTCATAAAATACATTTTCAGAAAAGCTCTTGTCTTTTAGCAGTCGGGTCTGTTCGTTTATTTTAGCAGGTTTCATTATATTAGGTGCTTGCCTCCTTCACAAGACAGCAATGACAACCTGGTGTCATCTTAGCTAATTCACCCCAGTCAGACTGAGGAGACGGCCGTCAGACAGACATTAAAGTAGAAAGTTCAGCAAGTTTAATTCTTTCAAGTTAATGAGAATTTCGGGCGATGGAGTTGTATGAGGGATATAGATACTTAGTTATTTTAATTAATGAAATAGTATTCAGAAACCAATAAGCGCAATGGACGCCTCAAATTGTCATGCCTGAATGTAGGCCCTGGTAGAAATGGCATAAAACTCTCCAGAACAATACTATGATGTCTGTACTCCCGTTATCCTCCCATACTCTCAGGTTACCACTGCGACCTATTTTCAATCTCAGATATGATGGGAGAGAGGAAAGAGTCCGTTGTGATATATGAGTCTTTCAGGTTCATATATAAATCTCGACGTGATTTGATCATAGAATCCCTCAAGTGACGATTGGTCTATACCTATCGCCATATGCCAAATGCGCCTTAAAGCTTTCAAATCGGTCCTCGACTCGTCTCTACGTGGTCTGTTCGCTGCAACGATAACAGTCACCAAATTCCAGCCAAAACTAATCAAATTTGCTTTCCGGGGTTTAACCTGTAAGCAAAGCAGATTTGGTGACAGCGATCAATGACCCACTAAGGTATTACTCTAAACAGTATTATATTACAGTTATAATTATTTATTTCAAACGTTTCTCGGATACCACAAAGAGCTCGAAAAATAGCACCTAGAGGACTGCGACGTTCCTGTCCAATTAACTGTCTACAATGAAAACGTGATCTTGAAAACATAGAAATGTGCAGACATCAGGCTAAGAATAGTGGAGAGAAACATGGTGCCCGTGTTTTTCTGTGGCGCAGAGAGTTGTGGTGAAAGAGACGACCAAATTGTTATCCTTGCAGAAAGTCAGCCTACAGGCAAACATATTTAGAATAAAGACATTGATAAAAAGGAGCAACCGGGTACCCCAGTTGTAACAGCTGTAGGTGTAGCCTTGTGACCTCTGAAGAGAATTTGACACCACCACTTCAGACAGTCACCTAACGCGCCATTTCGTGGAAAGCAGACGAAAGAGAGATTTGTCGTTTACAGCTTGTTGTAGGTGATGAGATGATGAAAACTATAGATGTTGAAAAATATAGTTGAGATTAATGATTAGTGATGATGATCATCATCGCACTCCGGACAGGTCCATTGGTGCTCCGATCTCCTCCTTAGCATATCCGCCAGCGTATATCGACTGATTGTGCCATTTTTGTATTGATTAATCAAATGTTTTAGCTGATGAGATGATCGCAAATATACATAAGATGATGAAAACTATAGATGATAAGATGATGAAATCTACAGATTATGAGATTTAAGAACTAAGTATGATGAGATGATGAAAACTAGAGACGATTAGATGTTGAAACTTTGAATGCTGAGATGATGTATAATATAGCTGTTAAGATGATAAAAACTATAGATGGTGACATTATGAGTGATTATGAAAACAGAGATAATGTGGTGATACAGACTATAAATGATGGGATGATACAAACTATAATGATGAGATGATACAAACTAGAGATGATGAGATGCTGAAAACGATATATATTGTGATCGTGTGCAATATAGATGTTGAGATTATGTAAAATATATCTGATTAGATGGTTTATTATATAGATGATGAGATGTATAATATAGCTGATGAGATTATGTATAGTTTAGATCAGTGGTTCTCAACCTTTTTTGGCCCATGCACCACTTCACCATATGTTCAGAGTGTCATTCCCCCCTTTCGTATTTCCTCCCTATAAATCCCCTCACTCCCACTCCCTTTACACTGTATATGTAAAAATGGAAGCTAAATTTAATAACACATACTAGAACAAGTCTAGACGTCTACATAAAACGTGATTTGCGCGTCTAATTACGTTGTAAAACGAATTTCAGAAGGGCAAGAAGTAGAGAACCGTAAAGTATGGAAGCAAAGACAATATCAAGTAATCGGTTCTTGTATTAACGCGATCTTGAAATAATCTTAATTCCCGCCCTGGAAACCCTAAAATTCCCCCCTGGGGGAAATTCCCCACCGGTTGAGAACCACTGATCTAGATGATGAGATGAAGTATAATATAGCTGATGAGATAATAAAAATATGAGATGATGAAAACTAAAGTTTATGAGATTATGAAAATTGGACATCATGAGATGTGAAAACTGACAAGACCCCGGGTCCAGAAAAATACCACAACAGAAATGATCAGTGCCTTAGAAGAATATCGGATAGACCAGGCTACAAGACTGCCGAACACATTATATTATACTGGAGATATACCTCCTGACTTATGCAAATCTATATTAATTGCAATGCCGGAGAAGTCAGGAGCCTTGGAATGTGATCAACATTTAACAATTAGCATAATGAACCACATCACGAAGATTTTGCTAAGAATCATCATGCAGAAGGTTAGGAAGGAAATACAGCCCGAAATAGGGTAGGAACATTTGTGTTTCTAGAAGGCAAGGGTACAGGAGCACTTGCATGCGAAGATTTTCGTACAATTAACCTCATAAACCATGTCGCTAAGCTTATACTCAGAACTGTAATGAGAAGAACAAGAAAGAAAATAAAAATGGCAATTGGTGAATAACATTATGAATTTGTGGAAGGAAAAGGTACAAACAATGCAATAAATATATTACGAACACTAATAAAAAGGTCAATAGAGACATAAAAATACATATGTGTGTGCTTCATAGATTATACTAAGGCTTTTGATAAAGTAAAAAATTATTATGAACTGATTAAACTGTTGGAAGATATCAACAGTAATGTCGAAAATCTGAGAATTATAAAAACATATTTATCAGGAGGGAGTTTCCTTAGCGAAGTAGTCAAGCCGTTTGACTCGGGCTCCGAAGACTGTGGGATCGATCCCGGGCCGCGTCCTTCGGTTCACGAGTACATTTTTCCGGAGACTCCTGAGGGTCGTCACTGGAACTACGGAGTTCGTGCTTTGTGCGACGCTTTTCGCGCTGCGGAAAGAGACTGAGCCATATGGTATTAAACCCGGTGCAGTGAAGTCGACTTTTAAGCGACTTTTTAAGCAGCAATTAAAATTGGAAATAAAGCGGGCAATTATAAACAAATAAAGCTAGGAGATGGTGGTGTGTGTTTTAGAAAGTCTGTCTTTATATCTCTACAGATACACAGTGGTTACAGATCGATGTTGGGCCCCCGACTCTTATAACAGGCATTATAACCAAAGGCAGGGGAGATACCAAGAAGAAACACTGGGTTCAGAGGTTCAGAATCGCTTATAGCAACGACACGCGACTGTGGTATAGTTACAAGGATGCACATCACCTGGACCCAAAGGTAATAATGGCCGTTTCACATCAGTACAAACGGTATGGGGATGTTAACTAGGGAGAAGGTTGGATTTTCTCAGCGAATGTGCATGTTTTGCTTTACAGCTTCAGTAGGTACAAACAATTATTCTTATATGTAGCTATTCTTTCTATCTCTCTGTTTAACCCTTGAAAAGGCCTTCTTGATCATTACAGCATTTTTACATATAGAATTATATTCAGGTGACGGACTTAGCAGATGTACATAATCATATCATTGTAAAATGTATTGTGTTAACCCCGTATACCATACAATATGCATAAATCAAGTTAACATTGCCCACTATTATTGATGACTCTGTTCAGCTTAACTCCACATTTTTTTTAAAATAAATACAAAGATTAAGAAAGAATATGTACGTAACTAGCGTTCGGGTTACACTCTTACGACACAGACTGTTTTAGCTCACGCAGTTTGCTTGTAATATAAGACTTACTCTATACAGGTTAACAGCAGTGCCAAACAAACATACAACAAACATACTAGAATTCTGCCCTGTTATGGTATATTTTAAAACAATGCCTACAAGATTCTTTATTTGCGATAATACCAATGAATAGACAATATCCTTTGTTCTGGTATAAAAAATGCAACTATTATCGTGACACATAACAGAATGAAATGACATGAAAAACGGCAGAAAATAGGCAATATCATAAAATGTAAGAACTGCTGTTGATATTATCTTTAGGGTAACAAAACCAAACAGTGAATTGTGTCGTGAATGTGGCAACGCAAAAGTTATCATTTACATTCAGAAAGAATGTGGACATACAATACAGTTTTCCTCAAGGACTTGGCAAAATGACAAAGAAATCAATAGTTACAATAAGAATTAGTATAAAACAACAATTAAAATAAAGAGTAAAGATTCAATGTTTTATTTGTTGCAATATGAGGGGCTTCACATGAAAACCCTAAAAGTATGATAGGAATTACAATAACCATGCTATTGTCTTGTAACCAGTCAATATTGTTGTTAAGGATGTCACTATGCAGACGAACACGATGTGACATCACTATGCAGACAAATACGGTGACGTCATAAAGACAGTTTAAAGATTTCCGCCCCGCTTTTGACATGCACCAAAGAGGAGCAGCGTTCTGTTATTCGTTTTTTGATCAGTGATGGAGTGAAACCTATAGACATTCAACAGCGAATGAAGATCCAGTGTGGTGATGCATGCCTGTCGGTCCAGCAAGTGTATGAGTGGAGTAGGAAGTTTCAAGACAGTGTGACTTCAGTGACAGATTGTTCACTGTCAGGTCAGGCACACCGAGTCTTGACCCCAGAGTCGATTATTCTACAGGAATCCAAGCACTTTATCGGCGCTGGAGGACTTGCATTTAACGCAGTGATTACTGCATCGATAAATGATACATTTGTTCTTTACTTTTTCTGAATATATTGGCACCAAAAACAAAACAAACTACATTTAAGGTTTTCACTTGAAGCCCACTTGTAATAATAAACAAGCAGGGTAATGAAAATATGACACATATGAAATCTATCAAATGTGTGTAAGTGTGTGTGTGAAAGCAGCGTGTCACGTGTGAGTACAGCCATTACTAGAAATCGAAACAATAAGCAGATGGTCAACTAAAAGGACCCATATTTTGAGAGGTTGATTCAGTGAGTAGAGGATCTGGATGACACTCAACTCGTAGAGGGAAGTGCAAGCGCCATCCTGTCAGGCTGCCTCTGTGGCACCATCAGCATGGACAATCTGCTATGGCTACTGATAAAGGGGACAGGGCACATGAGGGAATGTCTCGAGGGCAGAGGTGTTGATTCTTGGTTGCATATTTCGTCTGTGAAGGCATTCAAAGACGGAAATATTATGAAGAGCATTATGTACCGAAGAATTATTTGATGATGACAGAGATGACAAACCAAACATTTTTTTAAAAATACGTAGATGCGCCACCCATACTGTAGGCCTATATTGAGGTGGAACACGCCATAGGGAAGGTGAAGTATGGTAACTTCCAGAGTTAGACAATATGCCTTTAGATAACTTGGCATAGAAGCAATATAGTAAATACAAGAGCAGATTTTAAAATTCACGAACATTACAGAGTGATTGCGAAAAACAAAAGCAATGGAGTACCTAACTTACAAAATATGAATGAACAACAGAAAATTATAAAGTATTCCAACCATCAAAACAGAAAAGCGATATTACCGGAACTATGACAAAAGGTTAAGAAGTAATGGATGATAGAAGAAATCTTAAAGGTGATCGACAAAAGAAAACAAAGTTACAATGACAAAGATTAATATGATATATAAATAAAGTAAATAAGAGATAATACATAAAAGGCAAAACAAAACAAGTGCAGTAAAATTGAATTAAGTTCTTTAAAACATACAAAAAAATATTCACAAGAAATTCAGTGATAGAAAAGTAAGATTAAATACACGATGTTTGAAATCAAAGACAGGAAATGTATAAATGGAAGAAGAAGCTATAATAAAGAGATTGAATGAATGCATAAGAGGGTTATATGGTGGAGAAAGAGCTGAATAAAGTAATAGAAACAGTAAGTTAGATGGTTCACCTATACTAAACGAAGCAGTCATTATACTGTTGTCAAACGTGAAGAAGGAAAACCCAGCTGGGCAAGATGAAACCGCTTTAGGGAAATTAAAGGTATTGGAAGACTTTGGAATAGAAATATCAAATAATCAGTTAAATTATATTTACAGCAGTGCTTACATACTTAAGACTGTGATATTTCTTCATATAATGAGAACAGACGTATTGAAAAGTATTGTGCCATCTGGAAAAGTCAGCGGCAGATAGAAGAAACAGAGGCAGATCGAGAAAGTTATGCTGCGTGAACTGAGACAGTGGCTTGGAGAATACCATCAGTAGGACCAAGATCGGTGGAGAGACAAGCCATCATCATCATCATCATTGGCACCTTGACGTCTTGACAGACGTTAGTTTGTGCGTTAAAAAGGCATAATAACTTTTACCTATGGCGGTAGCGAATGTGACTGATAAGGCCAATTCGCGCTGTAAATGACCGTTCACAGTGGGTGCATGTGAACACGTGGTCATTTCCACCATCGTGCACCATCTTACGTCTCACACGCTCGGTGTATGACTTATCTACAATAATTTTCTCCTTTGTCTTTATTCCATTTCTGATGTTTGCCCTCCATGCAACACGTTCAGCGGCGACTTGCTCCCACTGTGCATTATCAATGCCTGTATCAATCATGTCCCGCTTACACACAGATACTCCACGAAGTAGGAGGCCCATGTATGTCATAGTGGACTTGTAGAGAAAATTGTGTTGACTTTATATGCGACACACCAGATATAAAGGGATACATAATACAGTTTATGTCCTGTTCCACTGAAATATTCACCTTCATATTCTAATGACGCTTAACAGAGAAATCACTTATTTCATATCAATGCTGTGCTGTAGCTGTTTGCCTATATTAGTTTGTTTTAATTTCCATACTCAGCAAATCATAATAGAAGCAATGATGTGTATATGAAGTTATAACTCTAATCTCCTTGTTACAGCCTTTTTAATAGACGCTATCTTACTAATGCTCTAATGGGTTTTAACATATATTTTTTATAACATCTATACTCTTTTATGTACAAGATATACGTTCTTGTTAATCATGTATATAATTTTCTATGATACAGTTGATATTAAAAAAGTGTACGTATTACTTGCAGTAATGTATTATATAATGCTTACATTAATATTGGTCAACGCTGGTTTATAAAGGGAAAACGCTTGATGAAATTGATATAACCTGCAGTGCTTTTGTTTGTATATCAGCATGTGTCAGCAGGCGCTGGTCTTCATTGAACGTATGAGTACACATTTGTGTACATCCCAGATCAGTGACAGAAAGTCTGAGGTGCTCAGTGACTTATGACAAATGCCTGATCGTTTCATTACATTGGCCTAATGGTTGTAGGTATCGTATTTGTTAAAGGTTAATCGTTAACCCATGTACCACTTTGATTTTTCTAGAGTCGGTGGTTATGGAGCCCGTCTCTCAATACAACTTCATCACATTTAATTCCGGACAAATACTCGGAGAGCGGACTGGTAAGACACGGCACTGAACACTGACAGGTCATACCGGAGTCCTGACATAGACTTTATATCAATATATCAACATTATTTTGTCAGCCTATAGCAGAGTTTGTTATCTTTGGGTGAACAGCATTAAAGTTGCACAATGAAACCATTCCATAGAAGATGTGGGTACATCTAGACATAGACTATTATAACGCGTTATCGATGCTTCATATGTCCGAGAAATCTGTTTAGACACGACATAAAGCCGCTTGTAAGATGTATATATTTTCAGAAATATAGAAGATATGAAACGAATCATCATTGGAGGACAATGAGCAGGATCCTCAACATTTAGTAGATGCGATCGTTGCACAATTAAATTATAAGAAGACATAATATGCCGTCACTAGGAAGAAGGAAGCATCACAATGTATTATACAAGTACATGGGAATATTCTTAAACAAGTGAATCGGTACAATTATCTCAGAACAGTCATAACATTTTATGGAGGATGCCTTGAAGAGATTAGAACAAGAATTGTCATGGCGAAGGTAGCCTTTTGCAAGAAAACATAATGACCAAAAAAAGAAATCATTTGCATCCAGAACAAAGAGTGTTGAGGTGCTACAAAGAACCTGTACTATTGTATGGATGTGAAGCGTGGACAATGAGCAAACAGGCCGAAAAACATCTGATGGCTGTGGAAATGTGGTATCTGAGGAAAATGCAAAGAATACCATGGGCAGACAGAAATGCCAATGACCAAGTTCTACATGAAAATGGTAAACTCATTAGAGAAATTAGACGTTGACAGTCACCATTTTTTGGTCACGTTATGAGAAGAAATACATTGGAAAACTTGGACTCAACTGGTAAGATCGAGGGGAAGAGAACAAGGGGAGGGCAGAGAAGTAAAAACCTGGATGGCTTGACCACGTGGCATGGTCGAGACAAGAACACTGAGCTGATCCACGACTCTGGTGATCGAGTGAGATGGCGAAACATGACCGCCCACGCTTATCGCCATGGCACATGATGATGATGTATAATGTCGATAAACTTCGTGGGTTATGGTTCACAACTTCAAACGATCATCAGTTGGGGATGAGATTTGTATTCTTGTCCCGATTGTGCCATATAGCCAAGCCATTCGGGTATTTATCTCTTTGCCAACTCCGTGTTCTTTTCACATCTGTTTTGCCAGTTCAGTTTTCAGATTTATTTCTCCTCATGTATCGAACATTCTTGGCTGTCTACGTTGCAAACGACTACTTCATCGTAGCAATTCCATACATAAGAAAACGACTGGTGGTTATTATTAGTATTTATAATTACGATCGTCGTCGTTGTTAATGTACATTCTGGATTATTTGTAATGCAGAAATCAGTCTGCAAACATGTCAACAGCTGTCTTCTGTACACGGATGGCGGCACATAGCTGTTTTCAATGTTTTGTCATGTTGGAATATATTATAAGTTACTATTTTTTTCAAACGTTTTGTTTATTGGTAGACGTAGATGTATCTGTGAGATTAATTGGAAATCAGGACACCGGTATATGGTCAAACGAGTTGCCAGTTTGTCGTCTAAGTTGAATGTATTGTCGTGAAGTAAATGCATACATTTGAGATGTTTCTTGCCTTGCAGTTGACTAAATAATGTTACTTTAGGTAAAGTGTGTTAAAAATAATAGCTAGGTCACTTAACCAGCAGTCAGTTAATTAATGAGCACAGATGTTTTGGCTTGATTGAATGCTTGGTATAGTTTAGCATATTTATCTAACGGGCACTGCTTCTAACAAGACATTGTTCTGCGTTACATGTCTGTGTGTGTTGTATTGTTGAAAATATTTACCTATATGTATTCATTACAAGTAAACATTGAATTAACTGTCCCACCCACCCCCAACCCACGGACACACACGCACGCACACACAGCGCGCGAGAGATGGAGAATAATGTATATTGCCGAAGTGGTATCACTGCAAGAAGTTTTAGCAGTTTACTAGTTTGTTTCTTGTTTTTATTAATACGTTGTCTGAAGCATGCAAGCTTTGAGTATCGTACTATGTTCTATAATGTTTATTATATCATCTTGTAGTGGGAATAACATGTAGCGTTAAACTTACAGGTATAACACAAGGCAGAGTACAGTAGTCCATAGACAACATGGTTATTTTACTCTACTTTGTTTACACTTAGAATCTTGGATGTAATCATGTGCCTGACAATAATGCATGGAGTACTGTCCAGTTAATTGTTTGCAGCGTTCATAATATGTCTTTCATAGAGAGTCTGTATGCTTGGTTTCTGATAATAGTTTGTGCACACATATGTTCTACTAAACACAGATATGATGTGGTTGCTACTTGGACTTACTGCACGTGACTTGCATGTTTTTTCTTAAGCATGACGTGCTATCTGTCTGCTGGCATAGACACACATGTTGACTACCGCTTGAAAGTAACACTCACAAATGCTTCTGGTGAAACAATCAAGATCCACGAAAAGACAGTCCAGTACGAAAGAATAAACACGTATCAATAGAAACTTTTTAAAAAAAAATACTCTACAACACAGTCTACTACTACCAATGCCAAACCTGGACAATGACAGAAAAAGAGAAAAGAAACTTGCAACAGAAATGAGATTCCTGAGAAGAATACTCATGTATCAAGAAGAGAGAAAATCAGAAAAAAAAATATGAAGAAATGGGGTGGGGCCGACTATAGCAGTTCTAGATTTCATCAGAAAACAGCAGGTTTAGCCATATAACTAGGCCTCTATTTTTTTTTATAACTAACAGTTACCACAACAAGCATTGGTGTACAGACCAAATGAAACCAGAAGAAGAAACCGACCATGTAAACGATGGACAGAGGGAATAGCAGAGTCCATGGGAATCTGGAAATATGAAGCCCATAAATCGGGCACTCACACGCTGTTTGTGCTTGACCTTGACACCGCAAGGTACAAGAGGAACAAGATGAGATGGAAAAATGGCTCCATGTCCGGAAGTTTCCCCGATAATAACTTGATGAGAGTGAAGCAACAGGGTTCGCAGTCGGCTTTGTTCTCCTCGCTCAATTCGTACATAACTAACAACATTGCAAGTTGAGAGAATCATTCGAGCAAATATTCTTAAAACGTTTTCATATTCGTAGAGCATGTTTCTAAGTGCATCGTGTTTACACAGCGTTGTAACAATCACAACATTAAATAGCTAAGTCTAAGTGTGTGGAGTTGTTACGTTACAGTTTTTCCTGTGTTACATCATTACCAGGTAGCAAGTCACCTGTAGAATGTAAAAAGCGCCGAAAAGATTCGAAAAGATCTTTCGTCAGTTCCATCGCCTCATCTAGTTTTGTGCCTACAGTTGTCTTTAATGTTTTGTTGGTTGACCCCTAACCTATTTTCTGGGAACTGTCTTCATTGCTCTTCCTAAAGCACTGTTACATTTGCCTTATGTTTAGTTAGGAAGAGGGTCTCGTATTAAAAGCATATCCAAATGTGCCATGTCATAAACGTCAAACAGCGATTGTTTTACCTTTATTCTTCTTCTTCTGCTTCTTCTTCTGCTTCTTCTTCTTCTTCTTCTTCTTCTTCTTCTTCTTCTTCTTCTTCTTCTTCTTCTTCTTCTGTTTCAGCTTCTTCTATTTCTTCTTCTGCTTCTTATTCTTCCTCTTCTGCTTCTTCTTCTTCTTCTTCTTCGAACACATTCAGGCTGCATTATGAATAAATCCAAAGTGAGAAGCAGTCAACATGAGTTTGTTGATATCCCTAAAGATTTTTTCCCCAAATTAAACGTGTGTAGGCCAAATTAGTTTTCTGTGTTCTGTTTGTTGGCCACTCTTGCAACAAATGTTTAGCTGTCGGTTTTATCAGTACCATAGTTACATTCATCAGTATCTCTTGTCTTTAGTTTATTAAACATGTGGCATTCAGCCCGCTGTGTCCTGTGTGGGGTCTCATTACTGCTACTTGCTCTCTTCTGTGGAGTAAGTCATATGCATCATCTTTCTCGTGGCCTGAATGCTCTGATTTCCAATTGGTTCTATAATTGCTTCTTATAAATCTCATGTGCTCATCACAGGTTATGTCTATGTCAGGCTGATGCTTTCTTCCCTATGTTATTGTTACATTTAACATGCACGTACGTATTATATTAAATGCTCTTGTTACATTCAGATAATAAGAACGTAAATTTGAATGATGATTTTCCTTGCTTCAAACATGTCTTTGTTTTGTTAACATTAATTTGTTGCATTTATTTATGGTTAGCGCTTTAAAACTTTATTTGTTCTATTGACGTGATTGTGAGTAGTTTCTTGTGCACGATTATATTATTTGTTCACGGTAATAATAACCTGTTTCCCCTTTTCTTTTATTCCTCTGATCCCGCCCCTCTAAATCTTCATACACTTAAACTCTGCGTTTAACTGACATCTTGCACGTCACAAACAAACCTCATTCACAACTCACATAATTCATCTCACATGTACGCACATGCCTACTTACTCGCACTGCCTGCATTTCACATTATATATCCAATGGTCTCTATTCACTCTACCTCTCTGACATGTGCATACATACGTACACGCACATTCACACATACACGCACATTCACACATACACGCACATTCACACGGCCGCTGTTTCCTATATACTTTTACGCTGTCTATCTTGGCTCTTGTCTTCATTCACACGCACGCCCACACGTAAACACGTATACAAACATTCTCTATCCTACGTCAACCCCAACATATATATTACGGTATACTTTAATTCACTCACTCAATGACTCACACACACATACACACATGATTTGCTATCAACCCTGTTCTCGTTGTTATTTCCTCATCTGTTCTCTCTTTTATTGCATTTCCACTAATGCACATTATTTGTTATGATGTAACACATACATATGTGGTCATGCTCTTGCCAACACATTTGCTGTACGATATAACATATCAATTTGTGTACACACATACTTTGCTGTTTTCATCGTTATATTCCATCTCCTGTTTTCTGGATACTCCTTTACTTTGTTATCTCTCTTATACCATCTTGCAATGCACAATGCCACCACATGCGCACATATCAATGGCATACCTGCCTTCCCATACTATGTCTTGATCAAACACATTCAATACCTGAATATATTCGCAAACACTTACCCTCCTTAATACAACCCCCCCCCCCCCACCTTTTTTCCACACACACACACACACACACACAATACCTTCTTCACCTGGCTACGACGCCCTTGTCCTTCCTTCCTTGCCCTTGGCCGTGGGAAAAACTACTGAGAAGCTCTTCGGTGGTAATACTGACAAGGATACGGAGAGAGTTCATTTCCTCAATAGTCCTTTTGTGTCTCGGTATGTCCGTTTCCAGCCAGTGGAGTGGAAAGGGAAGATCAGCATGAGAGCAGGCCTCCTGGGATGTCCATTTACAGGTATAGTATCTAATTGACGTTAGATAAAAGTTGTTACGTCCATTCATTGCCATAGATGCCGATTCTTTAACCAGTCCGTGTTTATTTAATAAGAAATAATGTTGTTTTACTGATATGTTCGTTGAATTTCACATGAGAAATATATCACGTTTCATTAGTAAAAGTAGACAGTCAAAATTTTTTGGGCATATGAGAAGAAATGAATTGGAGAATTTGGTGACAACTGGCAAGATCGAAGGAAAGAGACCAAGGGGAAGACCAAGAATTAAATACCTGGATGGCTTGGTCACGGGGCATGGTCGAGACAGAAACACGGAACTGATCCACGACTCTGGTGATCGAGTGAGATGGCAGAACATGACCGCCCACGCTTATCGTCATGGCATATGATGGATGATTGTTGTTGTTGTCTTAATCATAGAAATGTTGAATAAAGCCCATGCTTATATTGTGTATGGAGGTGACCATAATAATAGGAATAGGCCAGTGAATGAAGTTGCCAAGCGCTGTATAAATAACTTGCTGTCTACTCATGCAACTGTTGGTAACTCAGAACAAAGGAAACCACCGAACATAACCGGAGAGCGGTGGTAGAAAGGGCAGTAAATATGTTATATAAACAGAAAACGAAAGAAATGGTGATAGCAAAGAAATAGCCCATGACATAATGTACAATTAATACAAATGATTTCTTTTTAAATTCTTATATCCTTTAGAGGACATCGCTGTCAACAGCAGCATCTTTCAGCTGTTGATGATTTCTTGGCAAGATTACGCTCAGTAGTTTGTCATTGCTTTCTGGGCGGCCGGCTCAGTTATCCCGCAAGTCACCAACGGGGGTAGAACCGCTGCCAGCTCTCGCCCGCTACGAGACTCTGCGTGATAAACGGGATTACGGAGAAAATGTTGTAATCCCTCGGCCAAAGAGACCGGCAATACAAATGATACTTACTGATTAAACAGAAATTTGGGAATATTATTAACATGGGAGTGGAAGACTTAATACAGAAATGAAAAGTTAGTTTGGTTTAGGAAAGGGTCACTGTCATTGCACACAGGTATCGCCATAAGTGCTCCAGTCTCCTCCCACAGATAAGGTAGTGCCATTCTCAACACAGTACATAACTCTGTGGCACTGGCGAGGATCCAAAAGTGTATATACCAGAATCACATGCTGTAAGTGTTATTTTGGGTAGATTTTTCCAAATTGTGAAATGATGCCTGGCCAGCGGCATGGTCTCTTCTATTGATGGACCCTCCACAGTAGTCACAGAACCAGCTTGCTTTTTTCTGTTTATTCAAGTGTTACATAACACAGACACAAAAGTAATAGTCTTAACCGTGATTTTCTGTATTGACGTGAACCACCACCCGCAAATCTATCTGGATTATCTGTTGAAGCATGTTCATTGAGTCACTCATAATGCAGTATATGATTGGCTAGGTGGTGTATAGAACCAGTGTTACAATATGGCTGTGGATCATTAACATTTCTTCAAGAAACAAGAAAATATATTGAAGCTACAAAAAGTGTCTGACAGAAAAATGTTCACAATACTGTAAAAGAAAGATCCTGACTACAGCAGGATATGATCATTTAAATGAAACAATCAGGTATGTTAGAATCCTGCAGAGAAATTATGAGCAGCACTCCTGACACAGCTTGCCTTCTTCTTGGCAAAGGTGTTATCACTGGCACGCCTCACGTATGGTGTGATTTAATGTCCTAGGTCTTACACTTCCGGAATGACTTATTAGTGCAATAGTACAGTAGTTTGTGTGACAATTCTCGACCAAGTGCTGTAATCATCTACAAGGGTGGCTTTGTGCTAAGATGTAAAAGAAGTGCCCTGGGGGTTTGTAGTGAAGGTTTGTGGAAGGTGTTTGGTGCAGGAGAGCCTGGAATATGATACAACATGTACTCTGAGAAAGGAGGTGGTTCCGCTTTCACAATAGCATTCCACTGGCTGGAAGACACACAGCACACGCATGTTGTGATTGTAACAGACTCACAAAGTATGATGAGAAAGGTGAAGACAGGCATGCTTCAGGCAGAGTGGCAGGCTTCCATTCAACAATCAAAAATAGCATCTGTTGGATTTGTCCCCAGGACATGCTAGATGGTGGGAAATGAGCAGGCGGACAGATTGGCTGAGTCTTCACTGCTGGATGGGGTATTGGTGCATCATACGGCAGACGTGGTCAGAGCAGTTTGGGATTGTGTGTATAGTGCAGAAGAACAGATAGATTATCACGCTCTGGAGAAAATGGTGCTGTAGGGAGTGACCAGAGGATGTGGCCGACACTCAGGACTCTGAGGAAAGGCAAGGAGGCACAAAATCAGACTGCTACTGGTGCTGTTAGTATTGGGACTCTTCACGAGCTGTTGAAGATGAGGATGGAGCACGTACGGGAATGTCACAAGTGCTATCATGTCGGTTCTTGACTCAACTCACCTACTTAATTGAAACATATCACGAGCAGCAAGCAACTGTCAGAGTAAATGGTGAAACATGAAACTAATTTTAGATGTGAAAGGAAGTAAGCCAAAGTTGCTTTCTCTCCAAATAAATGTGAAGTATCTTTGCAGGAGATATAATAATATACGCCAACAATTATGAAATCTGTGACAGTTTTGATCCATTCATAATTTATGGAACTCTGATTCCAGAACCAAAATATGGAGATGGAACTTTCCTCTCAAATGCTGAAAAGGCATTAGAACAACATTGAAGATCAAAATCTTTTTCTGAACATAGATATAAATCAAATTAATGATCAAGGACATAACAACATACTGACCAAAATTATAGTCAACAGTGAAGAAATTGAAAATGTCCTAAGCTTTGAACACCTTGGCATTATAATTAACTGCAATGGGGACTAGTCAAACGCAGTGAAAAGAAGACTGGTTACAGTAATGCAAAGGTTAAACAGCAATAATAGCCTATGGTACAACACCAGCAAGCAAAAAGGATTACAATCTTTTCTATGGTAATATATGGATGTGATTCATAAACTATTTCTTTATGATTTCATATTCAGAAAGCAGTGGCATACTACTGAACGTAAAATTGACTTGTAAATCAACCAACCTTGGGGTTGAATCCAATGTCCTATCAAGGACATACAACATTATGTGTAAAGTAGCATGTCTGTGATATATGTCTGTAAGTGTGTGTTTTATTCACATACAGCCAGCTCATGTTAAGGCAGGTCATTAACCTGAGGACTGGCATGAAGTGTCTGAAAATGACATTCCTGTATTCCACATTTGTGACCTGCTCATAAATGTGTTTTAGGGTAGATAATGTCGTAGTTTCATCTTGACAGCACTGCCACCACCAATTTCTGGCTGTCAAGGCAAGTGAGTGCCCTGCCTTGCTCAGGAGCAGAGCTATCAACACTGTCTGCAGCAATGTCTGCACTCTACCAGTAGAAGATGCTTTTTGGAAGTTTCTTTTCATTGTGTTGAAACCATGATGGCATTTCTCATGATCTCCAGTAATTTATAGGATATCTACCTCGTGTGGGGTTTTGTTTCTGGTATTTGTTTGTTCATTATTAATTTTGTTTTGTAGATGATCTTGTTACATTCAAAGATGTATCCAAATATAAACAGTCATCATCATCAAGTGCCTTGTCAGTTGGTGTGAGTTATGGCTTGGCCTCTTTTAAAACATTTAGATGACTCAGAAAATTAGAAACTAGTTCACAGTTCATTTGATAAAATTACAGATACAATTACTTAGTCTTTCCTTTGGGAAGATTGTTGACAATGTTTAAATGGCAATCTAAGTACGTGTAAATTATAGAAAGAACACTACAATAATGAGTGAGTGTAATGTTAAAAACACTGCATTTGTCTTATAGATTATCTGTATGACATGAAGATAACAAGTCTGCAAAAAACAAACATGATGATTAAACAGTAAAAATACATAATTTACTCACATTTCATAACTTCAGATGAAAGAGATATGAATTAACCACAGACAGAAAAAGATAATAGCATTGACATGGTTAAACATTTACTAATGTGCTCATTATACATGTTTTCTTTATTAACTTGGATGGCTGATTGGATCAGAAAGAACAATTGAAGATGTATATTATTTTTCATGCATATGAAAGTTAACAGTTATTTAATACTACTGAAGAGTATATTTTGATTCCAGGAGACTGCAGTGAAGGTTTCATGAGGGTGAATGACGACACTCCCTGCAGTGAGTAGATTTATTCTTATTTTTGGCCTTATATAAAATGAAGGATATTTTAATCTTCACAGCTGTATAATTTTGTCAGAGAAAACATGTATTAAAAAATCTTAAAGTAGAGAGGTTCAACTTCATTTGTTTTTTTTTTTTGTTTTTTATGTTGCATTGAAAAACATCTGATGGCTGCAGAAATGTGGTTTCTGAGGAAAATGCAAAGAATACCATGGACAGACAGAAAAACCAATGACCAAGTAGCCTACTACAGGAGACAAATGAACATCATAAACTGATTAGAGAAATTAGACGTAGACAGTCAAAATTTTTTGGACATGTTATGAGAAGAAATGGATTGGAGAACTTAGTGACAACTGGCAAGATCGAAACGAACAGACCAAGAGGAAAATACCTGGATGGCTTGGCTACATGGCATGGATGAGACAGGAACACTGAGCTGATCCACACTCTGGTGATCGAGTGAAATGGCGAGTCAAGACCGCCCATGCTTTCCAGCATGGCACGTGATTGATTGATTGATATCCATTGCAAGACGCTGCAGTCAACACCAGCATTCCTCAGCTGCTGTTGATGTACTAGGCAAGTTTTTATGTTCAGTAGTTTGCCATTGCTTTCTGAACGACCGGCTCCCATACCAACATGTTATAACACAACGTGACATGGTCTGCAACTGTATGTATCAACTTCATTGCACCGTGTTTTTCCCATATGGCTCAGTCTCTTTCCTCAGGGCGGCCTGCTGAAAGCGTCGCACAAAGCACAAACCCCATAGCTCCAGTGACGACCCCCAGGAGTCTCCAAGAAAAATGCACTTGTCACCTGAAAGACATAGCCCAGGGTCGAACCCACAACCTTCAGAGTGCGAGGCGGACAGCCTGACCACCTCGCCACGGGGACTCCCGAAAGAATACATGTATACATGTATGTAGCTGGTGTATGGCATTTGTAATATATCATAAATAATATGTAGTAAATGAATTAATGTAATATTTATGCCTGTAATAAACAAGAATAGCAGCCAAATATCTGCAGTATTTTGTTTATTTGTAAACATGACCTAAATCTCTGTTAGTTGGAGAATATAAAAGGACACAATGACAGCAATTTGCTTAATACTCATATATATTTACTTTGCTTCTGTGGGTGTGTGTTTGCACATACATGATAGCTTGCTTGTGTGTGTAGCCCACTAGAGAAAAGCAAAGAAGAATAGCTGTGTTTGATGTGTTATATAGTTTCTACTTCTCCCAGTTGAAAGTATGCCATTTAATGCTTATGTATTATTTATTTATTTTTCCATTGACTGATTTCTTTGTTTCTGAAAGTCAACACAAATAGAGCTACTTTTATTTATTCATACTGTAGGCATTTGAAGTATTTTTATTTAATTATTGTTGGGACGGCAAAGCTGAATGTGTGTTATTTGTGTATTAAATATTTCAATATCTTTTTAATAACCTGTTAACATTATTCATCTCAAGTTGAAAATCTTGCATACAAAAAAGACAGCTGGATTAACAAGAAGACATTATATAAGCGCCACATTCGTCATAAGCTACCAGAGGGACATGCTGACCGTGCTGTTGATGGTGACCTTGACCTCAGGCTGCAGAGCTGCACCATACTAGACAATCTTTATGGGAAATACCCACTGTGGACTGTTGACCTTGGCCATAAAACAACAGTTTCTGGTGTTATTATCTACACTTGGCAAGGAGATGGACAAGGTAAGGCTTCATAGATCTGCTCAGTGTATTAGAGAAAATAACTGGTGAGAACAATTGATTGGATTCAGTTAAATACACACACACATACACACAAAAGTTGCAGGATACAAGTTTTAAAATTCATATAATTTCTTGTTATTTTACCGTTATTTTAGCTTAAGATGAAAAACAATATCTTCCAGGTTGTACAGTTGTTAATCAGTATTCGTTTCATATTTCTTTTCTATTAGAAAAAGCAGCATCGTTTCGAGAATACATGAAAAATCTGGACCAGCTTGTGGTTTATGTGGATGACAAAATACAGAAGAAAGATGATGAGCATGATGAATCCTATGCTTCTGGTAACATGTGCAACTACATCTCATCTCTCAACAATGCCCTCTTCAACGAGAAGCTGTTGCTGCAGTGTGTAAGGACTCATGTCGGAAGGTATGTGCTTATTGAAGCCTGGGGGAGACAGATAGGCTGGTCAAGGCTGTTTGGTGCAGTTTTATGTGAAGTTCAAGTCTTCAATTAATTCCAACAGCTTGCAAGTGAAGTGTTTGAATCTGCCTGTCAAAACTCTTGAAAGACTGTTCATCTAAGCTCTACTGTTAGATGATACTAAATGTGAATATAAATAACCATTGCTGGCAACTATTTTCAGCAGTTGTGTCACAATTATTTGTTGGAAGGAAAGTTATTTCATGAGTAACATGCAGTTTGTATTTGAAAAGTGATTGATGTGGCATGTGCCAGAAGAAAGAGGATTAATGTACATTTTTTAAAGTCATTTTGATTATGCTTACGGGACAAAAAAGGAGAAATACAAAAATACTTAATAAAAATCAAGCATATAATTTATTCACCAAAGCAATGTATAACTAGTTATAAATGTTCATACTACCCCAGGATTGGTCGTGCATTCAAATTCCCATTGAGGTGGGAATGTTTCTTTCAGTGATTTGGCTTCCAGATTGACATGGCCTCAAATGGATACCTGGACATGTCTTGTGAAGTCAAGGTGGATGGTGCAGTAGTGAGCACACCACCCAGTCAGTCCCAGTCAGTCCCAGTCAGTCTATACAAATGATGGGCTAGCACCATATACCCAATATGCCACTGTCATGGAAAGGGTTCTTGACTTGACTTACCTCAAGAGTAAAGAAAAACCAAAAGTTAGTCCATTTCAGTGGCAATGTGTAATTGTTGTGCACAATGTGTTTTGTTTACCTTAAGCAATATTTGAACAATATATTACTATCCATGATCGTTAGTTGCAGACAGCTGACAGGAAACTGTTTGTTACATCAGTATACTTGTAGATGAGAATGAAAATCTCATCTGATGAATCAGTAGTGTTTGAAGCTGAATTCTATTTGAGTGAAAATTCAAAGAATACATACAATGAAAAGTATACTATAGTGATAAGAGAATGGACAACAACTGTCACAGTTACCTCAAGCAGCTATTGACAGTATCATGTCTCTGTCACTAGGCCTTTAAGAGTTAATTAACGCACACAGTCTATCATTAAAACACCCACCAGTAACACACAAAGTCTTTCGTTACAACACCCACCTGCCACATGTCCTATGTTTTGTAAGAAACAATTTTTTACAGTCTATGCAGCAAACTAAACGTGCTGATGGGGTTATGCCAAGTGAGATAATTTAACACTGCCATAATAATCATAATGTATTTCTCCCCACGTCCTCACCACACATTGTGTAATTATTTTCTCATATTCAGTATTTAGAAATGCATGTTTTTAGGAGAAATAATTACATTACTATCTATAGGTCATGTGGGTTCAACCAGAATTCCATCCTTTATGATGTAGGTTCTTTGCAGAACACTGCTCTCATCACAGCCCACTGAAAAGATTCTTGCCAGTCTCTCCCCCCCCCCCCCCCCCCCTGCCTCATGCATATTCATACCTAAGGTGTCTTCATTTTCCTGGTCCATCTTTGTGCTGGTGGATCCCTGCCTCATGCATATTCATACCTAAGGTGTCTTCAATTTCCTGGTCCATCTTTGTGCTTGTGGAACCCAGCCTCTTCTTCCATGTACCATTCTCTATTTGTAGACTGTAATTAAACCAAAATAATATCAGGATCATTTATCATGGAATTAACTAGAGTCTTGATTTTAGCAAACCAGTGGTGGAAGAAATCATTAAGACCAAGAGTAACTAATGTCCTGGAGTAAACTAATAAAAGTGTCATAAACAATTGTTGAAATAATCATGCCTTAATTAGTTGTATATATTGCAAATGTATATGTTATATTTTGAACCGTATTATTGTACATGTTCATGAAAGCCATCGCTGTATCTTCCTGCTTGCAGTGTTGATGTCCAGAAACATCAGAACACATTGACACCAGCATCGCTAAAATAATCTTCTGCAGTAAGGTATCATTATTCAATGAAGCTCTTACCTGTGATAACTGCATCATTTAAAAGACCAGTTGATTCTCTGCAATATTCAGAAATGTTTAGTATTAATACAGACATAATATTTACTTGAGGGATTCGATATATTCTCATGAGATTATTTTGGCAGCATTTTTTTTCAGCATTATTCACACCTTTATTACTGTGTGTGTGTTGTCTTTAATGGTTCTATTTTACTTGAGCTGTTCTCTTTTCTCTTTTACCAGGAGTCAGTACTAATTTCTCTTGATATAGTTACTTAATTCTTAGTTGTGTTTCTTGCATTGCATTTTGATTATTTTGGTGTGTGTTTGCTTTTCTCTTAGATTATTTCACTTACTCTAAGTGTTAAGTGGGTTAGAGATGTATTTTTTCTGTATTGTTTTTCATAATTTTAAGTGCCAAGTAGATTGAGGCCGAAAACTGTGTATGCACCTTGAAATAATTCATTGTTCACTTGTATTTTCCAGAATGCATTATTGTTTCCCTTGTTTGATGTGCTAATGCTCATTTACTTAATGGAGTCGGTTTTTCTTGAAGAACTGCTTATAGTCAAATGACATTGTTGCCGTCAGTGTTCATTTTTAACTCCATTTTTTTTACACTGCAATACTGTATAGAGTAGAGGTGGTAACCCATACTGTGTGTATCCATTGTCTAGAACACCATTCAGTTATTCTGCTGTTCGTCTACAATGTATACCTGTGTATAGCTACTAAGATACTCTCTGGTATAGTCATGGGCACTATGTTTTCTTGTTTTATTGTTTCTCTTGTGCTGTTATTCCTGTGCTCTTTACTCATGCCACTACATATGCCAGATCTTCATCTTTTTCAGGTGCCTAGTCTCAAGCAGATATTGGCAATCATGACTCTCCAATCTTCTTTGCAATCTGGAATTCTGATGAAGTTGATGTTGCTTATATTATTACTTGTTGCCAACTGTTTAAGCTTTTCACATATATCTTTGTCTTCCCCTGCCTGTTTTGCATAGTATTTTTCCACAAATGATTAATTTCTGTTTTGCACTTTTCTGATGATATGTCCCATACATTTTATTTATCTTCCCCTTATGGTTTTGATAAGTGATTCGCCAGTTAAATAACATATATAATGTTATTACATGTTAATATTGCTTTTAACATGTGTCGTGAAGGTACAAACTCTCTGTGTATTCTACTGTGATATATATATTAGAGTATTTAATATTCCTTAATATACCATTTAGTAATCTTCTTCTTCTTCTTCAGCTTTCTGAGCCATTGAGGTTCTTTGCTGCAAATACAATCCGTCTCCATTCGTCTCTCTGGTGGACCTTCTCTTGCCAGTCGTTGATTCCAAGTGCTTGTAGGTCTGTACATGTATTATCTCTCCACCGTCTTCTTGGTCTACCTCGGGGTCTACGGTCATTTATTTCCTGAGTGTAAGCGAGTTTTGTTTCCCTATTATCTTCCATTCTTTCTATATGCCCCAGCCATTGTAGTCTATTAGCCTTCATGATACCAGTGATTAGCGGGGACTTAAACAGATCATAAATGTCTTTGTTACTTCTTCTTTTCCACTCTCCACTTTGTGTATCCCTAATTGGTCCAAAGATGCGTCTTAAAATTTTGTTCTCAAAGGTTTGTAACAAGGCTTCGTCTCCTTTCGTTGTACTCCAGGTTTCAGAGCCATACAGCACAACTGGTCTGATCAGTGATTTGTATATTGTGATTTTGGTGTTACGAGATAGCGCCTTTGATTTTAGTAGATGTTGTAGTGCATAGTATATCTTATTTCCAGAGTTGATTCTAGTTTGTATTTCTTCCCTTATGATGTTGGAGCAGTTGAAGATTGTACCCAGGTATTTGTATGTTTCCGTTCTTTTAATGGTCATATTATCTATTTGTATGTGGCCAGAGTTTTTAGCCATTCCGTCTCTTGAAATTACCATATATTCTGTCTTATCTTGGTTGATAACCAGCCCCATCTGTTGGGCTTTTTCCTTTAAGTGAGTCAATATTTCCAATGTCTTTTGTTCACTTTGCCCTATAATATCTATATCATCTGTATAACCAAGCAGCTTGGATGTTCCTCCAATATCACATTCCTCCTTTATCTTCCTTACAACTTTCTCTAGAGCCAGATTGAAGAGTAGCGGCGATAGTGCATCACCCTGTTTCAAGCCAGATGTTATTTGGAAGGGGTCTGATTTCCTGCCTTTATATGTTACTATATTATAAGTATCTTCCATGCATAGTCTGGTCATGTTGATTAACTTCCTTGGTATTCCAAATTCCTGCATAGCATTCCATAGACTATTCCTATGGACACTATCATAAGCCTTTATAAAATCCACAAAAATGTTATGAAGATCTCTTTTATATTCCCAATGTTTCTCGGCTATTTGTCGTAAGATAAATATCTGATCTATTGTTGATCTGTTTTGTCTAAAACCCGCCTGGTAGTCACCTAATATGTCTTCTGAATATGGTTTTAGTCTATTTAGTAATACTGCGGATAGTATCTTATAGCTTGTGGACAGTAGTGATATTCCTCTATAATTTCCACATTGGAACTTGTCTCCTTTCTTAAAGATAGGTATCAATAATGACTCTTTCCAGTCATGGGGTAATTCTTCTGTCCTCCAGATTTTTATTATTAGTTCGTATAGCTTTTTATGTGATGCATGGCCACCTGCCTTTATAAATTCAGCAGCAATTCCATCAGTCCCAGTTGCCTTATTGTTTTTAAGTCGTGTGATTACATATAGGATTTCTTCAAATGTAGGTTCTTCAATTTGTGGTTCGCATGTTAGAACCTCTTCCTGTGGGAAAATGTTACTTGGAGCTTCACAATTTAGTAATTCAATAAAATATTCTTTCCATGTGTTGCACATTTCCTCATTGGTATTTATCATATTCCCATTTTTGTCTTTTAAACCATATGTGTTTTGTTGGTGCCCTCGTTTCATTGACTTCAGTTCTTTAAAACATATTCTGGCTTCATTTTTCTGGTGATTAGTTTCCATATCTTTGATTATATTACTCATATATTCTCGCTTCTGCTGTCTGACTATTTTTTAGCCTCTTTACATTCATTTCTATAATGCTCTTCCTTTTGGGTGTTATTGATGTCATTTAACCATACATGTCTGGCATTCTTCTTCCTAATGACTGCTTGTTCACATTTTTGATTGAACCATCTGTTCTTTCTATGCGTAGTTAACACACCGAGACATTCTTCTGCGGTAGATTGAATTGTATTCTTGATGTTCAACCAAGTTTGGTCAACGCTTTCCTCCGAAGGTTTTTTTTGCAGAGTTTCAAGTATTTAGTAATAAATCATTAAAATCATTCACTATCGCGTCACAGGCAATGAGAAAGATGTATTTGTGTGTCATCCCATCAGATAGAAAAGAAACAACAACAGAATAGCTAGCCAGTAAGCCTAACTTCTTTTTTTTTTGCATATCCCTTACAGGACGTTGCAGTCAACATCAGCATTTTTCAGCTGCTGTTGATGTATTAGGCAAGATTACACTCAGTAGTTTGCCATTGCTTTCTGAGCAGCCAGCTCACTTAACCCGTAAGTTACCAACGCGGGGAGAACCGCTTCCAATTCTCATGTGCTGCGTTACCCTACGTGAATAAACAGGATTACGGAGAAAGTCATTTAACCCCTCAGCCAGGGAGACCGGGAACCTAACTAGATATGCGTAAAATAATCGAAAAATTGTTAACAGAATATTTCAATGGTGTTTTGAATCTGAGGAAATATTTGTGCAAGAGCGAACAGAATGTAGAGTCTTTGTACAGAAGACCACATCACATACATGTTGCAGATAATTGCAGATGTCTTTCAAGAAGGGAAGAAAGCATTTACTCTATGGATAGATCTCCAAACAGCTTTTGTCCAAGTTTGGACAGATGAGCTAATGGTGAATTTGCAAAGAAATATGAGTAGTATCAAGATTATGGATCAAATGGACCTAGCCATCTTACACAATCCAAAAGCAATTTAAAGTTAGCTGCATATCCTTTACAGGATGTTGCAGTCAACACCAGCATTTTTTGCTGTTGTGATCTCTTGGCATGTTTACGTTCAGTAGTTTGCCATTGCTTTCTGAATGACCAGTGCCCATACCATTTCATAAAAACCATCACAACGTGGTCTGCTGCTAAATTGTGTGCAGCTGTGTTTTTAACGCTGGTATGCGAGTGTCCATAACCCCATCATCACGGAGCCGGCCAAAAAGCAATAGTCACAATAAAAGACCACAATAACAGAAAGATTCCACTACAGCATGAAGCTCCTCAAGGCTCAGTATTATCTCTCAACTTATTGTGTGCATCAGTGACTTGCCACAAGGAGAAGAATCGCTCTTTACCCTAACTGCCTGGAGGTGTGACATGTAGAAGAGTATCTAACAGTTGCCATTAAACAAATAAAGGAGACAACATGGCAGTGTGTGCAGAGAAATGGAGGGTGTACATTACTATTGAAAAGTTATTAACACTTTTCATGTTTTTAAATAAAGAAATAGCAGTTGATATATGACTCAGAAATATAAACGTCAAGTGAAAAATAAAATGTATGACAGAATCACCAATGTAGATTTCATGGAGAGACCTAAACAAATTTCAGTGAACCAAGAGGTAAGGAAACGACTGGTGCTGGATAGGACACACACTGTGACGACCTGAAGACAGTTTAACTAGACACTCTTTTATCTGGAACCCACACGGAAAATGGAATAGCAGGAGACATAAAAACACAAGAAGAAAATTACAGACACAGACTAATAATGCTGGGAAGAAGCTACAGGAGTTCTGCAAGCTCTTAAAAGTGACAAACTGTCAGAGCTAAAAAGATCCCAATTTTAAAGTCAGCTTTGATAAAAGAGTCATAGTAGTAAAATGGATACCATCTCGCTATAGCATTCCAGGAAATGAAAGACCAGATATGTTAGATTTAAAAAAAGGAGTATATAGGACCAAACATAACAATAAATTACCATTCATAAAAGAAAACTGCTTTCACGTTTATTTAAAACTTTATCCAAAAATAAGATAACTATTACTATCTTTATAGGTGATTCTGTTCTGTTTTAAAACAGAACACAGAAAACTGAACAGTTGTTTACAAAGGCTGAATTTGGTACTGAAAGACCTTGTACATGTGAATAAACAGAATAGTCTGAACAAGACTACCATATGTTACCAGTTGCCACTGAACTTTTGTCCACACAAACAAACATCCACGCAAAGCTATTTCCAAGTCTCAATGACAGAGAAACATTTTCTAAACAATGAACATATCTAACAAGCAGAAGAAGAAGATCTCACTGACTTATAAACTTTGCATACAATATTCTTGTTTGTTCTTGTTTCATGTTTTCATCAACATCTTGTAGCAGGTGCCTTGCAGCACGCTGCTCTCATCATGGCTTACCTACCCATTCGCTGCATTCTTTGCCTCATGCATGTTCATGCTCTAGGACTCCTTCACGTTCTGTGTCAGTTCTCAAGCTGGTCAGACCCTGCCTCTCCAGGGATCGTTCTTTCCAAACCACAGTGACATTTAATATGGTCCAAGCATTTCAGTCTCCATGACACGAAGCTGTTTTTGAGCAACATTTCTTCAGTGTTCTGATTTTGTAATTTTTGTTTTTCTTCTTGGTACATGTTTGTTCTATTAATTTTTCTGTCATGTTTAAGTTCAAAGGTCCTGATTTCCTTCTTTAATCATTGTGAAATGGTCCATGATTTGTATCTATATGTTGCACAGGAAAGATGCATGTTCTCATAAATTTTACTTCAGTTTGTTTGCGGGTTTTGCACTATAGTTTCTTAATCATGTTTAACCTCTGCATGGCTATGGCCAATCTACATATGACTTCTTCTGGACAGTCCCAATCTCCATTGTTGGTTATTGTGGAGCCAAAATAATAAAAGTTTGTGACTTCACTGTTCAATGCCATTTTTGACTGACATGTAGTTACCTCTGTAGCCTTTATTAATTTTTTTAAGCTCACAAACAGATTTTGATCTTCATTGTGCTTTTTGACAGAAAGGATTAACTTTTCTAATGCCTTAGCACTATTTAAGAGAAGAATTTGTGTATATGTATATTTTAGTTCTGAAATTGGATGTGTACCAATTATTAATTAATCAAATTTGTCACTGGTCTCATTTTTGACATTTCTCATAAAATTGTCTGCATAGATGTTAAATATGTATGGGGAGTGAATGCAGCCTTGCCTTACTTTCCTTTGCACCTCACACCAGTGTGACTTTTCATCAGTTACTCTAGCAGCTGCTTGTTGTTCTTGATATAATGATTCACTTAATAGAATCAAATGCACTGAAAACCTGATATCTCTCATGATGTTCCACAATTTCTGAAGCTGAACACAGTTGAAGGCCTCTCAGTAGTCTCAGAAAGTCTGTGTATAAATATGTAAACTATTTTTAATATTTCATTTGCATACATTAGCGGGATCACCAGTAGCAGTTGATGCTCCCTACAGGATTAGGTGATTCCATTTGAACTCTCATTAACATCACTAGCTAGAACCAGTCTGTTAAGATGCATGTTTTACATGGGATAAATACATTAGTGGTTCTCCTTGACTTCCACTATGTTGTGGTTGATTTGACTTCAATAGCTTTTGCCTAAAAAGACAGACCTTGAAAGGCAGCAGAGGGAAGAGGTTATGTATTACCCATTGATGGCAATGTTACAGAGTTTTGAGGTATTCTATGGAGATTGCTACCCTGCCAACTAATTCATCACTTTCTCCCACTGATCACTGCCTGCATTGGTCCACTGCTGCTTATTCTAACCTCAGCATCCCGTGGTAACCTTACCATCCACCACCTATTTGATATGCCTGGTACTGACGTGCACAACCAGGTGTGTGACACTTCCCTCAACAGAGAGATGATGAAGAAAAAGAAAGTATACCCTGCAATAACCCAGTGACAAGAGAAAGTATGTTTAAAATAACAGCCCTAGGGAACTGCAAAGAAAGACTAAGCAAAATATAAAAAGAAGACAAATTTCCATATAAGGGATTGATATTGCAAAGTAAAATACTAATAATGTAGGGGTCATCCCTGCAATGCAGTCAAGGGTCATAGACTTATTATTGAAAGGGAGTGAACATACCAACTGGACGGAAGATATTAACAATTTGAATATGACAATTGTCTGAAAGACATGATTATATAACTTACATATATGAAATATTAATAGACACTATGCATAAAAAATTATATCCCAGAACACTTGATCAGGATATTATTGATATAAATACAATTGCAATACAACAGTTACTTCACACCCTAATGGTAGTATTTACTGTTTACCTTTTCTCTCATGTTTGTCCAGTTATTGTGGTTGTTGTTCTGCTGCAGGGATTTTTTTTTTTTTTTTTTGCTAGGAAAATCATTTTTAGAGTTCAGTTGAGTTGAGTTGAGCTCAGAATCGACATCACTGAGCTCAGGACATTCCCATAAACACTCCATCCCCTCGTTCACAAGCCAGCGAAGAGTCATACTACTAATTATTCCCACCGCTATCTTATTGAAATTTCTCTTTGAGATTCTTCCAGAACCTGTGCCAATCCCCGCAATATCATTCTTTCCACATACGGGTTCTCAGTCTGGTCCCCCGCCTTCTCCATCTGGTCCCACAGGTGCTCGACCACCTCTCCATTGTCCACAGGTAATCTACCACCAAGAGGTGCATTCCCTGTCGGCCTATCAGCCTGTTCATTCCCCTGCACTCCTGCATGGCCAGGGCAAAAAATCCATACAATTCTCACAATCTGTGACCTCTAAAGTGAGGATAGCCATTCCACACGAAACGTTCCTTTCTCCACCTTACTTAGCATACTCCTTGAGTCCGTAATGAATGCAATGTGTGTTGCAGTGGTCTCCTCTAACCAATGGAATGCTGCAGTTACTGCTTCCAACTCCATTCTCATGCTAAAGGTTATAGTCTCATATGCCAGACTCTCATTTTTCAAGCATCGTCCATTAACCTTCATTACGAAACCTCAAACACTACGTCTTTTTCTCACCACTAACTCATTTGTGTAGATCACTATGTCACCTTGATGTGTATTACTCTGGATCAGTTATTACACCTCAACCTCTGTGCACCCTGCTGCCCATTCTCTGCACCCTGCTGCCCATTCTCTGCACTCACCATTAATCATGAAAAAAGAGTGGGTTAAAGCACTGAAGGCATGACGGACAGAGTTACTATTACATTGTGCCAGTCCGTCATGTCTTCAGTGCTTTAACCCACTCTTTTTTTCATGATTAATGGTCTCTAGATCACACACCTGGCATAAAGATATTTCTGCCTGTGCCATCCAGGATCTGCCTTCGTCTCAGTCTATGACCCTTGACTGCATTGCAGGGATGGTCCCTATATGCAAGCCACACTAAGGTACCATTTGGCTGGAAGGACCCTATGCCTGTCCGCCATTGTTGGTAGTCTCAGGATATGCCTCATACATATAATCGGTGTGTCCTAAGTGCACACCAGAATCACCTGCATGGCCGCATTCTGTATGCGCTCCAACCTTTCAAGCTCACTCTTTAACACTATCAGCAGCCCCAGACCATACTCAGTGACAGAAATTATTAACTGCTGAAAGAGCCTGTAAAGCATCCTCTGCTCTACCCTGGTTGCTGCCATCGCCCTCAATGCATTACGTCCCCTACCAGCCTTCACCACCAAAGCCTCCATATGATACTTAAAAGACATACAGCTGTCATAGGGTGGGATGATTCTTCTGACATATAGCAAGAACACATCAGAAACATTTAGTTTCCATTAATTATAATTGTTCATATTTCAGCTAAGCTGTTAATGTGGAAAAGTAAGTAGAGCAGTGGTTCTCAGGGGGGGATTAAGATTATTTCAAGACTGCATTAATAGAAGAACCGATTACTTAATATTGTTTTTCCCTCCATACTTTATACTTCTCACACTTCTGAAATTCGTTTTATAACATAAGTAGACCCGCAAATTATGTTTTATGTAGACGTGTAGGCTTGTTTTAGTATGTGTTATTAAATTTAGCTTCCATTTGTACGTATACAATGAGGGGGGGGGGGGGGGGGGGGGGGGGGGGGAATTTATAGGAAGGAAATACAAGAGGGGAGGGGGGATGACATTCTGAATATATGGTGAAGGGGTGCATGGGACAAAACAGGTTGAGAACTACTGCAGTAGAGTATTGGCTCTTGATGAATGATGTGGTCAGTGTAGTGCTTTCACTTTCCCAAAGTTTCCTGGTATCAGCTTAGGGTGGGTCAACCTGGAAGCCTAAGTCATTGAAAAAGTCCCTGTCTCTATGGGATGTGAACATATGATACTGGGTCAGCAGGTAAGCTTGCTAGCCACTGCATTACTGTAGCTCCCATTAATGTGGAAACTTAACATTAATATAATATTTTCCTCTTCTTAGTCTTCTTCATCTTTTCCATCCCTGTGTAGCCTTTCAATGTCAGGTTGAGAAGAGACATTTGGTAAGTGCTTAAAATCAGGCTGACATATGTAACTTCAGTATTTTATTTTTTGCAGGCCAACCTCTTGCCCTGTTTCCTTTATACTATAGCTCTTTGTGGGCATCATTGATTCACCAAAACAAAATGTCATGAATTTCTGCAGTATCTTATTGTTTATGAATAATGATCCTGTGGCATTGTTTCAGTTAAAGGCAAGATGAAAGTGCTAATGAAACTTTTTAGGATATATTCTTCATTACTAAGTGCATTGCCAACTGGTATGGGGGGATCATGCTTATCCACATCTTGTTATCTCTAAAAGAATGTGCTGAATTGTTTCCTTGTCATGCTGTCAAGAATTTTCTACTGCTTTCTGTCACAGGTGAAATAATAGACAGATGACTCATTTATCATACCTTGCATTACATTTCAAATCTATTCTTTATAATTTATTTATTTATTTATTTTTGATATTGTATCATATTTTGATCTATTGATAAAAAGAATTTTAATGTTTATTACTGTTACATTCGCTCTATTAGAAGTTTAAACAATATTTATAGTCAAAGGTTTAAAATACAATGAACTAAGCTCTCAAAATTATGTCACTCCATGTTTTAACAGAAAAGCTTATGTAACATAAACTGTACAACAAAAAAACTTGCCTCACTGCTACCTTGCCTTCAAAAATTCATGATTACCATACATGCCAGTTATACCATCACAGTGTAATTAAAATGTGTAGTTACCTACAAAATGTGCTTCTGAGCAACCATGAATGGTCAGAATTGATTATTTTAGACAGATTGTGAACATTACAAGTATACTCTTAGAATCACATATGTCGTGGTATATTACTTATTAGAGAAAGCATACCTATGCAAACTAGGTCTTGACCATTGTGTGAGAGTTTGAGTGTAGTGTGAACATTTGTGCCTTTATGTCTTTTCTTTTTTCTACTTTCCCAGCTGTTCTATGAGTATTGTAATTTTCAGTGACAAAACCAAACATGAAATGTCTTAGCATATGGATTCATGGCAATAATTTGATTGTAAGAATACTTGATCCTGAGATACAATGATGCATCTTATGTAAATATTTTGATTCACTAGAACACAATATCAAACACTTGCTAGAATATCATATTTGCATAGATATTACAAAAACAAGATGTTTGCTAATTATTGTTTCATTAGATGTCATTTCATGCATAACAACTGGTGTGATTGATGCAGAATAGTTAACACCATCATACTTACTGCCTGCTGTTATCTGTTGGTTTTATATATAAGACATGCGACATGATGGTCACAACTGCACAGTACATAACATACTGTTAGCTTCCAGACTTTACTGCTCTTATATTTGTTTATCTCCATACAGGTGGTAACATTTATAGCATTGTAAGAAAGTCCCTTGTTATGTAAGATTGTTCATGCTACCTCCATGTATAAAACAGTAATCTCTTTATGTTACATTGTCACCATTTATATCTTTTTTTCTGCAGATATATGTTTTTTTTTTCCCCTTCAAGTAGTTTAAAATTCATTGTTTATGAAAATGAAATGACTGTTCCATTATAGGTATTGTATGATGCTGATGGCCACAGTGAAACGGATTACATTTAACATTTACTTGTTTCATTGTGACTTTATAAACTAGCATCATACTGTACACATTTCTGGAATCAGCCAAAATATACATCAGGGCTGATGTACAGTATGTTTTACATGCTTTCAACAATGGTCTATGTGTTTAAAATTAGCTAACTGTGTATATATTATGAACAATGAAGACACACATAATATGTTGCACAATATATTGCCTGGCATATTTTGCTGTACCTCGCCAGGTGCATGCTACAGAATAATTACTCTGAAAACATGAGTACTTCAAACATAAACATGGCCAAGTCATCAAGGGGAAGTATCATCAATGCCATTTACAAGAAATATTAACTTTTGTTACACACATTTCATAGTATTCTCCAGTGGGATCTACATTGATACTGCAACTGACATGTTGACAGCAATCATGAAACACTTTTGTTATAGCAAACATTTTCATTGTTCACAGTAAACATTAATATTTATTTGTACATAGATATGAATGATGAATTACGTCTGTGTGTGAGAATACTGTTGTTTAAAAAACTTTTGTTTTGTATTTTCACTATTGATCTATAGTATTCATTCAGATTTAAAGTACTCTGTTTGAAAGGTTTCTTTTGTGTTTTATACATACTTAACTGAAACTTTCTATTAGTGTATGTTTTTAGAATTGTAAAAACCCTGGACACTTTTATTATCCTATGCACAGGAAACTCATTAAGATAAGGTAATTATTTAATCCAATTTAATTTCAACATTATATTTTATTGAGAAGAGAGAGAGAGAGAGTGCATGGAGAGAGAGAGTGCACGGAGAGAGAGAGTGCATGGAGAGAGAGAGTGTGTGTGTGTGTATACGCACGTGCGCTTGGGTATATGACTGCCATCTTTATTAATTGTCGTCTTACTTAATCTGTTTTAGTGGATGACTATGGATTTGAAAAGAAAAATAAAACATCATTTATCATTTTCTGGACAAGTGATACATGTAAAGTTGCTATACTTACTTTGTACTTTGATTTATAGACATATTAATACATATCAGAGTGCTAAATAATGCTTTTTTGTTTTGAGTCAGTTTGTAATACACATTTTGAAATCTATAAATGTACAATCAGACCCAGTTTTTGTGTACTAGAATTTAGACACCCTCAAGATCTAAGCTAGGTGACTTCTTTGTAGTTTTTAAATGTAATTGTATGTGTTTGTTTTGATGTGTTGACACAGGTTTTCTAGCTCCACTTGTGATTGTGTTCTTGTAAAACTGACCAATTAAACTTTTTTCTGTTGATATGTTTATTGCATTTTTACAACTTTACTGCATCTCAAACCAATTCAATTCTCGTCCACACCCAAACAGCAGTATTACCCATGGGACTATCTTTACATTTATTTGATTGTTACTACAACTCACGTGACATTGCTTGCTTGTGTTCGCTGGCTATGAACTCCAGCGTGAAGTCCTGTATGCTGGATGAAGACATCCTGTTGTCCAACATCAGTGTGATGTCATACAGGACTGAGATTTGCGTAAATATCAGTTGTCCCATATCTGGCTTATTGGTGTCCAGACTGGTGGTTCCTCGCTGTGCAGGCAGACACTCTCTGACTTCGGAGGAATCAACGATTCTACTGACTTTAGCCAGGACCCCAAAGGGACCTGTTGCCCAGGACGCTCAGCGAGAACGCATCAATAGGTCTTGGCCAGTATAGAACCCAGCCCTGGTGCCTTGGAAACACCTCTGCGTCCCATGTGACATTTGTTTCCCATATTCTAACGCACTGGATCGACTATCTCAAGTTGGAACACAAGCAGAGAATGAGATGCCATAAATTTATATTGAATGTATACTCATCATTGGCACCTTGCCGTCTTGACAGACGATAGTTTGTGCTTTAAAAAGGCATAATAACTTTTAACTATGGCGGTAGCGAGTGTGACTGATAAGGCCAATTTGCGCTGTAAATGTCCGTTCACAGTGGGTGCATGTGAACACGTGGTCATTTCCACCATCATGCACCATCTTACGTCTCAAACGCTTGGTGTGTGACTTTTCTGCAATAATTTTCTCCTTTGACTTTATTCCATTTCTGATATTTGCCCTCCATGCAACACGTTCAGCGGCGACTTGCTCCCAATGTGCATTATCAATGCCTGTATCAATCATGTCCCGCTTACACACATCTTTGTATCGTAGTAGAGGCCGACCCTGAGATCTCTTACCCATCTGTAATTCACCAAAAAAGATATCCTTTGGTATTCTACCATCATCCATCCTCCTAAGATGTCCTATCCATCTAAGTCTACGAAGACTGAGCATGGAATAAACTGTCACACAACCTGATCTTTCCAATACTTCAGTATTTGTGATTTTGTCTTGCCACTTAATACCAAGAATTCTTCGCAGACACCGCATATGAAAGCTGTTTAAATTGTTCTCTTGGTGTGAGTAGGTTGTCCAGGTTTCACTGCCATAGAGAAGAGTACTAAGGACACAGGCTTGATAGACAAGGACTTTTGTTTTGGCAGTAAGCTTCCTGTTCTCCCAGACTCTTTTTCTTAACCTGTTCATTGTTGTTGCTGCCTTACCAATCCGGATGTTGATTTCCTGATCTAGGGATAATTTGCTATTTACCACTGATCCTAGATATGAATGTATACTACGTTACGATGAAATTATCTACAGCTTGAAGCTTTCATCAGCCACTTTGCCACTGAGCACTCAAAAGCCATTATATTAGGGATGTTCATTTGAAACCCATTCCAATGGCTTTATTACAAAAGCATGAAAGAAACATTAACAGGTTGGCAGAATTAAACAAAGCATTCATTTTGAATGAATTATGCACCATGGGTTGGTCAGAAGAAGTCGCCGTAGGCATTCAGGCAAGCATCCCATTGCTTAGGTAGGCGGCGAATGCCGTCCACAAAAAAGGATTGTGGTTGCTCACTGAACCAAGTGTTTACCGCGTTCATTACGTCTGCATCTGTGTGAAATCGTTGCCCTTTGAGAGCTTTTTTTTAGAAGCCCGAACAAATGAAAATCACATGGTAACAAATCAGGAATATAGGCTGAATGTTGCAGAATTTTTCACTTCTTCTTTGCTAATGCTTCCTGCACAATCTTTGCGACATGCGGACAAGCATTATCGTGCAACAAAATCACACAGCGAGAAAGCATGCATGTTCATTTATTCTTGATGGTATTTTGCAGCTTGCCTAGTGTTTGCAAGTAGTGGGTAGAGTTGATATTGACACCAGGTTCTTTAAAGTCGGCCAACTATAGCCCTTCATGGTCAAAAAATGCGCTCAGTATAACCTTACCAGCGGAAACCTGTAAATTTGAAATTTGTGGCTTTTGATGATCCAGCATGCTTCCATTGCATGCTCTGTCTTTTGCTGCTTGGCTCAAGTTTGTGATACCATGATTCATCGCCTGCCGCTATGCGGAAGAGAAATGCATCACCCTCCACTCTGTAACGCAGTAAGTGGTTCAAACACCATCCCATGCGTTCCTCTTTTTGGTGGTCAGTCAACATCCGTGGTACCTACTGTGAACACCTTCCGATATTGCAGCTTCTTACGAACGACCTTTTGAATTGTCCCAATTGACACATCAAATTCTTTTGCTAGCGAATGTATGCTTCGACAACGGTTCATCTGTACTGCTGCAACAATTTTGGCGATGGTTTTTTTCTATTTAAACAATATGCGCTTGACCCGGCCATCGAAGATCTGTCGTGAATTGACGTCCTTTCCGAAACATTTGTGCCCAATCTGTCACCGTTGTCTTCGACACACATTTGTTACCGTAGTCTGCCTGCATTCTTCGATGAATGTCCACTGGTCGACATCCTTCAAATAAAAGAAATTGAATCACCGCTCTTTGAGCTTCTTCGGTCAGAAACAGAACCTATGCATCATGGGACAATAAGCATGTGCTCTTTTATTCATTGGTCAGTACTTATCACATGACTATGACATGATCATTTTAAATGTACGCAATTACGCACGGTGCGGCATGAATGGATTTCAAATGAACGCCCCTTATAGTTAATCATGACAATATTCACTCAAGTTGTAACATTATAAACAAAAGTTGTCATAAACTCATTTATTTGAGACCTTTACATGTTTTTTTTTTTTTTTGTAAAATATAAATTAAATGGCTGTTAAGGCAAGTTGTTGACACACATTATCATCATCAAGTTATTTGGTCCAAAGAATTGTGCTAAGCCATCTTATCATATGACGTCTCTGTCTCCTGTTCTTGACATGTCTCTTCGTCTCAGCATAAGTATGAAACATAAACTTCTTGAATGCTTATGGGGCATAGTTGTTTTTTGAACATTCTATACCTCCACTCCCCCCCCCCTCCCCCTCTTTAGAGTTTGCTCTTCAGTATTTTTAAGTAAAACTCCATGTCTCATAGGAGTCAGAATAAAAACACAACATATGATTGAGAAGATCAGTGGATGGACAAATACAGGTACAGGTGAACATTTCCACGGAAGCCTTTATCAACAACACAACAAAAGCGAAATTGTATCTCTCATTCCATATCCAACTCCACTTCTGCATGCTGAATATTGGGGGGGGGGGGGGGGTTCATGTGGGACTGGTTTGTTCAGAAGTTCCTCAAATTATTCAGTCCTTGGGCGATAATGTTTTTCTACTAATTCCCTTGTGTTGCTGTGAGGGTCTCTGTATTTTCCTTTCGCTGCTACTTCTTTTGCTTTTTATAAGGTAATCTAAATATCTGTAATCCGCCCCTTTCCTCTTCCTCAAAAAGGGAGAGGTTGGCAGATGCTGCTGCCACATCTATTCTGGAGGGCTCCGTGCCAAGTGGTCAAGTCGCCTACCTCGCGCTATGAAGGTCATAGGTTTGTTTTCGGACTCCATTATTCAATTTGCAATTGCACTTTTTCTGAGACACGTAAGGGTCCTTGCTGAAGCTAAAGAGTCAGTTGGTGCTCTGCGTGACACTTGGAAAGAAAACCTGGCAATATAGGATAGAACTATATGATGTCGATCCTCTTGACTTTAATCCCCCTTTTAAGTTATGCACTGTAAAAGAAGACTGTTTGCATATTTTCCCCATTGTTTCTGAGCGATGTTGGTGTTTGGGGAACACTGTTATTATAGTCATTGTACGTGACCACGCCATTTCACTTGTTTTTTCACGAAGTTTAATCAGAGTATTACATGACCATGTTTCCTAATATCCTTATTTCTTATCCCCTCTCCTTGTCATAAGCCTCTTGTACAGACATTTCATCTCAGCTGTCACCAGTTTTCTTTGCTGTAAATGACTTGATCAGGCACAAATAACCCAGAATGGGGAAGAAACTGATACAAAATATCATTTATTTGCATGTCCGTTGACGTTCCGTGCCGTGGTGTGAAAGCATCAGTCCCATTACTTCTTGTATACATTCTTTGTGCAATGTGTTACTAAACCACAGCCGGCTTGATAGGAAAGTCGCAGTTACGTGGAGAATTGAATCAAATACATCCCATGCTACTTGGCAAGTCAGGGTCCTGTTTGCCTGAAGTCTGGCAGCCTATATCCCTGTGTGTACCTCGTGGAGGGGTAGAGTAGCATTGAATGTCATGTGATCCGTTGGCAGCTGTCACCATTTTCGCTGTCCACGTCTTTTGAAGAAGAGCCAGCCAACTCTTCATGTTAGCTTGCAGTGTCCGGATTCTAGAACCTATTGCACCTCTCTCACTCTCTCTGTCTCTCTTTCTCTCTCTCTCTTTCTCTCTCTCTCTCTCTCTGTCTGTCTCTCTCTCTCTCTCTCTCTCTCTCTCTCTCTCTCTCTCTCTCTCTCTCTCTTTTTCACACACACACACACTCGTACGAACACACAAATCGCTTTGTCGTGACACTTCAGTTCATGAATACGGGCTCCGAAATTGCAGAGTTCATGGAAATATATGGATATATTCATGGAATAAAGTGTTGCCATGCTACAATTATAAACATCTAAATGCCTCATAACATTCATTTGCATTTTACCAATATTCTTAAGGATTTGCAGAGAAACGTTTAGCAAGCCTAGACTTGGGTAACTATGTTTTGCCACTTATGGAGATATCCCAGCGCTAAGATTGTCAGTGAATCGCAAGTCACACTCGTATCAGCCAGATGTCATTCTGCTAATAGCTTGGAAATCATGACCGCCTTCTACAGTCTAACTGGCGCACACATCTCAAGTTCGCTATATACTCCCATCACACAGGCTAGAGCTCAGTGAAAAGTAACATTTGTAGGTTTTACTGTATCTTAGATTCTATACCGTCTGTTCTTTCACAGAAATATCAATTGTAGTCTGTCTTGTTTGGTTGATAACGACCAGTGTAGACAAGGAACATGTTTTATCAGTGTACGTAGATCACGTTACCAATCACGTCTGTCCACAACCTACTCAACCACTCTGTCATGAGTTTTATGGTCTGGCGTGGGCGACCACACACCATTATTCCCCCAGGTTCATTCTCCTCTGACCTATCTAAACGAGCTTATTCTGCTAGATGACCAAGATTGGTCTTGTTAAAACTGATTTGCTTCTATATCATTCTTAAGAATCTATGATGTGTCTTTGTCAAGAGTATAATACTGGTGTTTATACACTACGCCCGCAGAAAGTCATAAGGCGAGCCACCCCTCACTCTCCTCCTACCCTAATAACGCAGTAGTGTTGCAGTTGTTATTGTCCTACCCCTCACTCCCCTTTCAATTTTATGCTGGAATTCTGACTTGGTATCTGACATTCACGGTTTTCTGCTGAGTTGGCAAATTATTTGTCCACCACAAATACACATACATATGTATTTGTATATACCCACCAGACATGGTGATCGTCTTCACTTTCCAGCATTGATAACCTTTGATTTGTAATTTGTTAAATTGAAGATCGGTAACCCATAACCCTAATCCTTACCCCTAAACCTGTGTATGATGATAGTGTTTACAAAACTATGCCGTACTCACTGCAACCGGTAATAACTACTACGTATAATTTTTAACTTTTTAATTTTTTAATAACTTTTTTATTGTTTACATTTTCAAGGTTTTCATTTGAAGATATGTAACCTGTAACCCTAACTAAACCCACTACAACAAAAGAAAAAGGGTGATAACTTTTAAAAATAAAATTAGTCGATTGGTTATTCAAGATTTATCTCCCCTGTAAATTGAGGCTCCTGAAACCGACGTTTTCCCATATTTTCTCGTGACATCACATAGGCGTAAAGAAGAGAGAAAAAATGTCTTGAAGCCTCATTTGCTAACCGAAATATGCCTGTATAACAACTTCCGTCATCTGCTTAAAGCTACAGACCACACGAGGGCCGTTCCTGGGTTGTTTGTGTTTTTTTTTTTTTGCATATCCCTTACAGGACGTTGCAGTCAACATCAGCATTTTTCAGCCGCTGTTGATGTACTAGGCAAGATTACGCTCAGTAGTTTGCCATTACTTTCTGAGCGACCGGCTCACACACCCTGTAAGTTACCAACGCGGCGAGAACCGCTACCGATTCTCGCGCAGGTTACGTTACTCACACAAATATACGGGATTACGGAGAAAGACGTTAACACCTAGGCAGCGTGGGCGATTATGCTTTCCACGTCTTGTGATCTCCAATAGCTCGTGTGCTGACACCCGTCTGTGCCAGTTAATTGCCATTAATTTATTAAATACACTAATTTCCTACAGCCGGACTCCCTGGCCTAGGTGTTTACGTCTTTCTCCGTAATGCCGTATACTCTCATGAGTAACGTGATGTGCGTGAGAAACGGTATCGGTTCTCGCCGCGTCGATAACTTACGGGGTATGTGAGCCGATCGCTCAGAAAGCAATGACAAACTACTGAGCGTACTCTTGCCTAGTACATCAACAGCACGATTGGCTGCATAGCCACCTGGTCCCCCTCCCAAAGCCAGGTAAGGATCACTCCAGACTTAATGGATACCGAATCATAACCCTGCAAAACACGTATGGAAAAGTCCTCGAAAAAATAGTAGCACGCAGGCCCCAGCAACATTTGGAAAGTCGGAATCTGCTTCCCCAAGGTCTCGGGAGCTACCGGCCGGGAAAGGACACCTGGGCCAATGCTGCAACTTTTGCGTTCGATGTCTACGAGGGCTTTCAGGATAAAAAGGAGACAGTGGCGGTAGCTCTTGGCCTGGAGGATGCGTATAACAGGGTTAGGTATGATCGGTTAATACACACACTGTTGGACATGAAGGTCTGCCCTTGCCTTTTTAGATGGGTTGCGGCAGTCCTTTATGAGCGTAAGGTTGCACTGCGCATGAGTTCCTGGATTTCTGACCCCTGTACTATTACACCTGGGTTGCCGCAGGGATCTGCCTTGTCCCCAGTGCTCTTTAATGTATACACCAGCAAAATCGCAGCTATTGAGACACCAGATGTGGGTAGAATCTTGACATTTGCAGATGATGTGCTGGTGTACAGACAGGGCAGAGACGGCCAGTTTGGCGAAAGACTTACAGGTGGCGGTAAACAGGGTGGCGGAGTGGTGCAGGGGCCATTATAAACCCAGACAAGGCATCGGTTGTGTGGTACTCCTTGGATAACCGGATCGTCAAGGCAGACGTCCCAGGTATTATGTTGAATGGATGTCCTCTTAGTCGAGAGAGTAAATTGAAGTACTTGGGTATCACCGTTGACAGACGTTTTGTCTTTTAAGGATCATGTGGAGGCTTGGGTGGTGAAGGCTGGTAGGGGACTTAATACATTGAGCGTTATGGCAGCAACCGGGGTAGATCAGAGGATGCTGTACAGGCTCCTTAAGCAGTTAATAATTTCTGTCATTGATTATGGTTTGGGGCTGCTGACAGTATCAAAGAGCCAGCTTGAAAGGTTGGAGCGCACACAGAATGCTGCCATGCGGTTAATCCTGGCGTGCACAAAAGACACACCAATTATATGCATGAGGCATATCCTGGCGCTACCTACAATGACGGATAGGCATAGGGTCCTTCAGGCCACATGGTACCTGAGAGTTGCCGCAGACAGGGATCACCCGCTGCATACACCAATGGATATGGTCAAGGGTCATAAACTAAGACGAGGCAGGTCCTGGATGGTACAGGCAGAACTTTCTATAAGTCAGGTGTGTGATCTAGAGACCATCAATCGTGAAAGAGAGTGGGTGGAAGTACCGGAAGACATGACGGACTGGCACAATGTAATAATAACACTGGGTCGTGAGTGCAGAGAATGGGCAGCGGGCCGCACTGAGTTTGAAGTGCAACAGCTGATCTAGAGCAACACACATCAAGGTGACATAGTCATCTACACCGATGAGACGTAGTGGCTGGGGCTTTATTGCAAAGGCTAATGGGCGAGTCTTGAAAAAGGAGAGTCTGGCATATGAGACTACGACCTCCAGCATGAGAATGGAGGTGGGGGCAGTAACAGCGGCATTCCGGTGGCTAGAGGAGACTACTGCAACACACGTTGTATTCATTACGGATTCAAAGAGTATGCTTAGCAAGGTGGAGAAAGGAATGTTTCATGTGGAATGGCTCTCGTCGCTTCAGAGGTCACAGATCGTGAGAATTGTATGGATATTTTGCCCTGGCCATGCGGGTGTACGGGGGAATGAACAGGCTGATAGGCTAGCAGGGAAGGCATCTCTTGGTGGAATTTTGCCTATAGACAGGGTGGTGGTGGTCTTGCGCTTGTGGGACCAGGTGGAAAAGGCGGGGGAACAGATTGAGAACCCATATGTGGAAAGAATGAGATTGTGGGGGATCGGCAGGGGTTCTGGAAGAATCTCAAAACTGAGAGGGGAGACCAGGAGAACTTTTAATCAGGTAGCGGTGGGAACTTGTTCTTCTTCTTCTTCTGCGTTCATCCAGAGTTTTTTTTTTCCCGGACGTTATTGCGTTGTGCCTGATTACAGCAGAGCTGCGTTCTTGCGCAGTTAGGCCGACACATCCGACTTCTGCGGGCATTTGTTGACCTTTCCGGGGGCGGTGGGAACGATTAGTAGTGTGACTCTTCGCTAGCTGTTGAACGAGGGGACGGAGCACGTATGGGAATGTCCTGAGTGCAGTGATGTCGGTTCTTAACTCAACTCAACTCAACATCACCAGCAGCTGAAAAATGCTGGTGTTGACTGCAACGTCCTGTAATGGATATGCAACACGCGCGCGCACGCACACACACACACACACACACACACACACAATTTCCTACATTGTGTATTTGTGTCTACACACTACATTCACTAAATTATCGTGCTATTAAACATAAACAGTTGTTAATATCCCGAGGAAAGTGTGTTAACTAGAGCATGGCATAACCCTAACCCTGCTGTTCCCACAGAAACGTGTGCTTTTGTTTCTATTAGCAACATGCACCGTTGTCTTGCTAGGTCAGTCGCAACTTCAGGATTCATTTAACATTTACCCAATTGATCCTTGTTAGAGCCCATTTAGCTTGAGAGGTCTCCGTCTCAGTTGTCCAGTATTCCTTCTCGCAAGTGGCGTACACATTTTATTCCTTTTCACCTGTCACTCCTCTCGACCTTGGCACGGCGAGCTTGCGTTGACGCACGGACTTCCTTACACGTAGTACTAGTAGTAGTAACAGCACTAGTAGTCATAGTAGCAGTAGAAGAAGAAGAAGACGTCAATCGTCTGCCGATCACCCAAGATAACTGCAGAAAATCGGATTTTTCCCAACAGGCGTGAACAGTGAAACCACTTGGCACCACTTCTACTCAGATGCTAAACAAAGATGCACTGTTACATGATTGTGTGTTTCTCAATTATTCAAACGTCATTGCCTGTGAGCGACATGGCTGGTATTGTATGTGTGTGATGGGCATGCGCTTATTACTTATGACTGTTGAAGTCATGGCGTGGCTTATGTCCTGTGTATGTACTGTACAGTGACGTTAAATATCCCGTTGTCAGCAAGACGATAAAATAATTACAGACTGGGAACTGATTACTCCTTTCAATGTCATGTTAATATTCGTTGTTCCTCTTTCCTGTTTTTGTTTTTTTTTTAATGTTTCATGTCCTTTGCAGGATGTTGCGATTAACCTCAGGTTGATTTTCTAGGCAATTTTCCGATCAGTAGTTTGCCATCGATGTCTTAAAAAGAAATCTACGTCTTAGTCAAATTGACTATTGTATGGAATGAACCCAGTACACGGCGTCAGCGCGCAGAAAGTTTACGCGCGAATGCTACAAACCTCTTGACCACACTGACCTCTTTGTCTGTCTTTAACAGTGAGAAAATACGAGCATGTCTTCATTTAAGCACGAGTAAGGGACCCTTTTCCACGCCTCGAGCGTATTTGGCTTGATTATTGGCACCTTTCCGTCTTGACAGACGATAGTTTGTTACATTGTGCTTCAAAAATTCTTAATAACTACACACCATGGCGGTGGCGAATGTGGCTGATAAGGCCAATTCGTGCTGTAAATGTTCGTCCACAGTGGATGCAAAATCAAATCAAATCAACTTTATTAGGGTCACAAATTGGGCGCGCAGGCCCGTCTTACATTCGGCCAAAAGTGAAAACATGGTCATTTCCACCATCATTCACCATCTTACGTTACTCACGCTCTGTGTATGCTTTTTCTGCAATCATTTTCGCCTTTTTCTTTATTCCATTTCTTCTTCTTCTTCTTCGTTCATCCGGAGTTTTTTTTCGGATGTGATTGCGTTGTGCCTGTTTACAGCAGAGCTGCGTTCTTGCGCCGTTAGGCCGACACATCCGACTTCTGCGGGCATTTGTTGACCGGGTTAACCTTCCCGGGATTCCATTTCTGATAGTTGCCCTCCATGCAACACGTTCAGGGGCGCCTTGATCCCAATGTGCATTATCGATGCCTGTATCAATCATGTCCCGCTTACACACATCTTTGTATTGTAGTAGAGGCCGATCCTGAGATCTCCTACCCATCTGTAATTCACCAAAAAAGATGTCCTTTGGTATTCTACCATCATCCATCCTCCTAAGATGTCCTATCCATCTAAGTCTATGAAGACTGAGCATGGAATAAACAGTCACACAACCTGATCTTTCCAATGCTTCAGTATTTGTGATTTTGTCTTGCCACTTAGTACCAAGTATTCTTCGCAGACACCGCATATGAAAGCTGTTTAAACGTTTCTCTTGGCGTGAGTAAGTTGACCAGGTTTCACTGCCATAGACAAGAGTACTAAGGGCACAGGCTTGGTAGACAAGGACTTTTGTTTTGGCAGTAAGCTTCCTGTTCTCCCAGACTCTTTTTGCTAACATGTTCATTGTTGTTGCTGCCTTACCAATCCTGATGTTGATTTCCAGATCTAGGGATAATTTGCTATTTACCTCTGATCCTAGATATGTAAAATGGTCTGCTATCTCCAGTTCGGCGTCGTCAATAAAGATTGATGATACCCCATGTGCACCTTGTGACATAATCTGCGTCTTCTTTTTGTTAATTGTTAAACCAAATTAAATTAAATTAAATTAGACAATTTTGAGAGCAAATGTCTTAGAAGAATTCTAAACATCCAGTGGACAGATTTCAAAACCAATGCGCAAATAAGACAATAGACGAAGCAAGATATTGTATCCAATTTTATTTTATTTTTTAAAGCCGTTGGAACTACATCGGCCATGTACTCAGAATGGACAAGACAAGACTCCCCTACCAAGCCTTCATATGGTCACCAATAGGGAAAAGAAAACGGGAATGACCAAGAGAGACCCTGCGTAGAACCATCATCGGAGAAGGCTCATTCAACGGCCAAGTGAACATCCAGGATCTACACCAGGTAGCAGCGAACGGCCAGACATGGAGAGCCATGACTTCTGCCCTATGCGCCGACTTAGGCTCAAGAGGAAAGACTAACTAACTAACTAAACCAAATTCAAAACAAGCATTGGAGAATGCAGATAGTAGATGTTGTAATTCTTCCTCAGAGTGGGTCGTAATTGCATCATCCGCAAAAAGCAACTCTCTGATTAGTACCCTCCTAATTTTGGTCTGCCTGTTTCTCTGGCCGAGGGGGTTAAACGATTTTCTCCGTAATCCCGTTTATCCACGCAGGGTCTCGCAGCTCGCGAGAATTGGAAGCGGTTCTCGCCGCGTTGGTAACTTACGGGATAAGTGAGCCGGTCGCTCAGAAATCAATGGCAAACTGCTGAGCGTAATCTTGCCAAGAAATCAACAACAGCGGTAAAATGCTGGTGTTGTCAGCGATGTCCTGTAAAGAATATGCGAAAAAAATTTTTTGGTATTGGCCTTCAATCTCTGAGCATTATAGAGGCCGCCATCTGAGCGTGTGTGAATGTATATACCGGCATCCTGATCACGAAAGGCATATTTCAGTAGAAGTGAAAAGTATATTCCAAAGAGGGTGGGGGATAGTACACAACCTTGCTTAACTCCTCTCTTGATTTCAAACTCTTCTGAAGTTAAGCCATCAAACTTGATTATACCCTTCATGCCTGTGTGGAACGATTCCACAATGGACAGAAGAGTTGGTGGGCAGCCAATCTTCTTTAGCGCCTTGAACAGACCCTCACGACTGACCAAATCAAATACCTTTGTGAGGTCGATGAAGGCAATAAACTTGTTGATTTTGTTCCCGGCATTTTTCTTGCATTTGTCGCAATGAGAATATCATATCAATGGTAGACCGGTTCTGTCGGAAGCCGCACTGTGATTAGGGGTAGACTTGATCTCCTAGGACTTAAAGTCTGCGCAGAACAATTCTGGCAACTACTTTTCCAACAATACACAGAAGTGAGATACCCCTATAGTTGTTGCATTCTCTTCGATCGCCCTTGTTCTTGTACAGTGTTATGATGCTTGAATCTTTGAAATCCTGTGGGACTTGTCCTTCTCGCCAGCATAGCTCTATTAGCTGGTGGATCTGTAGAGTTAGTGTGTCTTGCCCACTCCTGATAACCTCTATTGGAATCCCATCCTTACCTGGAGCCTTGCCAGATGCAAGTTAATTTTAGCACACTTAACTTCTGTTATGGTAGGAAGTGTGTCCAGGTGGTCAAGAGTTGACAGGGCCACTATGGCGTTGAGGGCACCATCCGCTAGTTTGGTCTCACTTGAGTAAAGCTCTAAATAGTGCTCGACCCATCTATCCATCTGCTGTTTCTTATCAGTGATGATTTCTCCAGTCAAGGTTTTCAGTGGTGCACTTCTTTTGATCATTGGACTACAGGCTTTCTTTATCCCTTCATACCTGCTTCTGATGTTTCCCTTATCATTTGCGTTTTAAAGGGACTCACATAACGTGATCCAATAATCATTTGCACACTGCCTGACAGCCTTTTGCACATCCTTCCTAGCTTGCCTTAGCTCACTCAGAGTGTTGCGCATTGGTCTGTCCTTGTTTCTTAAGAGAGCTATCTTCTTTTTACCAATAAAGGGCTGCAGTATCTGGCTGTTTGCCGTAAACCAGTCCTGCCTCTTGTGATCCACAGTGCCGTAAACCCCTACCGTAATTTTATAAAGAGTTTCCTTAAGTTTACCCCACTTTTCACTTACTGTACAATTTTCTGATGTATCAGTGAAAGCGTCTTCAAGTTGCTGTTGAAACTCAAAGCACTTATAAGGATCGTGGTTGTTACTAACATTAATCCTGGATCTAGATTTATGTTTAGCTGTGTAGATTATCTTTGGTCTCAGTCTAACCCTTGCAACAACCAAAGAATGATCCGTATCACAGTCAGCACTGTGGTAACTTCGAGTTAATGATGTATGGTTCAGATGTTGTCTCCGTGTGATAATGAAGTCCAGCTGATGCCAGTGGCCGGATCTTGGATATTTCCATGTGATCTTATGCAGCTCTTTCGTTTTAGAAAAGAGTTTGTAATGCATATGTCATTTCTGGTGCAATGCTCCAGCAGCCTTTGCCCATTTTCATTCTTGCGACCGATGTTGTATTTTCCAAGGCATACTGGCCATGAACTCGAGTCCTTGCCCACACGAGCATTGAAATCACCGAACATATAAATGTAATCAGATTTTGGAACTGCCTTGATCACAGAGTCTAACTCCTCATAGAACGAATCCTTCACATCATCAGAGGAAGCGAGTGTCGGTGCATATGCAGTAATAATGATGGCAAAACCACAAGAGGTTGCCAAGCGCAGGGCTAATAGTCTTTCATTTCCTCCTGCTGGAATTTCAATCATTCCCAGTAGCGAATTCTTCACTGCAAAGCCCACACCATGTTGCCTTTTTCTGCCTGTCCTCTACCCTTCCAATGAAGAGTGTAATTGTTTTCCCTGAGTGATCCTTCCTCGACGAGGCAAGTCTCCTGCAGGCCAGCAATATCAATGTTAAGACGATTGAGTTCGGCATCAACCACAGCCGTTTTTCTCACATCGTCAATATTCGTCAAGTCAGTGGAAAATCCTGGACACGTGGTTCTTACGTACCAGATCGCAAGCCGTAGCTTGAGGTTTCTATTATTCCTTTTATTAGTACCTGGTGCATTGGTTTTACAGCCTGCGATTCAGATTTTGTCCTAGCCCATAGCACCCATTGAAGCAGGCAGGCTGTGGCGGATCAGCACCCAATTGGCTGGGGGCTGCCCAGCTTGGGGCGGGCGGTAGCTGATCAGTGACACCTATAAGTGTCTCCCACCGTCAGAGGCAACCCGTGGCGCCCCATGTCTACACCAATTGACAAAGTTTTATAACCCGTAACAGTTACCTCTCGCTTTGATTCCGAGACCCGTTAAGACCAGGGATGGAGTTATTGCCTCTCCATAGTACAAAGCCTGGGCTAAAATATAGAGACCATGTGTTGCCCATGCAGCATGATCCCTTTCTCGGCCTGCCTAGTTCACACCTTTACATCTGGAACAAGACAAGCTGCAGAAGCTACCGGATCAGCAAAGCAATGATCTAACTGCCCGCCTGTCGGAGCTTCGATCCTAGACCAGCTGCCAACCAAGGCTTAGGGCCTGGTCTGCCCTGCCATTACATTTTGTCTTTAGGTTGCATTTCCTTGCACCAGGATAAGGCTTGTATCCTCCCAATTGCGCTCTTCCGCCCGAAGCCGTTGGCACAGTGTGGGGGTGTCTGGTTTGGTAAACGTCGCCCAACATTCGGCGCTAACAGAAAGTAGGTAGTACCGTCTACTGTCATACGGTAGCTCAGTCATGTCTGACTAAGACCTGACACATATTTGGCTTGATACTAACCCCATCAGTGTATAGACCATTCAGCACTTGATAGGTGATGACGTCAGTATCACGTCAGTCGTCTTTATTTGCCATCACTTTTTTAAAGAGATTAGAACAAGAATTGCCTTGGCGAAGGTTGCCTTTTGCGAGATGAAAAACATACTGACCAATAAAAAGATATCAATTGAAACGAGAAAAAGAGTGTAGAAGTGCTACATAGAACCTGTACTTTTGTATGAATGTGAAGCGTGGAAAATGAGCAGACAAGCTGAAAAACATCTGATGGCTGTGGAAATGTGGTTTCTAAGGAAAATGCAAATAATACCTTGAACAGACAGAAAAACCAACGAACAAGTCCTTCAAAAAACAAATGAAGATCGTAAACTGATTAGCGTTATTAGACGTCGACAGTCACAATTTTTTGCGCATGTTATGAGAAGAAATGATTTGCAGAACTTGGTGACAACTGGCAAGATCGAAGGGAAGAGACCAAGAGGAAGACAGAGAAATAAATACCTGGATGGCTTGGCCATGTGGCATGGTCGAGACAGGAACACGGAGCTGATCCACGACTCTGGTGATCGGGTGAGATGGCAAAAGATGACCGCCCACGCTTATCGGCATGGCATATTATTGATTGATTTCATGGCACATATTTTTGGCTGGGTCGACATGGGAGCCCAAGTTAATTTTTAAAAAGACTTCTTCTCGATGGGGATTCGAACACATAACCACCGGGCCGGTCGGCCAGTGCGCCAGCCACACTGACGGATACAATGAATTGTTTGATATTGACTACATCAGTACACGTGGATACATGTGCCAATATAGTGCAGCACGTCCTTGTTAGTAAACCTCAGGCTGAATGGGGGGGGGGGGGGGGGGGGGGAGGGGGAGGGGGGTGCTGACAAGACAACCTGGCACTTGTGGGAACAGAATGAATCAAGGCAAAAACCGACATCATTGCACTCGGGGCATTCCCATAAGCGCTCAGTCATCATCTTCAACAACCAGCGTAGAGTTCCAATACTAATGATGCCCGTTCATTCAGTAGCATGTCCTTTGCAGAATCTCGCTCCCGTAACAACCTTCTGGAAAACCTCTTGATCATAAGCAAGATGTCCCGCGTCTGATACACCCATTTGGAGATTATCCGCCACATCCTGCACCCATCTTCTCTTTTGCCTTCCTCTTCCTCTCTTCCCAGGCATATAACCCCCCATTATTGTTCCCTCCAAACTTTCGTGACGTTTCAAGTGACCAAAATATTTCAGTTTTCTTTGTTTTATCGTCTTTAATAGCCAACCTTCTTCAACATTCAGCTCTTGAAGTATGGATGCATTTGTTCTTTTCTTTACCCAAGTTATTCTTAGAACTCGTCTATAACATTTATATTCAAAGGCATTTATGCGCTGTTCAGCTTGTTTAGTAAGTGTCCAGGTCTCACAGGCGTATGTTGCAATTGGAAAGATGCATGCTCTTAAAAATGTAATTTTTGTAGTTCTATCCGTCCCACTCCATAATTTATTACGTTTTTTAGTCTTTGGAGAGCAACGATAGTCGTCGTTTAATTTCTTTCATTGTGTCACCGTTGTTGGTAATCAATGACCCAAGATATTCAAAATTTTCAACCACCTCCAATCTTTCCTCATTAACATATATTTCTTTCTCCATAGTAGTTTTATCTGTATGCATTATCTTTGTTTTTGCTATGTTAAGATACAAGTTGTGATTTTCACTATTCAATTGTGTTGAGGCTATTAATGGTGCCCGTTACAGTCTGATTATATATCTGTCTTGCTTTACCTCTGAATGACGACTGTCTTCCTGATCCTCTGGCCACCCCTTGCTGCCGCATTCTCTCTAGACCATGATAGTCTGTCTGTTCTTCTGCATTATTCACGCGCTCTCAGGGGGCCTTCACCATCCTATTGAGGTGCCCCGTGTACACCCCAGGCTTCATTCTGTATGCGCTCTAGTTTCACTAGCTGACTCTTTGAGACAGTGAGTATTCCTAGTCCACACTCTACCACTGAAATGATCAAGTGCTGAAAAAGTGTGAATAGCATTTTCTGCCCCATGTCCCTTGCTGCCATACACTTCAGTGCGTTGAATCACTTCTGATACTTTGTAACCACCACTTCAACATTATCCTTAAAGGACAGGCTTCTATCGAAAGGGATTCCCGGGTGCTTCAGTCTGCTTTCTCTATTCACATTTCTACCATTTATTGTGAGGCTTGGGATGTCAGCTTTAACAATCGTATTGTCCAGATAGCACAACAAAACATATGCCTTTTCTGGGGATTAATAACAGCATTTATCTCCGTGCACTAATCCATCACTTTGTCCAGTGTCGCCTACCTCTCCTGAGCTGTTTGATTTACGTCCCTTCCCTGCGTGTATGCGAGAACATCTGCAAATGTTAGTATCCTTCCAGCCCCTGGTACTTTGAGGCTTGCAATCTTGCTCGTATACACACTAAAAAGCACAGATGAAATTGCTGGCCCCTGTGGTAGTCCGTTGGCTATGATTCATGGCTCAGAGGTTCATGAACCCAGCCGGAGAGTTACTCTACGAGAATACAATACAGTTGCAATCCAGTTCTTCAACCAAGGACAGATTCTCATCTCCATGAGAGCGTAAATCACAATATCATATCTGACTATGTTGTGCGCATCATCGAGATTGAGTGCTGCCGCCGCCGTATCCTGTCTGTTTTGGAACCCTTTATAAAATCGTAGGCAAAAGTCGCTGCATTTGACCAAGTATCTTTCCCTGGCCGGTAACTTCCCAAACCTTTCGGGATTATATTTTTCCTTTCTAAGTATTCATGAAGCTTAACAGCAACAATCTTCCCTGGCACCTTGTCAAACGTGTTCTGTGGGGAGATAATCTTGAATCCATTTAGCTTTGAGTTATCTTTACCTGGCTTAGGAAGTGGTGTTAAATAGCTGTGCACCCAATCCTGGGGTACTGATGACATCCTTATGCTCCGGTTAAAGCAAAGCCATCTCCATAAGTTCTCCATCACTCACATCCCTCACGTGGGCATACCTAACCCCATCGGGCCCTGTTGCAGTGCCATTTGTTTTCTTCAATACATTTTTATATCTTTCAGCTGCATGATATTTGCACAGTAGGTATCTTTAATGGTACCTGACAGATCCTCTCTGAGTCTCTATTTAAAGGGCTTACGTGCTCTCACAGCCTTGGTCTTGTTGGACTTAGCAATCAATACTGAACAGGGTAGATGATGGGGGTGATCATCCAGGACAGTCCATTTTACATCAAAAAATGTCGACTGGGTAACAAATTCTAGGTCAGTAGCCGTGGCTGCATCACCAGGTCTCATTCACATCCTCGTTGGCCTCCAATCGTTTATGCATACTACTTCTGAATCCACCATGGCTTCCTTGTCGGGTTCTCCCTGTATTGCCCCACTCTCTGTGTCGTGCAATAAAATCCCCACAAATTAGAAACCTCTTGCCTGGGATCTCCTCCAGTTAGTTAGTCGTGGTTCCAACTTCACGGCAACGGGTTGTCCCCATATTGCTCCGTTCCTGTGCCAGTGAATATCACACAAAATGCTCCTCACTGCCAAAAGTGAACAATGGAACAGACAGGAGTATCGGCAAGCCAACAGCCAGCACAGGTACACTGTGCATAATGCCGCCGCCAGAATGCCAACACAAAAGTCCTCCATGAAAAATACAGTTCATCGTTGATGGAAATGGCAGTCACCAGAAAGACTTCATTGACCCGGGTTTTATCCCATATGGCTTCGGTCTCTTTCCACAGGACGACCCGCCAAAAGCGCCACACAACGCACGAACTCCGTAGCCCCAGCGGCGACTCCCAGGAGTCTGCTGAAAAATGCACTCGTGAGCCGAAAAGGCAAACCAGTCAATCCAGCAACAGCCGGCCGCCATCGTTCCGAACATTCAGTTCACGCTACACACAACCGTGGACAGATGTAAAAGCTTTCCACGCGAAACTCACAGCTCACAGTGTCGCGCCACGCACTCACTCAGTAGCAGGGCGACGGTACCATATCCTCCTTAGTCGCCTCTTACGACATGCATGGTAGGCAACAGTGTTACTATTCTTTGCTCCCCCGTATGGGCCCCGGCAACACACGGGCGGATCTCCTCCAGTTCCTTAAGCCACTCCCATTGCTCCGTTGTGACAATAGAATCCACCGTGGCATAGACATTTATTAAGCTTCAGCTTGGGCACACACACCCCCCCCCCCCCAGTCTCTAACTTTATACCCTGCTCCTCTCTGGCATTGTTATTCCACCGACTTAGGTCTAGAATCTCATGTTTTAATCCCTTCTTCACCAGCTGACCCTGCTCACATCTCCCTTGTCCAGTCGGATTTAATGTGGCTGACATATCTATGTCACTGGTAGTCATGTCCATTTAATTCTTGCAGCATGATGACATCGAAGTCATAAATCAGCTTCTCCAGTACAAGCCCCCTCTGCCTGGCACTGCGACAATTCCAATAGCTGTTAGTTGCATATCCTTTACAGGACGTTGCGATCAACACCATCATTTTTTTTGCTGTTGTGATCTCTTGGCAAGTTTACGTTGAGTAGTTTGCCATTGTTTTCTGAACGACCGGCACCCATATAATTTCGTAAAAAAACAACGTAAAGTGGTCTGCTACCAAATCGCGCGCAGCTGTGTTTCGAACACCGGTATGCGGGATCAGGAACCGCGTCCGTAAATTCTTTCGCCACGGAGCCGGCTAATTCCAAATAGCCCACTCTTATATATTTGAATCCTAGGCGTTGTGTTTTTGTCTTTGCTCTTCTGGGCCCCGCCCTTCTATCTCTATGCCTCCTTCTCTCGTTTTCTCCTCTTCACCCCATCTACATTGACTGTTGAAGATAACATCAAGCGCAGAGCATCTACTTCGTGGCTCCCGCGATGATTCTGAGAAATACAAGTAAATATCATTTTATTTTATTTTTTTTTTTGGGGGGGGGGGGGTGCGTGCTCGCTTTGAACTCAAGCGTAGACCATACATACACACTATTTATAGTAGTGATATCATATATAAAGTGGTGTATATTTGAGGGTTCATATACGGTCACACCAGTAGTTCCCTCATGCTGGCTGGGGAAGGTGTCTGAGACAAGATGTCCATCAGCCAAGCGCCGCCCCTGCAACAGCTTGACTGCCTCCGTTATTGCCTCGGCACGGAGGATACACCTAGATCTTGGGACCTAACCCTGAGCTAAAAGGGTACACCAATTTGCCCAATAGTCCCGTAGTTGAAAGTTAAGATCTCTATAATAATTAACCCATAAGCTGATTAGTTTTGGGAGGATCGGAATATTCCGGCAAATACAGCCAATACCCGAGGTTATTGGAGACAACCATGTGTTGTGACCAGGGACAGGTAATGCAGGAGATGTAGGGGAATCCTAGAACTAACAGAAACTGGACTGCCAAAACGATAGCCAGGGGCAGCTTGTTGAACGGCCACAGGGTGGCAACCATATGGCGAGACAACATGAGCAGGAATGCAAGTATTAGGATGTAGATGAGGGCCACAAAGTCTACACGGATACTGACAACGATGGCTGTCATGATGTAGCAGCACTCGAGGCAAAACTTATAGAAAAAAGAAGGGGGAAGCAGAAGTTATATGAGAATGCTTGTGAGGTTGATATTCACAGAATGGGTCCTGTTGTTCAGCAAGTGAGGTAATCATGAGCATTTACGGCTTAAGTCGGAGTGAGAATTGAAGGAAGACTTCTGTGTCTTCGCTTGACAACAAACAGCCTGACTGTGTATGGAGGTCATGGCAGTAAATAAAGCAATAATCTGGCTAGAAACACAGAATTTCACCCAGGCATGGTCAGCTTCATTTTAGTGCCAGACCATGCAAATGTAAGAGGAAATGAACATGCGATGGGCTTGCGAGCATGACTACTGTGTAAAGCGGACGAACAATGGACCGGGCTGATATAGAAAGTTCCCCCAGAGAGACAGGATAATTAAACAAGCTAAGTAATGACTGAGAATCTGAAGCCTTGACCAGACTACAAAAATATCAAGTCAAAAGGGGTGAAGCCATACAAGAGTGCTATGCAGGAGCCAATGGAACAATGGTTAACCAATACAGTGAACTGGTGTCATCGACCGCTAAACACGGAAGGGGAACTGCGTGGGGTGGGGGGGGGGGGGGGGGGGGAGGAGGAGATCGGGCAATCAGGGACTGAATGGTTCGATTGCAGTAAGAATAATCTGACGACTAAATAACTAACAATGATTCAACAATTAGAAAATGGATAGTCAGGTCTTAGTCAGATATGACCGAGCTACCATATGACAGTGGACGGTAGTACCTGCTTCCTGTTATCGCCGAGTGTTGGGCAGCGCTCACCAAACCCGACACCCCACATTGTGCCAACGGCTTCGGGTGGATGAACGCAATTGGGAGGATACAAACCTTACCCTAGTGCGAAGAAATGCAACCTAAAGACTAAATGTCATGGCAGGGCAGACCAGGCCCTAAGCCTTGGTAAGCAACTGGTCTAGGGTGGAAGCTCCGATAGGCGGACAGTTAGAGTGTTGCTTTGTTGATCCAGCGACTTCTACAGATTGTCTTGTTCTAGACGTATTGGTGTGACCTTTCCTCTGGAGTACACTAGACAGGCCGAGAGAGGGATCATGCTGCATGGGCAACACGTGGTCTCTACACTCAGCCAGGCTTGGTATTATGGAGAGGTATAACTACTTTTTACAATCTATCGTCTGTCAAAGTGGCAAGTTGCCAGTCTCAGTCAAATCTCAATTCAACAATTAATTAAGATAATAGAGAACAACGTGAATTCGAGTTATAAATCTATCCAAAGTATTTCGGGATCCTCGCCGGTGCTACGGAGTTCGTGCACTGAGCTGAGACTCTCCGGACTCAGGCTTGAGTTAGGAGTAGAACGGAGCACTTATGGGTTACACCCGTGTGCCGTGATGTTGATCCGTCGACTAAACTAAACTAAACTAAACGTGAATGGGGTTGCGAAAAAACATGGCTCGGTAGGGATTACCTTATGTGACAGGTGTAGTGGTGCTATAGTTTGTTTACTTTTTTCTGCCCCAATATAAAATTCCATATCTCAGTAACCAACTGAGGGAAAATTATGAGATTTAACATATAACCTTATCATTATGTCCACCCAATCAAAATATTTTTGTTCTGGAGATTGTACAGCAGATTTCAATGTTTGTTTATATGCGGTATATAATTTACGCCTCAGAGATTAAGTCCATAATTTTACAAGTATTACAGCTTCACGAAGACACATCCGCGCTTATTTTAAAATTGTCTTGTGGTTTCCGTTTTGGCACAAACTGCGCGCAGTTAAATGGATTGTTCAGGGGTGTCTTCAGTGTGGGCTCTTTCATGAAACGTGATTATATAAATAAATATATAAATAAATCTTACCATTAATATAATATTAATAGCTAATATTTGAATGTGTGAATATTGTTCAATGGGATTGAATGTGAAATTGTGTACCCTTCAAAGCATCGCTATGAGGTGGTACACATATTTTTGTCAAGAAGCTGATCGCAGGAAACTGTTTCATACTGTTACAAATCCCGAAAAAATAACAGTGCATGCATTGGGTTTGAGTAAACGGTCATTTCGTCGATGGGTGCAAGAATCTGGAATGAAATCAACACGCGATAAGCAAACGGTAGGTAGAAAGGCAATTGTAGAGAGCTTTGACAAGGATGCTCGTGTGGGCAAGGACTCGAGTTCATGGCCAGTGTGCCTTGGAAAATACAACATCGGTCGCATGAATGATAATGGGCAAAGGCTGCTGGAGCATTGCACTAGAAATGAACTATGTATTACAAACTCCTTTTTTAAAATAAAAGAGATGCATAAGGTCACATGGAAACATCCAAGATCCGGCTATTGGCATCAGCTGGACTTCATTATCACACGGAGACAACATCTGAACCATACATCATTAACTCGAAGTTACCACAGTGCTGACTGTGATACAGATCATTCTTTGGTTGTTGCAAGGGTTAGACTGAGACCAAAGAGAATCTACACAGCTAAACACAAGTCTAGCCCCAGGATTAATATTATTAACACTCACGATCCTGGAAAGTTCTTTGAATTTCAACAGAAACTTGAAGACGCTTTCAATGATACATCAGAAAATTGTATAGTAAATTATAAATGGAGTAAACTTAAGGAAACTATATATAAAACAGCGGTAGGGGTTTACGGCACTGTGGATCATAAGAGGCAGGACTGGTTTGCGGCAAACAGCCAGATACTGCAGCCTTTGATTGATAAAAAGAAGATAGCTCTCTTAAAAAACAAGGAAAGACCAACGCGTAACACTCTGAGTGAGCTGAAGCAAGCGAGGAAGGATGTACAAAAGGCTGCCAATCAGTGTGCGAATGACTATTGGATCAAGTTATGTGAGTCCATTCAAATCGCAAGTGATAAGGGAAACATCAGAAGCATGTATGAAGGGATAAAGAAAGCCTGTGGTCCAATGATCAATAGAAGTGCACCGCTGAAAACCTTGACTGGAGAAATCATCACTGATAAGAAACAGCAGATGGATAGATGGGTCGAGCACTATTTAGAGCTTTACTCAAGTGAGACCAAGCTAGCGGATGATGCCCTCAACGCCATAGAGGCCCTGCCAACTCTTGACCACCTGGACACACTTCCCACTATACCAGAAGTTAAGTGTGCTATAAATGAGCTTGCATCTGTCAAGGCTCCAGGTAAGGATGGGATTCCAATAGAGGTGATCAGGAGTGGGCAAGACACACTCGCTCTACAGATCCACCAGCTAATAGAGCTATGCTAGCGAGAAGGACAAGTCCCACAGGATTTCAAAGATTCAAACATCATAAAGCTGTACAAGAACAAGGGCGATCGGAGAGAATGCAACAACTATAGGGGTATCTCACTTCTGTGTATTGTTGGAAAAGTATTTGCCAGAATTGTCCTGCGCAGACTTCAAGTCCTGGGAGATCAAGTCTACCCCGAATCACAGTGCGGCTTCCGCCAGAACCGGTCTACCATTGATATGATATTCTCATTGCGACAGATGCAAGAAAAATGCCGGGAACAAAATCAGCCACTGTTTATTGCCTTCATCGACCTCACAAAGGCATTCGATTTGGTCAGTCGTGAGGGTCTGTTCAAGGCACTAAAGAAGATTGGCTGCCCACCAACTCTTCTGTCCATTGTGGAATCGTTCCACACAGGCATGAAGGGTATAATCAAGTTTGATGGCTTAACTTCAGAAGAGTTTGAAATCAAGAGAGGAGTTAAGCAAGGTTGTGTACTATCCCCCACCCTCTTTTGGGATATACTTTTCACTTCTACTGAAATATGCCTTTCGTGATCAGGATGACGGTATATACATTCACTCACGCTCAGATGGTAGCCTCTATAATGCTCAGAGATTGAAGGCCAAGACCAAAATTAACAGGGTACTAATCAGAGAGTTGATTTTTGCGAATGATGCTGCGATTACGACCCACTCTGAGGAAGAATTACAACATCTACTATCTGCATTCTCCAATGCTTGTTCTGAATTTGGTTTAACAATTAACAAAAAGAAGACACAGATTATGTCACAAGGTGCACATGGTGTTCCATCAATCTTTATTGACGACGCCGAACTGGAGATAGTAGACCATTTTACATATCTAGGATCAGAGGTAAATAGCAAATTATCCCTCGATCAGGAAATCAACATCAGGATTGGCAAGGCAGCAACAACAATGTACATGTTAGCAAAAAGAGTCTGGAAGAACAGGAAGCTTACTGCCAAAACAAAAGTCCTCGTCTACCAAGCCTGTGTCCTTAGTACTCTTCTTTATGGCAGTGAAACCTGGACAACTTACTCACGCCAAGAGAAACGTTTAAACAGCTTTCATATGCGGTGTCTGCGAAGAATACTTGGTATTAAGTGGCAAGACAAAATCACAAATACTGAAGTATTGGAAAGATCAGGTTGTGTGACTGTTTATTCCATGCTCAGTCTTCGTAGACTTAGATGGATAGGACACGTTAGGAGGATCGATGATGGTAGAATACCAAAGGACATCTTTTTTTGGTGAATTACAGACGGGTAGGAGATCTCAGGGTCGGCCTCTACTACGATACAAAGATGTGTGTAAGCGGGACATGATTGATACAGGCATTGATAATGCACATTGGGAGCACGTCGCCGCTGAACGTGTTGCATGGAGGGCAACTATCAGAAATGGAATAAAGACAAAGGAGAAAATGATTGCAGATAAAGCACACACAGAGCGTGAGAGACGTAAGATGGTGCAAATAGGTGGAAATGACCATGTTTTCACATGCACTTACTGTGGGCAAACATTTGCAGCAAGAATTGGCCTTACTAGCCACACTCGCCACCGCCATGGATCGTAGTTATTAAGCCTTTTTTGAAGCACAATGTACCAAACTATCGTCTGTCAAGACGGAAAGGTGCCAATGAATGACAAGGATGTCATCAGGCGAGTTATTATAAAAATGATGGATGCCAAAGAAACAGTGACTGTAAGAAAACTGAAGATTTGGTTGAGAAAGTGCAATAACATAGAGCTATCCAAAACAACTTTGTGGAAAATTATAAGGACATTAGGCTTCACTTTCAGAAAGTATAAGGTAGGTAGAAATATCCTTTGCGAGCAACCACATTTAGGAGCCATGAGAAGCAGATACCTACGTGAAATAAGGGAAATGCGCAAAGAAAATGATGACATAGTGTATTTGGATGAGACGTGGATCAATGCGCACCACACAAGTGAAAAGGAATGGCAATCAGTGGATGGAAAGATAAAGCGTTATGTGCCCAGTAGTAAAGGACAGCGTTTGGTCATAGCCTATGCTGGTAGTACTCATAATGGCTTACTACAGAATGCTGGGCTCTTGTTCGTATCAAAGCATACAGACAATAGGGATTATCATAATGAGATGAATGGTAATGTATTTAGAGATTGGCTCGAGAATACAGTACTTCCATCCCTTGATAGACCGTCTTGTCTAATCATGGACAATGCATCATATCACAATGTTGTTACCCAAGAAGACAAAATACCTACGGCGTCGAGCACAAAGGAAGCAATAAAGATATGGCTCCGAAGGGGAAATACACCATTTCCAGAAACATATTTCAAGCTACAGTTGTTGTCCCTTGTAAAACAGGCGCAAAAAAGCAAGAAATATCAAATCGACAAGTTGATAGAAGAGCATGGCCATAGGTGCTTGAGACTTCCGCCGTATCATTCTCATTTAAACCCTACAGAACTTGTGTGGACTAAAATTAAAGAACAGGTGGCAGCTGCCAATACTACATTCAAATTGTCTGACGTCAAGATACTAACCCAGTCCGCGCTATTAAATATTGATAACAGTTACTGGAAAGAATGTGAGGACCATGTGTTGAAAGAGGAAGAAGACTATTGGAGAAAGGATGGATTGAATTTTATGCAACCGAGAGCAATCATCAACCTACTAGAATCGTCCGACACAGATTAAGGTCTGAGCAGATCGCAGACCTTAATCTACGTACACACTTACTGGGATATTTTGCTCCAACTATTCAGACGAATTGCAGGCCCTAAACATTACAGCATCAGCATAATGTCAATGGCAACAGTCTGTATTCCACAGTGATGAATTTTCAATTCCGCAAGCCCTCAGCGGTGACAAACAACTGTATTGAAACACACACACACACACACACACACACACATACACACACACACACACACACACAAACACACACACACACACACACACACACACACACACACACACACTAAACGCATTGAATACCAACAGAAGAGTAATATTGCGATGGAAACTGACATATTGTGGCATAACAAGCAACGTGAGAGCAAACACGTTGTCAAATTAGGGGACAAAACACGTGCATACGAATCAATCTATAAACTTCAATGAAAAGAGGACCAACATCTTGGTCGTTAAGAAGAAAGCCCACTACAGAGACACTGACAACTATTTTCATAGTGCAAAACAGGTAATCATGTTCCGTCTCTGAACGGTAAACAGCAGAGTAGACAATCTTTCACGAAGACTCAAAGCGGGTCTGTCACCCATGTGTACGTGTGAACAAACTACACAGACAGCTGAACAGATCCTTAAAAATGGAAACATGATGACTAAATTGCGGTATCATTTCTGGTCACTCCATACGCACATTAACGCACAGATATTTGGAAGCTTTCACGAACTCAATATAAAAAGCTAACATGAATACTTGTGTACACATTATTAACCAGCAGGTGAAGAAACAAGAAAGAAATGAAAAATGAGGTAAGAAATATATTCCTTCTACTTTCCTGTCAATTTACACATTATTTACCCCATGCCTCTGTAAATTCTCTGTTTTTACTAATATTACACATTGCACCCCTCTCGGGATTCTCCGTGGTGAAGTGGTCAAGCCGTCTGACTCGGGCTCCGAAGGTTGTATGTTCGATTCCGGGCCGTGTCCTTTATTTCACGAGTGCATTTTTTCGGAGACTCCCGAGGGTCATCGCTGGAGCTATAGAGTTCGTGCTTTGTGCGACGCTTTCCACGCTGCGGAAAAAGACTGAGGCATATGGGATAAAAACCCGGTGCAATGCAGTCGACCCTGTCGACTTTTAAGCTACTTCTTTTACTGCACCCACTCCCATACGAATCCGGATACGCCTTGTGTCGTCATTTGAATTGGCGGGGCATTCATTACTGTAAAAACAAGTTTGTTAGCGAGAAATCACTAGTTTTTCACCAAAACATCACAGAAATGTCGCCGCTTTCGATGATTTAAGTTGCTTTTGGACCTATCAAAGACATATTCCTTGGGTGGGGGTAAATATAAGACGGCAGGAAAAATTTCATAACGATGCAACAGACAGTTTTCAAAATAATTGATCGTGAATGACGGCATTCATTTCTGGACATACTATAGTCATCTCGTCTGGACATACGCCATATCATTCCAAACACTTAAGCGTTTACTCCATCCCCGCCCCTGAAGCTAGCGGAAGGAAGGAAGGATGATGCTATCAAACTTCTGTCTGCAATCTGCATCAAAAACATTTGAAACATGGACTATGAGATCAACGATCACAGAAGGGAAAGTTGGGAAAAACTAAACTGCAAATTGAAATGAAGAATATTAACATTCATCGACTGTTTTCTGTTTGAATATCATCCTTGCACTCTGGACAAGTACATAGGTGCTCAGATACCCCCCCCCCCCCCGCTTCCAACATATACATCAGCGTCCGGTGGCTAATAGAGCCTGTACTGTGTTGTTTGACGAGGCCCCTCGTTCCCCCGATGTGCCGCTTGTGTCTGGCCGTGCGAATTCTAATTCCCAATTCTCTCGATATGGGGCATCGATGTGGATTCACTAATGTCAAAGTCCTCCGCTCTCGACATCTCTATAAGGGAATAAATAACATCGGCACGATCCGTGGACTGCCAACCTGCAGGGGATGCTGGGCCAGCAAGTTCATCAGCTTGTTCATTTCCCTCAACTCCCGAATGTCCCAGAACGAAGATGAAAAGGACTACGGACAACAGACATTTGCAGCGATTGAATCTACTGTCTGCATACAGAACCCGCCTCAACCTTTCGGATCATGCTCATTTAATCACTTAGTATTTCGACTATCAGAAGTCAAATTAAATTGGCCTGAATTGTCCTCATATGGTAAATCCAGCATGCCTTGCTCAGGTGGGGGGGGGGGGGGAGAGAGAATACCATGAAAGAGTCGGGACCCTACTGGATCCGAAAACAGCAAAACCAGTGAAGAGTTCATGGACAGTGTCACATAAGACTGTTTATGGTTAAACTGAATTAAAGGGCTTAGGTATAATACAAATCTAAGCCCTAACTGACGAACAAGTTAGTTGCATGTTCTCTATAAGACGTTGCAATCAACCTCAGTATTTCTTTTCTGATTGTGATTTACTAGACAATGTTGGTTCAGTAGTTTGCCATTACTTTCTGAACGGCCGACACAACATACCATGGAAATGACAGCAAAGCGTTCCAAATCACCCACAGCTGATGTCTAACCTCTGATTCTGTATGATGGAGAATTATGAAACTGCGAGTCTCACTATTTCCTAAATCAGAGCGCCGGTTAATTCATTCTGTCCTTTTCAATAGTATATGTACAAGTTAATATGTCAAACTTAATCAACACAAAGAATGTGTGTCCTAAATCCGCTGTCTATCCTCATACAGACAGTATCATGCAGACAAGGTGAAATTTGCTTTTAAAATTGGCTTTGAGTGCTAAACGAGTCCATTTAGTACTGTTTGCTCATGTTGCCAATATATAACACTACATTTCCAATTTTGTCATATCACGTTTCAAATATGTTTATTTTACAAATTATTATTGTTTTCGTTAGTAATCAAATTCTGACGACTGTTGTTGACAGTTCATTGTGTTTAGAACAGGTTTTGCGAGCCAATTACAACGGCTGTGATTATCCTGCGGACAATGCACTGCCTAAAATGACAAACATTTGACGCTGCTGTTTGTTTTGAGCATACTTTGGAACGATAGTGATCTGGTAAGCGGCGTAAACAGATATTACGCTGAATGAATTTATTGATACTATTACATAAGGAAATACATGCTAATGAAATAAGACACTAGAATGTGGTAGTACACTGGAAAGTCCCTTAGCTTACCAACACACTAGTCCTGAAATAGTTCTATGATGATGGTGGATTTTGTCCGTGGCTACATACAGCTCATATTTTTCTACAAGTACTTCCAGTCATTTCTTTTGGAAAGCGAGAAGTCTAGCACTGTGTTGTTTATACTACCTCATAAAATTCGACCTAGTATATGTGAAGTCCTTTTTCTTCACGCCCTAATGGCGGTTTATGTCTTCATATTGCCTTTACATTTACTATTCAACAGACAGTATCAAACATGCAATTGAAGACATGTTGCTGCGCTATTGCGCGTATAGTTTTTGTTTTAATTATTCAGATACAGTCTTGAGTTTACTGTCTTTACTTCGTGACCTATTCTAACAAAACTCTTCATCTGTGCTTTCTGTCTAACTTCTTTAGCCTTCGTATAATCCATTAGAGCGTATTGTAAATAGATAATGCAAGATAAAATACAGTTTAATATGTGTTGTTGTAAGTTTAGATAACACCAATACACGTACGTACAAGTGAAATGCCGTATATCTTTGATATCGGTTTTTAATACTTCTAAGTGTCACTATTGTTAACGTATTTGCTTTTTTTTTTTTTTCTTCTATAGCGTGTTTGTGACATTATTGATACTACTCCTGCTGGAGCTCGCTTCAAACAAAACAATGCATCAGCGTCATTATTACACACGAGAAATGAGATGGATTACAGTAGAGTGTTTACAGTGTCCTGCTTACAAACGCATCTGCTGCAGTTATATTATTGTTTTACTGCTTTCTATTACATCAACTACCCCACACAACGAAAACACAATGGTAACCTTTTTGTTACAAGACGCGTCTTCTAGTAACCTTGAAATCTTCCAAGCTAGAAGTCTGTCAGTAACAAAATGTATTCACAAATACGGAAAGCATGAATTATACATTGAAAGATTCCTTATTTATGTATTACAGACGTCTAGGCGAGATGATACTAGTGCCTCATCCACTGATTTGCGCAAGATGACTAGACATTATAAACTGAAGAAAAAGTTTTTACAAAGAAACAAATTATTTTGTTCAGTAACGTCTACTGAGGAACCAAGAAGGAAAATATCTAGGTATCGAAAACTGAGGAAAGATTTGCATATAGCACAGCAAGTTATACAGTTGAACACATTTGCAATTCGATGTATTGGATTTGAAAACTGTTATGACTTAATCAACGAACGAAAGGCACGTATCAACGATTTTATGTTTTACGCAGGTCAGCTTACACAAAAAATTGCTTATTTAGATAAAATTACAGAGACAGTAACCTTTCCAAAGAAAATAGTGCATTTGAAGCTACTTCAGTCCAGTATAAAACTTGATCCAGATTATTACTTCAAGAAAGAAAGTAATGCTGTCCAAAATGATATACGTACACTTTTCGGCCCTTATCATTCACAAGCCTGCAAAGAAGTCTTTTCGCGTGCGTGCAAAAAGTGTCAGGGATTATTTAAAACGGAAATAAGCAATCTGCCATTGATTTTAAAACGCGAATGTAAATACTTGTACATTTCTGACTGTCGAGGACCACATCAAAGGTTACAACTAGTGTGCGAGAGTAAGAGATTTCCCAGAACACAGGTGCCTACTGCAAACTGTTTGTGTTATCATATGCTGTTATTGACAACGTGTAACTTTGATGGTGATTCGTTGTCTCATAAAATATTAATATACAAATTACCGAAGCAGTCAAACAGAAACATGAGAAAACCAACAAAGGAACGAGGACTGGATTTGTGTAGATCTACCTGGCTGCGAATAAACAATACAATTCCATTCAAACGGATATCACAGTTGTACTACGCCATTATTGGCCTTATTTCAGACGAAAAATTAATTAAAATATATGGCAATCTTAATTTCAACACTATGTGGTTACTGAATAACATTTTGGACAAACGTGTTCACTCTCTATACAATTGCATGCATTCATTAAATCATATACTAGTATATGTGAAAATAAGAGGGCAACCAAATGTCTTAAAAGTCGAGAAATATCTATATGCGTTTCCGATGTGTAGTCAGTATAATAGATTCGGCTGTGTAAAGTGTACGGTGATGAAGTGTCATGTCGGGTGTGCTACTCTGAATTTGCTGATAGACTTACTATCCCTGAACATTCAGACAAGCGCAATATTCAGAGTAAATGGTGAAAGCGAGATAAGAGGTAACATAATGCCGGCTGCAAGACAAGTGTTTATCACAGTGTACTTTGCACATAAATGTGGATTGAAAATGGTTTATTGGAGTCATAGATTACGTGGACAAATACCAGTTGTCCTTACACATGACGCGAAAATTAAGACATTAGTAAAAAGATACAACTTAGCAACATTTCGTATTAAACTCATAGAAGATAATATTACATGTCATGGTTATATTCCTCTGAAGCTTTATATACATACACCCAAGCATGCAGACTTACTCAAACAAATAGATGGCTTCGTGAAAGATATCCTAAAAGGCGATGCCAAGAAGAACTATTTTTCGCGCATGAACCTCAAGTGGTTGAAAAGACCAGATTACTCTATCATAAAACACATTCACATTTTTCCAAAGTTGTTTGTGATTAAATCGTACCGTCAAGCGAAGTTTGGGAAAATCGACAAAAAGAATGCTAACGTGATGGTTGGTGGATCTAGTAACATATATCATACCAAATTCGTACTTAAAGATGAATGGTGGAAAACTTTTCCACAGGAAAGATTTCAGTCTGATAAAAAGAGAGTTAACATATTTAATGTCCTTCCTACAAAACTTATTTTAATATCCAGGAAATGTGTTTTATTAGCCTTCGGATTTTGGTCCTCAAGATTTTCTCCCGAATTAACCGCTCTTGTCAATGTAAACAAGGAACATTGGCTTGGCGAGAACGTTTTCCTTGATTTATTAACATCTGTTCATCAACATTGTGATCAATATAATGAAAAAACTAGATGTGAATTCAAAATTGTAAATCGCAGCAAAACAAAGCGCAAATACACTTGGAGATTGCTTAGCGGACTACAAGAGACTGAAGGATCTAGAATAGATTCAGATAAGATCCGTCAATATTCAGTCAATATTCTGCGCCTAATACTAGAAAAATCGACATCTCTAAAGCACTCCGGACAATATAAACGAAACCAGAATAACATATTTCTGACGAAAATAAATAGTCTCTTCAACAAATTCATTATATATACTAGACAAAGACACAATGAACACGGTGGCACTGGATACAAAAGAAGCCGCTTTGAAAATACGCATGAATCATCATATACCAGCAATACTGTGGATAAAGTGTTTAAAGAACAGAATAAAAATGCAGGTAATAGACTTCGAGTAGTTGCATCGACTAGAACATCAGATTATAGTTTTACAACGGACAATACTATAAACAGTACTGCATTAAGAAGTAGTGAAAGATATTTGAACAAAAACGAAAACATAAGTCATAATCTAGTGAATAGACAAGACGATGGTACTTTCGCTCATAATGATCAAATGCGACTTGCACAAACATCTCCATATTTTTCAAATCACGAGAAAGACGTTATCAAAGTTGTATTAGCTGCAAGCAATATATTACAAGCTTGGCAGAGATTGACTGAAGCGGAAAGGGAAGGTAAACAAGGACCAAAACCATTGAAAACCCACAATTCTATGAACGGTTTTTACGAACATTTAAATACTTTTAGAAAGTATATATTAAAATGTGCAAAACGACTTTCTGAAAATAACACGCTAAATATTCAGTCATATAAGCAAGTCCTGGGAATGTTGAAAAAGAGACGTAAAAGGCAAAGTTACTTAGATAATGATTCTCTTATTAGAACTGATTTGATGACAGACCTACGTAGTAAATGGCTGGATATGAAGGAAGACCTTAACAAACTTCAAGAGAAAATTTATGATGCTAAAGAACGTATTACAAATGTCGAAGAAGACCTACATAGGCTTATTAGGCGTGGAGATATGCTGGCTCAAGCAGACGTGAAAATAACTAATAACGACAAACTCAAAAGAGCTATGATACAGGCCGACTGGGGTCTTATACAATTAGAATTCCGATCATTGCAGAAAGAAATTCTTAGTCTGCAGAAACAAACGGAGAAAAAGGAAAAATATAAATTTGACAAAAAGGAGAACCGAGAGCTAAAAATAATTAAAAATGCCATAGAAGCAAAAAAATCTATGTTTGATAAAGCTGTTCAGAATATACTAAACTTGAATGAGCAGAAAATTGACGAAACGAATGGAACTAAGAGCATGGATAGTGATAATAACAATGCGAATGACTACAGCAAATTTGAGGACGAAGACATCGCCAACCAGCTGAACGCTTTAAGTGGATTCTCACAAGGGGGAAGATATTATGACCCTAGTTTGCAGCGTGTTGACAATATTTTAAAGACTGTTCTATCAAGGAACAAAAGAGCCACTTTCCAAGATGAGCTGCAAAGAAGCTCTGATGCTGCTCTATTGACCGTCAACAACATGGAGAGAGAAGGAAATGATGACGTTGATATGTCCAATTTGCTTACATTAAACAACGGACATTTAACACGGCATGACACACTGACTTATAAAGGTGTGTCTACTGACAGCACAAACACTTCTAACGTTACCTTCACATTTCCGTTCTTTGAATCACTAGAAGGTAATGAATCGCTTATGTTCTTGTACCCGAAGTCTATCAGGAAATTTGTAGCAGAGTGGGCCAAATTGAGAAAGAATACTACAAAACTATTGAAAATAGTAATTAAAATGAAAAAAATATATTCTCATATCCAAGCTGGGATTCGTGATCTAAAAAGAAAGGGTAAATCCACAGAAATTAATATAATTAATATCATTAAAAGTAATAACAGCGCAAGCAGGATTTATAATAGCAAGCTGTGGAAGATGGTTTGGAAAGACATCAAAACTTGTCAAAAAGAAATCAATAAATATAATATTCAGTTTGAGAAGTATGACATTGATAGGTTTATACAAAATATCAATGAGAAGATTGAAATAATTCAGAAAAAACTGGATGCCGAGAAAAGTTTCATTGAAAATAGGCTGCATAGTGGCTCTAATCCACACACCTTACTTCCTTTCAGCATTGGGACAGGGCTTTTGCAGGAAAATTGGCCTACCGAGAAAATCGGCTCAGGAGACGAGAACAGTTATATGAGTAATTCAGACACAGGAAAGGACACCAGCTCGGACAAAATGCTTAAAAAACTAGAGAATTTAATAGTGGATGCGAAAATTGCGTCCAGCAGTCAAAATCTGACAAATGTAGAGAGCACACTAAATATGTTATTAATTAAACATGCAGCGGAGAACGGCATTTCTTTTAACCAATTAGGCAATGTTAACTCTCGCCAAAGGAGAGCTTTGCGTATTAAACGAAGAGGTAGGAGGAGGAACAAGAAAAAGAAAAGGCGCCGTAGAAAGCACAGCCGATATTCTGGATACTTGGGTGACAGCACGAGTGGTGACACAATTGATGATATCGAAAATCCTTATTTCTTGTACAGTGCTTTACGTAAGGCGAATTATAATGTTGACGACAACGTCGAGAGACCTCTTGAGCAAATCTCAATTTCTTCACTTTATAACGAAGATTTTCTAGGAGAACAAGCCTCACAGCAAATCTTTGATAACTCTGATTGGCACAGTGTTCAAACAGTATTACCATCGAATGGTTTTACGAAGAGTGTTCCTGGAGACAGTGTGGAATATTTAATGCCGATTTCTGAAAGCACTTCTGACGACGAGAACTACCCTCCAAATACGGATGCCGCGCCTTCTAATGTATCCACGGCAAATTACTATAGTTATAGCAGAGGCTTAGAACAGAAGAACAAGGAAGACAACTTGATCTCGTCTAAAATGAAAGATCTCCTAAACGAAATTGACAGCAGCAACATTGCGGAATCTTTACAGGATGGAACCGATGTTGTCTCCAAAAGGGAGACCAAAAGTAAATTCCTCTCTTTAATAGACCAGATTGATGAAAATAACAGAGCTAAAAGCGACCTTTACCAAAATTCTAAAACATTTAGACATGAACTTCAAAGAGGAACATATTCTCAAGATAAGGACCGTGATATCGGCAGCAGCTTACAAGAAGTCGCTGAAAATTCTCAAGAGAGTGAAAGTGACAATGATTTTCCGTCGTTAACTGACATTATTAACCACAACAAGATCAAAGCTTTTGATCATGACTTAAGTCTATCAACAACTATAATGAATTCTCGAGATTCAAATCACGGTGACACAACATCTGCAGATATTCTGGATAAAATCAACGTTGATAATAACCTCGATTTTAAAAAGCAACAAAGACAGCGCAATGAGGACACAGCAACCGAAATTAAAGACATTAAAAATGCGCAAAAACTGGTAACAGAAACCATTAAAGATTTCCAAACATATCAGGATCGTTTAATGGCGAAACACTTGAAAGAAAATTCCGAAGTCTTGAAAGAACTAAAACAAGCAATCAATGATCATGAAAAGAAAGATACTAAGATGAACAGCCTAAAAGGAAGTGGAAAGAAAGTAAAGCACTAAATTCATGTCATTAATTCACACACTGATACAAAACTGAACGGTTAGGTTAATCTAATAATTAGCCAAAACTAACGCACACACACGCACGCACGCACGCACGCACGCGCGCACGCACACACACACACACACACACACACACACACACTGCGTTGCAGCTGATATACTTACATCACTTCTTCTTCTCAAGACTTTATTGCGTGGGGATAATTGTGGCGGTGCATGGTTCCATTGTTGAGTAATATAATATTTTCTCATTGTTACTGTTGCATCCACAAGGAAGGAATTCTTTGCTCATACAGCGAGGACCAATGAAAATCAGCGACAGTAAAAGCTATATACTGACACGGTGGTGCTGCGGAGCAGACTGTTCAAGGATGAATCATGCAGTGACCCATTGTCTGTCTGTATGTCTGTCTGTCTGTCTGTCTGTCTGTCTGTCTGTCTGTCTGTCTGTCTGTCTGTCTGTCTGTCTGTCTGTCTGTCAATTAATTAATTAACTTATAATCTATCTATCTCTCCCCATTTAGACGATGACTTGTGGTAAACATTTTACGATAAGCGTAGTCGAAAGTTGAAGTTTTTGATCTAGAGCCAGATGTGTTGAGTTTATGTTTGTGTAGTATAACGTTGATAGAATCTACCAGTCTGGTTCTTGATGTTACTCCAGCTCCACAGCTTTCTTGATTGTAGACTCAAAGCAGTAGCCGATGAGACTTCAGTATAACAATATATCCTAGCCACTTTAGTTGTCTCTGCAAATTCAAAACATGTGATATTTCTAATGTAGTTGTTTCTTATTGTGTTTACTGAATGTAGTGAATTTTCCCTCTTGCGATTTAGTCAGGATTAATTATGGTACTGGTAGCAGTTGTGGTAGAATGCCCTTTGACCTCCGAGGTGCGTATGGTAAGCCACTATATTCATTTTTTGACATCTTTGCTATTTCTATACCACGTCTTCCATCTTCTGTGGACATGGTATAAATAAATGATAAATACTTGAGCTGTGCTACCTACTTAGCTTCTCTTTTATGGTTTATGTGTGTTAAGTTGGCATGGTGATCCACATAATTTAATGATATTAGCCTGCACCGTGTTGATCTTCTTGGCTATAAATTTGGCAAACTAGACACAATATTGAGAGTCATCGAACATCTTAAGGGAATTATAGTCGGAGAACAACATATAAATGTGCTGCTATGTACTGGTAACTTCGGATTACCATGCAGTCACCGTAGTATGCAAATATAACTCACGAGAGAACTGTGGGACAGGCAGGCAGGCAGCAGGCAGGGAGGCAGACAGACAGATAGGTAGATTGGGTGGTTTGGGATGAAGTGGTTAGATCAGTAGCGCCATAGGGATGTAATTATTCATTAAATCAATGATAATAAAAGTAAATTACCCTTGTATACGCCTTTAGGCGCGTTGGCTATATGGTGCTGGACTTATATTTTAATAGACCAATCCACGCTCAGTGTGTGATGTGGTTGTTATCATGCCGACCGCCTTCACTTCAGCAGACAATTCCCATACCTATTTTAGGCTGGGTCATGGGAACCTAGATCAATTTTTTTAAATGTTGACTCCGTCCCCAGTGCGAATCGAACCATCGGGCCGACGGACGAGCGTCTAGCCACTACACTTTCGTGGCTCCTATATAAATTAACACAGTATTAACAGTAAAAGTAAACATAAAACCTGTTTCCACGCCATGATAATTCCGAGTGTATGGTACAATTATATAAAAGTTCAGTAACATTTACACGCCTCTGAATATTGAACCCCAGAACATTTTCTTGTATCCATTTTAGACTGTGTCAACCTTGGAGCCCAGATCCATTTTCTTTTTGGAAAATCCACACTTAGAGCAGGATTCGAATGCATAAACACAGGGCGGTCAGGCAAGCGCGCTAGTCACGGCTCTACCGTGATTCCCAAACAGTTTAGGCGTGCTTTTAATAAATAAGCACATAATGTCCGAGACCGTCTTTTTGAAAATACTTGACATGTATTTTGTGGCAAATATTTGGGACATTTTTAGGAGCCATATATATATATATATATATATATATATATATATTATATGTTGAAGAGAAATTGTTTTAAACCCAGTACTTATTAAAGACATTATAAATATGTTTACCACTGTATTTATAATCACGAATGTTTGTTTTCTAGTTTGTCGTCATTAAATTTGCTTTACATTAATCGATAATAATGCCGATCTTGTTGTTTAATTCATTGTAATCAGATTTTAAATGCAAATTTTAGACTAGTCATTAACTGGCATACCGTTTACTTCATAGTGGACAAAGCGCTGCAAAGAGATATTATCGGTCTCTTAGAAGTGGTGACACGATTTTCAATTTAAGTCACACACACGCACGCACGCGCACGCACGCACGCACGCACACACACACGCCCTCCCGCCCGCAGGCACGCCCGCACGCACGCATACACACATTAGTGGCGTTCATTTGAAACCCGCACCAATGGCTTTATTACAAAAGCATGAAAGAAACATTAACAGGTGTGGTAGAATTAAACAAAGTATTCATTTTGAATGAATTATGCACCATGGGTTGGTCAGAAGAAGTCGCCGTAGGCCTTCAGGCAAGCATCCCATTGATTAGGTAGGCGGCGAATGTCGTCCGCAAAAAAGAATTGTGGTTGCTTACTGAACGAAGTGTTTACCGCGTTCATTAAGTCTGCATCTGTGTAAAATCGTTGCCCCTTGAGAGCTTTGTTTTAGAGGTCTGAACAAATGAAAATCACATTGTTACAATTCAGGACTAGAGGCTGGATGTTGCAGAATTTCCCACTTCTTCCAAACTAATGCGTCATGCACAATCTTTGCAATATGCGGACGAGCATTATCGTGCAACAAAATCACACCACGAAAAAGCATGCCGGGTCGTTTATTCTTGATGGCTTTTTGCAGCTTGTCTAGTGTTTGCAAGTAGTAGGTAGAGTTGATGTTGACACCAGGTTCTTTAATGTCAGCTAACAATAGCCCTTCATGGTCAAAAAATTCTCTCAGCATAACCTCACCAGCGGAAACCTGTAACTAGAAATTTTTGGCTTTTGGTGATCCAGCATGCTTTCATTGCATGATCTCTCTTTTGCTGCTTGGCTCAAAGTGGTGACACCAAGATTCATCGCCTGCCACTATGCGGAAGAGAAATGCATCATCCTCCACTCTGTAACGCAGCAAGTGGTTCAAACACCATCCCATGCGTTCCTCTTTTTGGTGGTCGGTCAACATCAGTGGTACCCACTGTTAACACACCTTCCGATATTGCGGTTTCTTACGAACAACCTTTTTAACTGTCCCAATTTACACATCAAATTCTTTCGCTAGAGAACGCATGCTTCGACAACGGTTCATCTGTACTGCTGCATCAATTTTGGCGAATGGGTTTTTTTTTTCTGTTGCATCAATATGCGCTTGACCTGGCCGTCGAAGATCTGTCGTGAACTGACGTCCTTTCCGAAACATTCGTGCCCAGTCTGTCACTGTTGTCTTCGACACACATTTGTAAATGTACGCTGCCTGCATTCTTCGATGATTGTCCGCTGGTCGACATCCTTCAAATGAAAGAAACTGAATCACCGCTCTTTGAGCTTCTTTGGACGGAATTTGGATCAATCCGGCCATTTTCTCAACGGTCAGAAACAGAACCTATGCATCGTGAGACGAGAAGCACTTGCTCTTTTATTCATTGGTCAGAACTTATCACATGACTATGACATGATCATGTTCAACGTACGCAATTATGCGTGGTGCTGCACGAACGGATTTCAAATGAACGCCCCTTACACACACACACACACACACACACACACACACACACGCACGCACGCACTCACGCGCACGCACACACACACACACACACACACACACAAGCAGGTACCATTAATATGATATTCTTATTGCAACACCTCTTGTTGGTATTTTGCCTATGGACAAGGGGGAGGTGGTCGTGCGCTTGTGGGACCAGGTGGAGAAGGCGGAGGAACAGATTGAGAACCCATATGTGGAAAGAACGAGATTGCGGGGGATTGGCAGGGGTTCTGGAAGAATCTCAAAACTGAAAGGGAAGACAAGGAGAACTTTTAATCAGTTAGCGGTGGGAACGATTAGTAGTATGATGAACTGTGATGGCTGTTGAACGAGGTGACGGAGCACGTATGGGAATGTCCTGAGTGCAGTGATGTCGGTTCTTAACTCAATGGATCGTGGAACGGCCTCTAGATATAGAGGTTAGCTGCGAATACCCAATAAGCAGCCGCGGACCAACTGGCGGTGGGCACAGAGGGCGAGGCTGGATCTCAGGGTGGGTTCTGAGTTCCTTAGAAAATGCCTCATATGCTCGGTGACGTGCCTGCCAAGCGAGTCAGGGGCGCTCTAACCCCTCCCCAGGGTAGGTGGAACCTGTTAGCTTTGGACAGCAGTCCATCTAGGAGACGGAAAACTCCAAATATAAACCCCCAAGTTCAAGGTGGACCAGCGTGCTGAGGAACTGGATGGCCATGGGTAAACTGATCGTGAACGTTGGACGTCTGGCAGGCGTGTGGGGCGGCACTAGGAGTATGGACTCCTGCGGGACATCCCCTGCCTCTTCCCTAGCAAGCAGGCAATGTTAGGGCGAACGTTTATTTCCTGCAATATCCAAACTCTGCTTATGGAATTAATTCAACACGGAAATCGTCGCCGGAGCTACGGAGCACGTGCTCTGCGCTTGACACATCTTTCAGAGGCTAGCGAAGATAGTGAGGAGGAGAAGACGAGGAAATGGTGTGAGAAGAAGACATAGAAATAGGAGGGCAGGCGCCAGGAGAACAAGACGAAAAGTGGAGAGACTAGGTTTCAACCAAGTAAGAGTGGGATATTGGAATTGTCGTAGTGCCAGGCAGAGAGGTCCTGTATTGGAGAGGCTTATATATGATTTTGATGTCCTCCAGGAGCTAAATACAGACAATACCATTACCCAGTTATATAAACCCCACTGGGCAGAAGAGACATGGACAAGGTCTGCTGGTGAAGGAAGGAGTGAAACATGTAGTACTTGACTTGAGCCAGTGGAATCACAGTGCAAGAGAGGTCCAGGGTTTGCAAATGGAGATTGGTGGCTTAAGTTGGAACATCATAAATGTATATGCCACAGTGAACTGTTTCGTCAGAAAGGAACATTGGGACTGGCTTAAGGAACTGGAGGAATTACCAGGTGATAGGCTACTCATATGTGGAGACTTCAATGCAAGGAACAGAGATTGGGACAGTAGTGGAGAAAACCGACAGGGAATTGCCCTTGCGGATGCCATGGTTGACTCCGATGTGGTCTGCATAAATGATGGTAGGCCGACTAGAATGGTAATGAGGCTTGGCGATGCAGACACAGTTATTGACTTGGCACTTGTCTCCCAGTCATCAGTCCTTGATGTAAAGTGGACTGTTTTGAATGACCATGGGAGTGATCACTTGCCATGCTCAGTCCTGATCTCTAAGGCCAGGAAAGTTAAGGCTGGGAGAGCGCGCAAGACCTTCCGGTATGAGTGGACCGATAGCCTTCTTAGACGCCTCAGACAGCGGGCTTGCAACAGGAATGTTAAAACTCCTTTTTTGCAGCCCCATGGTGGACCCCAGAAGTAGACCAGACTTGGAAAGCAAAGAGAGCTGCAGTGAAGCAGCTAAGGAAAGTGCGACAGACACCCCGAAGCTCACGAGAGGAAGTGGACACCGCGGAAAATGTCAAGAAAGACAATGTGGAGGTCTTCAAGCGTTGTGCTGCAGAGGCCAAAAATGCAAAATGGGAATGTTTCATGAAGGAGATTGGAGGTGATAAAACACTGCGAAAATTCTGGAAACTGCACAGACAAATGCAAAGAAAAGATCGGCCTATGACAGTGGGAACAATTTATAGAGATGATGGTGTGTGCGTGACAACAGACAACGAGAAAGGGGAGTCGTTTCTCCAGAGATTTTTAGAGCAGACCAATCACAATGATGCGGACACCAGGGATGCAGTTAGAGAGGAGCTATCTGGCACCACGAAGAATATGCAGTATGAAGACATCATACGGGTTGAAGATGTTAAACATATTTTGAAAAAGGCAAACGACACGGCACCAGGGCCCGATGGGGTTAGGTATGGCCACATGAAGGCTTTGAGCGATGCAGACCTAAAGGAAATGACCGACTGCTTTAACCAGAGCATTAGGACAGCATCAGTACCGCAGGATTGGGTGCACAGCTATCTCATCCCTCTCCCAAAACCATTCAAGGATCACTCAAAGCTTAGTGGCTTTAGGATCATCACCCTTCAAAATACATTTGGGAAGGTTCTAGAGATGATAGTCGCTGTCAAGCTGCAAGAGTTCTTGGAAAGGGGGAAGCTTCTTCCAAGAGGCCTGGGGAGCTACAGGCCAGGAAAAGATACCTGGTCAAATGCAGCCACTTTTGCTTTTGATGTTTATGAGGGGTTCCAGAGTAGACAGGAAACGATGGCGGTAGCGCTTGATCTTGAGGATGCATACAATAGAGTTCGATATGATATTTTGATGACCGTACTGATAGAGAAGGGGGTCAATCCCTGGTTGGTGAACTGGATAGCAGCCGTCATACATTCTCGCCGGGTTGCTCTCCGTCTGGGTGCATGGACCTCAGAGACACATATTTTAACCCCGGGACTGCCACAGGGATCAGCAATCTCACCGGTGCTCTTTAATGTGTATACGAGCAAGATTGCAAACCTAGAAGCACCAGGGGTTGGAAGGATACTAACATTTGTATATGATATTCTTGCATATAGGCAGGGGAGAGATAGGGAGCAAACAGCCCAGGAGCTACAGGCAACAGTAGACAATGTGATTGACTAGTGCACTGAAATGAGTGCTGTCATCCACCCAGAAAAGGCAGCTGTTTTGTGGTGCTCTCTGGACAACAGGATTGTGAGAGCTGATGTCCCAAGTCTCACGATAGATGGTAGAAGCGTCAACAGAGAGAACAAACTGAAGTATCTGGGAATCACATTTGACAGGAGCCTGTCCTTCAAGGACCATGTGGAGACGGTTGTGACAAGGTCTCAAAAGGGACTCAATGCACTTAAAACTATGGCTGCAATGGACACAGAGCAGAGAATGCTTTTCACACTATGCCAGCACTTGATCCTCTCAGTGATTGATTATGGACTAGGACTGCTCACTGTCTCAAAGAGTCAGCTGGTGAAATTAGAGCGCATACAGAACGAAGCGATGCGAGTCATTCTGGGATGCGCCAGAGACACCCCAGTTGTGTGTATGCGTTACATCCTTGGTTTGCCGTCTGTTGCAGGTAGGCTCAATGTGATGCAGGCGAAGGCATACCTCAGAGTGGCTGCAGACACAGATCACCCATTGCATGAGGCGCTGGACGCCGTTAAGGGTCAGCGACTGATAAGAGGGAAGTCATGGAAGGCTCAGGCGGAGGATACGATCAGGCAGGTGTGCCCCTTGGAGAACATTAGGAGAGGAGAAGAGTGGGTCAGAGTGTCAGCGGAGCAGTCAGACTTGTGCAGAGTTATAATCACATTGAGCCGGGAGTGCAGGGAGTGGCCAGCATGGGCCACGGAAGTGGAAATCCAGCAACTAATTCAGGATAATGCTCGCTCGGGTGATGTGATTATCTACACAGATGGGTCGGTGTTGAGAGGTAGGAGAAGTGCCTGGGGGTTCTTAGCAAAAGCCAATGGTCGACGTTTGGTGCAGGAGAGCCTGGTATATGATACCACAACATCTAGCTTAAGAATGGAGGCGGAGGCGGTCAGTGCGGCTTTCCGTTGGATGGAGAATATGATACACACACACATCGTGATTGTAACTGAGTCAGAAAGCATGCTGAGTAGGGTGAAGACAGGCAAGCTTCGTGCAGAGTGGCTTGCTTCGCTTCGGATGTCACGGGTGACAAGCATCGTCTGGATCTTTTCTCCGGGGTATGCTGGTGTGCTGGTGAATGAACAGGCGGACAGATTGGCTGGCTCGGCAAAACATGGTGCAGTATTGATGCATGACCAAGCAGATTTGGTTGCGACCTTGTGGGAGCATGTGTACACCTCGGAGGAGCAAATGGATCACCATGGTCTGGCAAGAATGCGACAGCGAAATGTGACGAGGGGATCTGGCCGACGATCAACGCTCAGAGGAAAGGCGAGACGGACATATAATCAGATTGCTACTGGTACTATTAGTGTTGGAACTCTTCGCTGGCTGCTGAGGATAGGGACGGAGCGCTTATGGGAATGCCCCGAATGCTGTGATGTCGGTTCCTAAATCAATCAATCAATCAATCAACTCCTATTGCGACAAATGTAAGACAAATGCCTTGAACAGAATCAACCACTGTTTATTGCCTTTATCGACCTCACCAAGGCATTTGATTTGGTCAGTCGTGGGGGTCTGTTCAAGGCACCAAAGAAGATTGGCTGCCCACCAGCTCTTCTGTCCATTGTGGAATCGTTCCACACAGGTATGAAGGGTATAATCAAGTTTGATGGTGTAAATTCAGAAGCGTTTGAAATCAAGACTGGGGTTAAACAAGGTTGTGTACTAGCTACCACCCTCTTTGGAATATACTTTTCACTTCTACTGAAATATGCCTTTCGTGAATAGTGTCACGAGGCTGGGCTTGTTTAACTGTGGTTTGTATGATGTATTACGCTCAAGGCGACGAAGGACTGAATAAGCCTGGGCAGCGATCGGTGCCTCGCTTCTAATAGATAATTTCCCGATCAGCTGGTACCCTGAGCGCTGGCTCGTGGGTATGATGCAAACCGAGCTGACTCATATAAGATCATTCATCTGAATATACCATCAGGAGAGCAGTACTGACACTCACTCAAGAACAACTCGAAAAGCCTGATGAAGGGAACGGCGATGTAATTACCACTGACAGCCACTAGATGACAGTGATAAATGTTTATGGAGATCAGGTCTTCAGGCTCTCACTCTCATCTCACATTCCTGCTCTGTGACCGTAAATCACACATTCATACCTGGCATAAGTGTTTGGTGATGAAGTCCGCTATCAGCTAAAATGGTGATATCAGAGGCGACGACTCCCGGTCGTCCCATGACTTCGACATATAAGCATCACGGTTCAAACCTGTGCGTCTTTTTCTCCTGTCGGGAATAAGGCAGATCTGTATGTTGTCTCTCTCGTCTTTGATACGAGTGATTGCTAGAATGTTGTTGTGTCTTATAGCCCTGCATCCTTTTTCTTTGAATAAACTTCTCGCATGCATTCGTCTCCACTGGCGGGGACGAACTATGATTAAATATGTCCTTATGAGCATTGAAGAATGATTCACCTTTATCTTCAAGCTGCTGAATATTTGAGCATTTGTGTTCAACAAGAAAAGTAGCCATAGAAGATGGAACAGCAGAAATAAGTTTGTCCCTAATAATAAGGTCACGTAATTTGCTCTTTCTTTGTTCCGCATTTATTTTCCAGTGTGTCGAGCATGGCAGCCATGAAAATTGTCCATTCCATATCTATGCTTGAGCAGTGGTCAGGGATGTTCTTATGTAGATTTTTGATTTCTTGATTTAATTCGTCTTTAACCGTATTTTCCTGAAGCCTCCTGTAATTGATGACATGTGTTGTTACCTTTTTGTTTCTTATTTTCCTATATGTTGGAATCTTGTTTATTATGACTGGTTTGTGATCAGTATCAACATCTGTATTTGGGAGTGCTCTTGAATCTAATAGTAGTACTCTGTCTGATTTCCTAATTAGAATAAAGTCAATTTCACATGCTTGGTATATGTCATTCCATTTATACCAGGTCTTGATGTGGCTACGACGATGTTGAAAAAAAACTTTTTGCTATTATTAGTCCGTGTTCGGAGCATATGTTGAGTAGACGTTGACCATTGCTGTTACAATCAGTCTCTGTATCGCTGAATAGCCCCATGCATTCATTCCACGGTGTTCTTCGTGTGCCTATTCTTCCATTAAAATCACCCATCACAATGAGTTCATCTGTCTTCCTGACATTATTTAACGTGTCTGCAAATTTATCAAAATACTCGTCTTTGTCTTCGTCGCTGTATGTTTGTATAAAAGTTGTTGTTCTATTTCCTTCTTTGATCTATACTAGTATTATCCTTTCCGATATAAATTTAGTGTTGATAATGGCTTTCGCTTTTTCTGGATGAAACAAAAATCCCACTCCATGTTTAGCTGTAGCTCGCTGGTCGACGCCACTCCATATAAGAACGTAACCATCATGTATCCGTTTTGTGTTCTGCCCCTTTTTCCTAGTATCTGCGAGTCTTAATATTTGTATATTTGATTTTTTCATAAATTCTACGAGAGCTGGTTCCTTGTTTCCTAGACCCGTGACATTCCAAGTCCCGAATGTCTGCTGTCTGCTTCGAAATTTAGCTGTTGTTGGTTTCTTGTTGTTTACAGGACGTTGCTTGTTATTCAGCTTTGGTGTGTTTCCGGCTTGAACGCTGATAGTTGCGTTTTTCTTTTAATTTCTTCCATAATTCTCGGGTGGGAAAATAGGAAGCTTACTGCCAAAGCAAAAGTCATTGTCTGTCAAGCCTGTGTCCTTTATGGCATTGAATCCTGGTCAACTTACTAACACCAAGAGAAACGTTTAAACAGCTTTCATGTGTGGTGTCTGCGAAGAATACTTGGTATTAAGTGGCAAGACAAAATCACAAATACTGAAGTATTGGAAAGATCAGGTTGTGTGACAGTTTGTTCCATGCCAATTCATCGTAAACTTAGATGGATAAGACACGTTAGGAGGATGGATGATGGTAGAATACCAAAGGGCATCTTCCGGTGAGCCTGGCAGCTTTTCACATGTAGTAAATGTTCCCTCTTACGATTTAGTCAGGATTCATTATGTTACTGGTAGCAATTGTGGTAGAATGCCTTTTGGCCTCTGCACCGAGGTGCATATGGTAAGCCACTATATTCATTTTTTGACATCTTTGCTATTTATATACCACGTCTTCCATCTTCTGTGGACATGATATAAATGATAAATATTTGAGTTGTGATAACTTCTTAGCTTCTCCTTTATGTTTATGTGTGTTGGGTTGGCCTGGTGATCCACATAATTTAATGATATTACTAATTAGCCTGGTTTCAGAGTCTTGCGTAGAGCAAGACAAGTAGCTCGTTTTCTGGCAAGTGTGAAGCAATATCAAACTATCAAATCACACGAAGTGAATATCCGAAAGTATTATTCACACGCTTTATTTACGCGCTGCATTTATTATCGCACAAACATCGCGCAATGACAATCCATAGCAATCATTACGGCATGAACACTATCACTACAATACATAATAATACATGCAAGCAATAAACATCTCATTTACAAGTCAAACTATTCAAGCGTTCGAATCAGTCTCCCACTGTCGTACAGGCTAGCTCTCAATGCAGATTCAAACATTCCTCGCATACCCATGCGACCTGTCCATTCAAACACCTAAACCCGTCTGCCAGTTCTGGCGTTCTACACGCTACACGCCAGTCGGCGCTCACGTCAGCTAGTGTGACCCCTGCACGGTTCACGAGGTGTACTGCTGACCAGCGGTCGTTTAAGCTTCGCTCAATTGCTGTGCTTGGCTGTTTATCCGGGCGTCGTCGAAGACGCCGCGTTCTCTCTGCAGTGTTTAACATCACTCAGGGTTGCGTGTTGTTATGTTGTCTGGCGTTGGTACAGACAACGCGTCGCAACCTCGGATGTGAGACCTTGACACCTGGACCATGTTGATCTTCCTATCTATAATTTTCGCAAACTAGACACAATATTGAGAGTCATCGAACATCTTAAGGGAATTATAGTCGGAGGACAACATATACATCTGCTGCTATGTACGGGTAACTTTGGATTACCATGCAGTCGCCGTAGTATGCAAATATAACCTACGAGAGAAATGTGGGACATGCAGGCAGGCAGACAGCCAGATAGGTAGATTGGGTGGTTTGGGGTGATGTGGGTAGATAAGTAGCACCGTATGGAGGTAATTATTCATTAAATCAATTATATGTTTTTCAGCCTGTCTGCTCATTGTCCACGCTTTACATCCATAAAAAGTACAGGTTCTATCTAGCAGATGCGAATGATGCATTTGATATCTTTTTATTGTTCATTATGTTTTCCATCTCACAAAAGACAACCTTTGCCATGGCAATTTTTGTTCTAATCTTATAGAGACAACTCCCCATCAAATGTGTTGACTGTTCCGAGATATTTGTACCGATTGACTTGTTTTAGAATATTCCAATTTCCCCGTATATTGCAGTGTTCTATTTATTTCTTCTTAGAGACGACCATAATCTTCGCTTCCTTACAATTAATTCCAACCCTAGTTGTTCACTGTACAATAACGATATTTAATAAATGATGTAGACCCGGTTCGTTGTTTGCAATGAATACTGTATCATCTGCACATCTTATATTATTGATGTTGTGTCACTCAATGGCGAACCCTCTCATGTGCTCTAAATGTCTAATTACATTTTCATTGTATAAGGAAAAAGAAATCCAGAGATATAAACGCAATTCTGTTACACACATCTCTTAAGAGACTGATATTGACCTACTTTATTGTCAATTTTAATGGTGGCACGTTGTCTCCAATATGTATTTTTAACACGCCTAAGGCCTTTCCCATCAATCTGTGGATCTGCAAGCATCTTTATCATATCGACACACCTTTGTGTGGTCAATGCAACAAAGATGTAGGTCTTTGTCTTCTTCTATCGAACGATCCAATAACGTTCTCAGCAAATACACAGCATTTACTGCAGTCTTGATTTCTAAAAACCCTGATAATTATCAATTATAATTATAATCTATGAGTAGCTAACAGTAGCACCATTAGAAGCATATGTGTATGTATTACATTAAAAACTGAGGTGAGAAGGTTGACACATGTTGATAATGAGGGACACAGATGATGATGTCCTACATGTGTGTAGACTGTGGTGGTGTATGTAGGCAAATACGGACTGTACGGTCAAGAAAAGTCATGATACACTAGATAGTAATCATTTATATGGTATCATTCATCATGTGTCATGCCGGTAAGCGTTTCGCCATCTTACTCGATCACCAGAGTCGTGGATCAGCTCAGTGTTCTTGTCTGAACATACCACGTGGCCATGACATCCAAGTATTTATTTCTCTGCCTTCCCCTTGTTATTTTCCCCCTCGATCTTGCCAGTTGTCACCAAGTTCTCCAATTTATTTCGTATACTAACGTGACCAAAGAAACTTTATTGATGTTGATGGCGATAGTTTAGTAGGAGATCAGCAAGACTATTGGGTTGATCATGACAAACCACTTGATGTTTGGGTAGAAATTGACTCTGCCGAGGTCATTACAATTTGCCTGCATAGTCTCGTTCAGACCAAGACATTTCACAATGAGACTGACTGGAGGAACAGCCTCCTGAAAGAACTGCAGCTGGAAAGGGTGAAACAGCAGAATGCGTGATCCTTTGAACAAGAACAGCGGGACCTGCAGCAATAAATAACAAAATCAAAAAGTGTTGAAGCACCCCAACAATGTCCGGCAGCATAGGACTACTGCAAAAAATGCCCCAAGCAACAATGAGAAAAAAGAATAGACAATTACTACATATATACACATGTACGCCCCATGTTATACAAACAAAAATAAGCAAGAAACGAGGAGTTCTTCGAAGACATCCGTGACATACTTAATAAAGTAGCTTCTGGCGTTATTGGCCTTAAGTCCAGTGACCGCATGAACCATCACACATCCAGTTAATTCCATCCACTGATAGTTGCTCAAAGACGTTTTCGACCAAATAAGGATACAGATAAGTAACTAATATTTTCATGTATTGTTTTTCATGCAGTGTGTCGGTTTATGTTTGTTTCTTTTGTGCCGACGAAGGCTTTGGCCGCAATGTCCATGTTTTTACTTGTAATTGTGGTCTATTAAAGCTCACAATCTACTTCTCGTTTTTTTTTTTTTTTGATGATTCAATAATTAAGTAGAGAAGTAGGACAACATCATAGTTATGAGAGACTCCAATGCAAGACTAGGACATAGCAGAACGGACATGGGGAGTACCCTGAGGTGATCCAACAGTTTCGCTTGCGACCTGACGTCGTACTTAACTCCTCGTCGGTCAAACAGCTAACGCTGATTGAGTTGACAGTCCCATACGAGTCGAATATCGAGGAGCAACCTACTTACAAGATGGAGAAGTACGGTGACATGGTCGCTAGTCTGAAACAGGAAGGGTACACTGTTAGGCTATTCGCCGTTTAGGTGGGCGCAAGAGGTCTAGTCTCCCATTCCGTGTATAATCTGTTAAAGCAGTTGGGCATAAAAGGGCAAGCGAGAACTTGGGCACAAAAACAACTGGGTGAGGCAGCCGAAAAGGCCTCGTGTTGGCTGTGGAACTGCCGGAATGTGGAATGGGAGAAGTCTTGACAGTAATATGGTTTAAACTTTAGTCTGTACGTAAGAACAAATAACACCGGATCCAATCTCTCATCTAAGAACTAGAACTTGCACTGTTTCATGTTGACTATATAGATTTCCCTCCGAGCGAGGGTAGTACATCTGAGTACGGGACTGTATGGTGGGGCAAATCGTCGCACGGTAGCAGTCGCCAAATCATGCAAAGGTGGGCCGAAGTCCAACCTCCATACCAGGGAGGTAGTCGTCTGACCAAAGCCGCACTCCACAGCAGAGACCAAGAGATGGGTCTAGGAACACAGAGGAGGAACCGGTTTCCCAGAGTGCGGCGCCGTGAATGGGTCACGAAGAAGGAACATGTCAACGAAGACGAATGGAGGCGACAGAGGCAGTGGCTGGGGAAGAAGCTGGCTCTCCACGACGACAGGTTCTAGGATGGTGTGAGGGCATCACTCCCTGAGGGAGTGGAGGCTTGAGAACAAACCTGTTCACAGTTAAAGGACAAGCACGGAACAACAAGGACAACGCAAACGACCGAATGTCTCGCACGGAAGGGGAAAAAGACGCCTGGAGTAACGACCCGGATGGGCCCGCGCCTAGAGAATGTTAAGAGGCAGGGGCGTCACTAGGGGGGTGCGGGGGTGCGGGCCGCACCGGGTGACACCATCAAGGGGTGACACCAAAATAAAAAAATTGCAAATTTGACAAAGCAGACATAGCAAAATAACAAAAATTTAACTTTGTCCGAGTTTGTCGAAGTTCTTTATTTATGTTTTACCTGAAGCATTGAAGTTATATTGTTCAATTTGTTTTCTTTCTTGTCCTTAATAACTTTTTGACTTATTTTATAAACATTACTATATGCGATTATATATGGTACAGGAACACTCGGAAGAAGACCATGGTGAAAGTCTAGAGGGGTGACACCAAGAGTTTACCGCACTGGGTGACACCAACCCCAGTGACGCCACTGTTAAGAGGTGAAAGGGCCGAAACATTCGGAGAAGGGAAACTTTATGACGGTCAGAAAGAAGCACCCTGCCCTGTTTGCTCCGCGGCGGAGTTTTTATCACTATGCTAAATCTCATAATTTTCCCTCAGTTGGTACTGATTAGTAGAGTGACTCTTTGCTGGCTGTTGAACGAGGGAACGGATTGCGTATTATGGGAATGTCCTGAGTGCAGTGATGTCGGTTCTTAGCTCAACTCAGCACCATCATTTTGTTGGTGCGTAAATCCCATTTCTTAGAGCAATCTGCGCGCAGGCGCAACAATGAAACCGGATTTTAGTCTGTGTTGTGTACATGCGCAGACAGCGAGAGGGAATTCAATCTTCGCAGTATAAAATAAATGCAGTGGAAAGTTCTAGGTATCTCGCAACGAACAAACGTGCGCATTAAACTTTAAACAAGCAATTTTATTTTGCCACCCAGTACATTTATTTTTCATAGTTTAGCACATATAGTACAAATCTGTAGACGGAATGGCGACTGTGGAGTCAGAAGCGATTGAGATCGACTGTCTGCCTGAAACGACCGGCAAAGATCTTACTGAAAAGAATGATGGAGGGATTATCAAAGAAATCCTAAGGGAGGGCGAAGGAGAAGAGAGACCGTCAAAGGGAGACACAGTCTCGGTACATTATGTTGGCACATTGCTAGATGGCACTAAATTTGATTCCAGCAGAGATCGAGGAGAAAAATTTACATTTTCTTTGGGCAAAGGTAATGTAATATAAATATTTGTTTTCTTTACATCTCAGATTCTTTATGTTTATCAAATTGGGTATTCACCAATGAGACCACCACAGATAGATAGGCCTTGATAAACTAAATCCAACGGTACCTTAATTATGCCCGTATGTCACTTCTAATCGGAGATAATAATTCACATTTGAGTGAATATTGAACAAAGAATTTTTCAGGATTCCGCTCTGTGGGTAGCTCTCCTTTGTGTCCCATTCTGATTGACAGCTGAAATGATCACATTTTGGCTTCACTACTTAACTACTATAACTTCTTTGTTTTTAAACGAACATCTTAGCAACCATATTCATATATCATTGTGATCCGGGTAGCGAAGCCTAACTGCTCATGTCATCTATTTTTAGATAAAACTGGTCGCTAATTAATTACTAATTTATTAATTACTGATTTACTCTTGTGTATTATTAATGTTAGCTTACAAGTCTTGCAAGATGTATATTTTATTATGCGGAGTGATACTACGGACCCAGTGGTTACTTTCCTTTTTCAATAGGATGCGCCGCGAACTAATTATAAATTAGCAATTAAAAATGGCCGCCAATTAATTATTCATTAATTACTAATTATAGATGACCTGAACAGTTATGTCTCACTACCCTGATTGCAATGATGTATGGTAGTTAGATGTCCATTTAATAACAAAAAGTTATGGAGCAAGTTCAGTGAGCGGATTTCTCAATTTCTGAGTATTTCTTTGTTCAAGGCCTTTTTTTTTTGCATATCCTTTACAGTAAACTGCAGTAAACACCAGCATTTTTAAGCTGCTGTTGATGTCTTGGCAACTTTTACGTTCAGTAGTTTGTCTTTGCTTTCTGATCGACTGGCTCACATACCCTCTGTAACCAACGCGACGTGATCGCTGCTGAATCTCGCGCAACTGTGTTTCTTATGAGAGTATACAGGACTACAAACAGCGTCGTTAACACCTTCACCAGGGAGCCGGCTGTTCAAGATTACGACACTCAATATCTCTGCTTAGAATTGACATACAGGCTTCATTGAGGCTTCATCTCATCAACCTGTTTAAACCATACAATTCATACATCCAGTTCTTTCCATTCACATCAAACAGAGAGCGCTTAAGGCGCATTTGATCAAGCCAGGGTTTAGGTAAGTAACCTTTGTATTTTCATGTAGTGTTTTTCGTGTAGTTGTGTATCTGTGTTTGTTCTGTGCTGACGAAGGCTTTAGCCACATCTGTTTTGTGTCTTGTAATCATGTTCTGGTGCTTTAGCCACAACGTCTGTTTTGTGTCTTGTAATCATGTTCTAGTAAAGCTCACAATCTATTTCTTGTTTTTTGGTGATTCATTCAGGCTTCATTGAGGTACCTCTGGATGTGGCTTCTCAAAGTCTATGTAGCTGTGGTGGTACTCAATAGTAAATACCCAATTTGAAAAACATGATCAAAGTAATGCAACAGTAATATTGAAAAATGGAGTCTTAAAAAATGATCAGGCATGAGATGTCTCCACGAAATTTCATTTTCTGAGTATGATGGGGTCCATGTAGAAAAATGTCTCCAACAGACACTACCATTGACGAACAATAATGAGAGATGCAAAAATACAAGACAAAAGTTGCAGATTAAAAGAAAATACTCATCTAACAGTATTTTCTCATTTACAGTTAATTCTAAAATAAATTGTACTGCCAGTCCATGCGAGATTGTCTCAATCGGGTCATAGATGGATATGAAAACTGACTTCAAAAATATGTTCCATCATGTTAAATAACAACAAAATAGTAAAAGTATACAAGTAAATTATTAATAATCTTTAAACTTGTATTCTCTGTAACTTTTGTAGTTCAAATTGCATATTTTGAGCATAAAAGGTATTCACTGCCTAGTCCGATCGAATCCGCTGCGCCTCCATTTTGGACTTCCATTCACAAAGATGAAACAACATAATCGCAGAAATATTGTTTTTCTAGCACACGTGAAAGACGGTTGGCGATGAAACTCTCCAAATAAATGTAAAAATGGATGCATAAATCGAAAATCCATCTAAACATAAGTACATATTAATTTAGACAGGCTCTAGAAAATAAAATTACTTACCAAATAATAACTTTGCCAAATAATTGAATTTATTTCAAAGTTATGATAATTTCAACCAATCGCTGTGCACAGGATGTTAGGCTGACCTATTCTACAGAAACTAAGATGGTGTTTATTATTGTCACGTGATATATGAATGATGTCTGAAGCATGCATGGTCATTTCATAGTCATTCTTGGGGACCCAATGGATCCTGTGCAGGCACAGAATATTATTTCCGGTTTCGGACCAGGTTGCGTTAGACAATGAACCTGCTAGTAATAGTATTAGTACTGTACTTTGATCATGTTTTTTCAAATTAGGTATTTACTAATAAGACCACCACAGATAGGCCTTTAAAAAAATCAAAATCAAGGATACCTTATTGATGCCTGTATGTTAATTCTAAGCGGAAATATTCATATTTGAGTGGTTTGACCTTTAGCAAAGAAAATACTCAGGAATCTGCACACTGAGCAGGTTTGCATACGGCCCAGTCAAAGTGAGGGCTGAAATGACCAAAATTTATCTTTACTAATGTATCATTTTTTGTTTTTAAGGCGATGCTAACCCTAAAAAATTAAATTCTATAATATTTAATTTCTATGTTCTGATATGGTATAGGTTTTAATACTAAAGACTGATGATTAATAAAATACTGTCAAATTGACTTTGTACTTAACAGTTGAAACCAAGATAAACAGCGGCCACATTGAATTTCTTAAGTATTATCTAAAACAGTCACTTTTTCATTTACAGGCTTCAGTTTTTGTATACTTGTACATAAATAGAACCTTAATATTCTTAATCTTAAGCTTTTAATTATATCCCTTGACATTGTGTTTCTTCATAATAAAAAAATTTCAACATTTTCATTGACAAATTTTGTGGTTGTTTTTGACTGCTGCACAAAAACTAAATCTTAGTTTCACAAATGTTTTAGAGAGAAAATGTCAATAATACAATGAAGAATAAATCTGCAAAGTTTCATTGTAATTTAACAAACAGTTTTTGAAAAAAAAAAATCGAAACAAAGTAAAAAAAAATATGGCAAATTGAGAAAACAGGGAAAAACTAATTATTTTCATGTTTTTTTTTTAATACTTAAAAAGTTATCTTAATGCTAAAAATGCTTATATTACACAGAAAAACAGTACCTGAAAATTTGAATGATCGTGCTGCATATGCAGGACCTTACTCCAGGGCATGCAGCTCACCTTGTCTCTTCAGTTTGTCCGCTCGTACATTGTCGCGTCTCTTAGTTTGTTTGTCCTTCTTATATTTTAAGCTATTTCTTTAAAAAAGAAAAATGCAACACGGTCTGCTGCCAAATCGCCCGTAGCTGTGATTTGAACACGGGTATGCGGGGTCACGAACTGCATCCGTAGCCTCTTCGCCACAGATATATATATATATTTTCATGTAGTTGTATCAGTGGTTATTTATTGTGTGTGTGCTGAGAAAGACTTTTGACGCTGCGTCCATTTTGTTGTGATCTATGAGGAGGCTTCAAATGAAAACCTTAAATGTTTTTTATTTTTATTTTGTGGGTGAATATATTATGTGAAAAAGTAAAGAACAAATGTTTAATTTTTTGATGTAGTCACCGCTGTGTTTAATGCAAGTCCTCCAGAACAGATAAAGTGCTGGGGTTTCAGAAGAAAAAATTCTCTTGGTCACGTATGTAACCATTCTGGGATCACTACTCGGTGTGCCCGGCAGAAGTCATGTCGTTCTGAAGCTTCCTGCTCCACTCATACAATTGCTGGACTGAAAGGCATGCATCGTCATATTGGACTTACATTGGCCGATGATTCTCTATAGGTTTAACTCCTTCACTGATAAGAAAATGTATTACAAACTGTTGCCCCTATTTGTTGCATATCATATGGTGAGGCGGCCATCTTTAAACTGTCCTTAAGACATCACCGTGTTTGCAGCTTGATGTCACGTGCTTAACGCTCTTGGCACCCTTTAACACCAATATTTTCATGTTACAGAACATGATTATTGTAATTTCTATCACACTTAAGGTTTGTATGTGAAGCCCCCTCATTGTAAAGCTTACCGTCCACTTCTGTTTTAGTAATTTATTCATTCTGATACATAGCAATAGAGAACATGAGACATGGTAACGTATGATAGTAGGTGGTATACTTAATTATGATTGTTTTATACATTACAGAGGAGGTTATTAAAGCATGGGATGTCGGAGTGGCATCAATGAGAAAAGGAGAAGTGGCAAAACTTACGTGCAGAGCAGATTATGCTTATGGTGAAAGTGGATCCCCTCCTAAAATTCCTGCTAATGCAACACTTGTATTTGAGATTGAGCTGTTTTCTTGGCAAGGTACATAGTTTTTTGTTTTTTTTATTCAAAGATGTTACAACTTTATGCTTTACAATAAAGCTTGACTGATACCTAACTAGCATTTAAGGTTAGCACAGGGACACAGAGGTGTTTCCAAGGCACCAGGGCCAGGTTTTATACTGGCCAAGATCTACTAACACGTCCTAGTCGTGCGTCCTGGGCAACAGGTCCCTTCGGGGTCCTGGCTAACGTAGTAGTAGAAAGATGAAAAAGTTCTCAAGAAGTTATATACTGGATGGGTGAGGCCAGTACTGGAATATGGCATCGCAGCTTGCACAACAGCAGCTAAGTCAAACAATAACAAAATAAGTAGAGTCCAGAATCAAGGAATGTGGATCATAACTGGAAGCCTGGAGACAACGCCTATTAACGAACTAGAAAAGATCACTTGGATACAACAAATGCAGTATAGAAGAGATAGTAGAGCCCAGCAACAAGCAGAAAAATTTAGAAGATTGACAGACCACCCCATGTATAAAAGGTTTAATGGTTTTGGAAAGATAAGACTGAAGCTTAGCAACTTTGTAGAAACTGCAAAATGAAAGATTAGGGCAGATCCTATACTTAATGTATCAACAGTCAAACCCATTTACAATGCACACAAGTTCCCAGCATGGAGACAGCAGCAACTGCCTGAGATGATAGAAAACATTCCTGGTATTGAGAAAAACAACACTCAGAATGAAACAGAAAGAAGAAAAATAGCCCTAAACTACATAAAAAAACATTACCCAAGCAGCAATTGGACCCACGCATATACAGATGGATCAGCCAAAAATTCAATAGAAAATGGAGGAGGAATTCTCCTAAATTACAAAAGTGGAGTGAAAAAAACAGTCAGTGTCAACTGGAAAATTTTCAAGTAACTTCAAAGTAGAGGTAGAGGCTTTGAAAACTGCACTAGAAATGCTCTTGATGGAGGAAAATAAAGAGAAACAAATAGCTATCTTCACAGATGCAAAGTCCGCTGTCTTGAATACCGAAGAGCAAAAACAGCACAGAACTAGCAGACCTAAGAGCAGCACTCCATGGACTTTGCCAAAAATCCAAAAACGTTGTAATACAGTGGATCACATTGCAGTATACCTGGAAGTGAAGAGGCTGACAGACTAGTAAAAGAGGGTGGATGACTTCCTCAGCCTGACATAGACATAACTTATAATGAGGCGAAGAGATTTATAAAAAGCACTTGTTCTAACCAAATGGAAATCAGAGCATCCAGGCCACCTGAAAGACAATGCATATTACAAACTCGGCCGATGTCAACAAGTAGCAATCTTCAGACTCCGCACAGAACATAACAGACTGAAATACCACTTGTTCTATAAACTAAAGATAGGAGATGTGGATGATTGTAATTGTGGAACTGGTGAAATGACAGCTAGATATTTGCTGCAGGAGTGCCCAATATATGCAGAACAGAGAAAGATATTTTGGCCCACACCTGCTTCATTTGAGGACAAGCTCTATGGCAGTGGTTCTCAGCCTTTTTTGGTCCGTTCCCCCTTCACCATATTTTTAGGACGTCATTTCCTCCCCCCCCCCCCCATTACCATACTTTAGAACGTCATTCCACCCCCCCCCCCCTTTTCGTATTTCCTCCCTAAAAATTTCCCCCTGCCCGTACACAGTATATGTAATAATTGAAGCTAAATTTAATAGCACATACTAAAACAAGTCTAGACATCTACATAAAATGTGATTTGCGGGTCTACTTACGTTATAAAATGAATTTCAGAAGGGTGATACGTACAGAAGCGTAAAGTATGAAGGGAAAAACAAGATCAAGTAATCGGTTCTTGTATTAACGCGATCTTGAAATAATCTTCATTCCCCCCCTGGAAACCCCAAAATTCCCCCCTGGGGGGGGGGGGGGGGGAATTCCCCACCGGTTGAGAACCACTGCTCTATGGGGATATCAGCAAGTTCAGGTTGACTGCAGCTCACTTTAACTACATTCAGGTTGACATCTAAAGGTGAATGAAGAAGTACTTAGACTACCACACTTCATACCACAGGTATGTCAGTAGCAAAAGCGTCCCAGAGGCATGAAATAGAATATTGCTTGGCTAGCAAATCCATTGCATAGAAAGTCCAAATCAAAAGCTCATTGTGTGGGCATCATCAAAGGTGGACAAAACGTCCCAGTGGCACAAAATGAAATATTGCTTGGATAGTAAATCCATTACATGGAAAGTCTGAATTGAAAGCTCGTTGTGTGGGCGTCATCAAAGGCGGAAAAAGCGTCCCGATGGCACAAAATGGAATATTGCTCGGATAGCAAATTAATTACGTGGAAAGTCCAAATCGAAAGCTCACTGTGTGGATGTCATCTGCAGACTGCATTCTTCTGGTTTCCGGAGGAACAGCCTATGGTGAACAGAGGGTCCAAAAAACAGAAGTGATTTTAAGCAGCCATGTGCTGGACGTGACAATTCCTTGGGTGAGCCCAGTACCCGAGTGCTATGTGTCGGCTCTGCAATTCTGGAAGCCTCCTTGGATGGCAAGGAATGCCCATGATCTGCCCCTGCCTTCCCTTGAGGGCTGACCGAGATGCCTTCGGCTGTTCTAAATGGGCCAGCTGGGATGGGGGATGACACCACAACAGTGAGAGTCAAACGTCCTAAGAATCCTCCAGGAAGGTTAACCTGGTCAACAAATGCCCGTAGAAGTCGGATGTGTTGGCCTAACGGCACAAGAACGCAACTCTGTTGTAAACACGCAATCATGTCCAAAAAACCCTCCAGAGGAGCGCAGAAGAAGAATAATAATACGATTTTGTAAACATAAATAAACAACCTTAGTTTGATACTTGTCACAATGCTGCTGGCAGATAGAAGTGGCTGTGGTTGTGTCTAGGGTATGTCAGTGTGAATATTGTGCTGGAATACTTATCAACAACTATGAGTCACTATAGAACACCGGTTTGCACACACATAAGATTTATTAACTATGAATGAACACAATGCAAATCACTATTCCAGGAAGTTTCGTTGAACAATATCCATCTTTTTCGTGCGTTACTTCTAATGTAACACTGCCTTCTACAAACCTCCTTAACAGAGTTCACCTAGACGGTTACGCCGGGTTCTCCATTAGCCCGACTATAACCACTCCTCTCGGTTTGTTTTCTCAGCCCAAGTTCCCCTAACTTGGCCAAAACTCCCATTGTCCCTGGCCCATCACTTTCCTTTCTTTTTATCCGCTTCCTCTGGGGACACACACACACACATCCCCACCCACCCCCCACTCCATGATAATTTATTTCGCCCTTGATCCCAAGTAAATTCCCACGAACCTTCCCTTTCTGGGTTTTCCTTTGTTTCTGTCTCCTAGCACGTTTCTGCCTCTCACTGGTGATTGACCCGTAACACCTACATACTATACTACCCCTGTGTTGGGGAATTCCCCCATTAACTGGAGATTCTAATTAATCTCCCTGGCTCCACCTTTGCCTTACTCTCACCTCACACCTGCAACCTTGCATTGTTACTTTCAGATTCTTAACCCCCCACATCCGCTATACTTTGGACATAATCACGCTCATTACAATACTGAGAAGCTAATTTGTCACAACAGCATGGTGTTGCCTACTTTGGATATTGGTTTTATTCCCACATAGCAGGTAGTCATCAAGTAAAGCAATTAAGTCTTGTCAAGTTTTTGGAACTAGTATTAATCTGATGTAAAGAAATACTCATTCATTGGTGAATTGTTAAGTATTCATAATACTTTGTTTACTGAAAGTTGAGTTGTTTTTTTTTTTTCTCATGAAACTAAAGTGTCAGCTGTCTGTTTTATACATCAGTAAAATGGATTTCTATTTTATTGACATGGAGGTAGCAGTGTCAGCAGGAGTTGCTATATTTGAAATCAACATGTAAAAGGGCAAGACCAGTAAGAAAAGTAAACTTTTCAATTAATATGATTGCCTGTTTGGCTTAATATTGGAAATGAGTATTTAATGAGGTATTGTTAACAACATACCACTTTTTCAAAAATTTCCCTTTAAAACTTAGATGATGAAAAAAAAAAATGTACTTTATTTTTCATTTTGTGTGTTAGTTTACACCTGCATTTTTATTATATATTTTTTGACTGACTTTTTCAACAAACAAAAATAGGTGAAGATATATCTCCAAATAAAGACAATGGTATTATTCGTTCTATTCTATCGGAGGGTGTTGGCCATCAAACTCCTAGTGACTATACAACAGTACAAAGTAAGTTTTATCTTAAGACATTTGAACTATCTATAACTGAACTATTTTTGTTGCTATTGTATGTTGAGATTTCTGTTTATTGTTGAATAATTTTAGTTCCATCCCTTCATTGTTCAACATAGCTATTTGATTGTGTGACTTAAGTGTATGCAGTTGAATGAATATCAATGGTTAACTTAAGAGTGGAAATTGCTGCCTGCAGGCTTGACATTCTGTTAGAATGTTTAGTTTTGTTGACGGATCAACATCACGGCACACGGGTGTAACCCATAAGTGCTCTATTCTACTCCTAACTCAAGCCTGAGTCCGGAGAATCTCAGCTCATTGCACGAACTCCGTAGCACCGGCGAGGATCCTGAAATACTTCGGGTGGATTTTTAACTCAAAATTTTGCCCGTAGCGCCGTTAGGCTACTCTTTTTCGATTTCCAGCTGCCAGGTGTACCATCCTTTTCTTATTTTGTTAAAATCCATACATCCACACAATCATATCAAGTTTACTCATTAGAGGTGATTGTGGTAGCTCTTAACTCAGTCCAGTTAGTAGCACACCAGACAAGTCCATAGGTGCTTTCATCTCCACCTTGAGAAATCCATAGATGTAGTGTCTATTTTTGTAAAAATGTTGTTGATGACAATGTTTGCGTAATCTTTATTCTGGGCTATACCTTTCCCCACTTCCGGCTCCCACATTCTGGACACTGTGTTTGTAAAGGTTTTCTTAATCATATACAGGTTGCATGGGCTGTTTTGGGTATTTTTTTAAAAACAACCCAAAAAACATGTCCCTGGGCATGACTCTTATGGGTTTGTGATATAGTCAGGTTTTGTGGACCTGAATGCACGGGGCAATGGGTGGCTGGTCTTTCCCTCACTTAGCGAGACTATGAACTCTGGCTTCAAACCTTCATCTGACCACGCTCATGACAGTATCAGCATGGCTGCCTATCAGCTACACTAACGCACCCACTTGTTTTGGTTGTGTGTTTTTCCTCTTCCTCGAGGGCGTAGAAACTTGCCAAATAAACATACATTTTGGGAGGAAAGCGATAAGTGCACTTTTCAGGGATTACATTAATTTATGAGTGTTAGCAATGTGGTTTCCATTTCCTATTTTTTATTAGATGACCTACTACCCTACGAAGTACAGATTGTGATACATGTCAGTTATTAGAAGCAGATGTGAAAGTAAAACTCAAAAAGCTTACCCAAGGACCAATGCCACTTCATTTTTATCTCACAAAAATACCGGATGCATACAGCGTAGAAGTGAAGAATCATTTTGGGGTGTTGCTGTCTATACAGGAGGAAATGACACCTGATGCATTGGCAGTACAAGCTAGAGATATCTTGATAACTGCAGCCACAGATTGAATTCCAATCAAGAATAAACAACATAAGCCATGGTTTGCATCAAACACATTAGAATTAATAAAACAATGAAGGGAACTGAAACAGAAAGGAGGAGAAACCGATAACAGCAGGATAAAGTATAAATCTTTAACACGAGAAATAAGAAAGAACACAGGAAAGGACGAAAATTAATATTTACAAGATTTTTGTACTAGGAAAGAGCAATTTCATAAGAATGGAAGGGATTACAAAATGTTTAAAGAAATGAACTTATTGACAAGAAATGTTCAACCTCGGTTAAATGATATCTGTGACAAGTTGGGATATATCCTAACAATCTAGAAATATAGAAATGATGCTGGTGGCAAATTAATTGAATTTTGCACAGAAAATGAGTTAGCGATAGCCGACAACTTTTAAAACAACACCCAAGAAGTCTCTTCACATGGAATTTCCTGGACAGTATTACCAAAAATCAGATAGATTATATTTTAATACAAAGAAGATGGAGATCAAGCATAACATCTGCAAAAACCCTACGAAGTGCAGACTGTGATAACCAATTTCAAGAAGAAAGGTGACACTGTGAATTCTGAATCGTACTGTGAAGTTCTATCGATGCTTCATGATGCAATTCAAAGAAAACGTCCAGGACTGCTGACTAGCAGTTGAATTGTTTGTTTCAATTAGTTATTTTTCTACAGCCATTTGTGACTTACTTATTGACTTCCCCTAGTACTATCCACATCGCACAATGGTATAGAAAAACTAATAACCTTAATCCAAAAGAATAGTGAAAATCATAACTTATATTGTAACATAGGAAAAACAAACATAGTGCATACAGATATTATACATATGAAACATATTTTACAGGCGGTTACAGTAATTAGGACTTAAAATTAATAGGTTAAAGACAAAGATAATAAGAATATATCAAGCAAATGAAAACCCAATTTTTCTTGATGAAACCTCACTTAAAGAGGCAGAATGGCTTTCCCATTTAGATTGCTATGTAGATGCAGGCGGAAAAGGTAGATATTAAAATAATTTTAAAAAAAAGAAAAGAGAAACTTTTATAACCCTAGGAAATGTAAGTCAAAAGTAAAAGAAATTAAAATTAGCAGTAAAACTTAGAACATGAATTCTAATGTTAAATCAGTACTACTGTGTAGATGAGAAATATGGAAATTGACTAAACTATCACTATTAAACACAAATATTTATTAATTGGTGCCTGAGCAGATAGGACTGAAGTGGTATAACATTATTACCAACATGCAGCTCATGGAGACAACTAAACAAATACTAGTGAGCCATGAAGTCAGGAAAAGACGCTTGTGCTCGATAGGGCATACTTTGAGAAAACTTTAGAATTACTAGAAAGTACTTTATCTGACAGTAACAAACAACTGAACGTAAACTTGCCAAGAGATCACAAAAAGCAAATGCTGGGGTTGACTGTGACATCGTAAAGTATATGCAACTAACTTTTGCTTTAACTTTATCTGAAACTAACATGACAAATGAAATTAAGAAAGATGTAAAAACACACAGAGCAGAGACAGAAATGAGTAATATGGCGTGGATATGAACAGTATTGCATGAGATAGCAAAGAACAAGGCATCTTGGAGTGAGTTGTGAGGGCTTATGCCCGAGTGGGGGATAAATGGCAGCAGATCTACTGAGCTTCATTAAACCAGCTCTGTGCCTCTCTAACTTGATCCTCATTACTCAAACTATGGCTAGAATTGCATTGTTCCATCACTGCTTGCATCATCCAAATCATTATTGTTGCCACTGCCATGTTAACACTTCAAACACCCTTTTGTAGATGACTCACCACTTCACAGTAATGTTTTTTTCATCACACTTTCTTTTATTTCAGTGTCATTCATTATATCCTAAAATATATTAAAAGCACTGTGTAAGGTCCTGACACTTTACATATGGGGGGTTCCTGCAACAGTGGTTTTATTTATTTGGGTATTTTTTCTAACAATACAGCAACAGGCATGTAGATAATAAGTTGTGGGTATTTTCAAGCCACCGTTGTTAAGCATGTCTGTTTTGAGCAGCACACCATTTTGTTAAATGTTTAGTATCATGCAAATTTTGAATTATAAATAACTGACTTCATTTATTTTTTCTTCAGTAAATTTTTCTGTCAGACATGAACAGCAAGTGTTACTGGAGAGCAGAACTACACAGTTTGTTCTAGGTGAGGTAGAGGATCCATACATTGTCAAAGGTCTGGAGATTGCTCTAAAGAAAATGAAGATCAAAGAGCATTCTAGGTTCACTATTTCACCAGCATATGCTTTTGGGGCAGAAGGCAGTAAAGAACTTGGAATTATTCCCAATGCAGTGTTAACATATGATGTTGAACTCATCTCTTTTGACAAGGTTTGAAGTGTTTAACATTTTGTGGGCACATTTTTATTTCAGAAACTAGTGCTTACAATTTATATCTTTAAGCTTTAATTGTTTTAGATGTACAACACCCTTGGGTTACATCAAAATACATCTTTATGGACCATGGCCATAGGTCAGTCTCCTTCAGTTATCATTGCATATATGTTCATTGACCGTGGGTTTTGAATGTATCAGTTTTATAGACTGCTTCCTTTTAATGATGCCAGGATTTATTTAGATAGCATCAAGTTTGAGCTTAATACAACAAGAGAAAACTGCTTTACATATTGGGTTTGTAAAAGAACACTTTCATTGCACAGATACACCATAAGTGCCCCAGTCTCTTCCTGTAGATTGATCAAGACAGTGTAAGAACTCTGTAGCACTGATGATCCAGTTGTGTGTGTTGTAAGTGCTATAATCTTTTGTTGGAAGGTTTTCATAGCTTGAGCAGCAACCTTTTCAGCTTACTCTTTTCTATTTCTAACTGTCGAGGGACAGTTTTAGTGTGTGCACATGCTTGAGTGGCCTAGTAAAAACTCTTATCCAAGTAGTCTAGATGTCCAGTCCACCCACAAACATCTCACTGTCAGTCTTCCCAACTTACACAGGCCAGGGGTGACACTGAGACCTATCTATGGTCAAGCTGGCCCAAAACCTTATGGTGAAATGACTTGGTAAAATTCCTAAGCCAGTAAGGCAATCATTCAACCGCATATTACTCAAAGGTTCATTTGATCTGGTTGAACTACTGGATGCAGTCAGTCTTACACAGAAACACAATGTGTCAATGAAATTAGCCTTTTTTTCACAAATGTTCTCTCGTAGATCATCTGCGATCACGTAAAAGAAGAATCTGAAGTTAAGGCGTACCAATATTCAAACTTGAGAGACTACTACTGCTAACATTAAACAATTGCTCATATATGCTGAAACTTTGGACATTAGGTTTTAAAACGCCTGTTGTGCAGAAAGACTTTATAGTGAAATTACAATTACTTACTGCAGGGATTAACATATGCTCAACATTCAGTGTTGGCGACTGTTATGTATGTCAAAATATGATTCTGTTCACTTCATCTGATACTTAACGCCGCAGTAAGTACCTTACAACCCTAAGAATAAACAAGCCACACATCTCAGAGTCATGTTTAGTTTAGTCGACGGATCAACATCACGGCACACAGGTGTAACCCATAAGTGCTCCGTTCTACTCCTAACTCAAAGCTGATGGAGTCATATTCAATGACACCCCGGGAAGGTTAACCCGGTCAACAAATGCCTGCAGAAGTCGGATGTGTTGGTGTAAACAGGCACAACGCAGTCACGTCCAGAAAAAAACTCCGGATGAACGCAGAAGAAGAAGATATTCAGTGACAGAGCAAGACAACAAGGTCAGCAACAAAAGTCAGAGGAAAATAGCCTTCCTGAGAAAACTAGATAGAACCACATGTCGAGCCAGTGGTTAGCAAAGTATACCAACAGAGCATACAGCCCCGCCTGGAATACGGACCAGCTGCTGGTGTTCAGCATCAAATACTACACTACAAAAGCTGGACAAGGTGCAAAATTGGAGACTTTGGAGAGGTGGGGATGAAATCAACATCCAGTAGTGAAGATGGGGAGGACATAAGCACTGAGAGAACAGACACACAAAGATGCTAGTACAAGCAAAGTTTCTCATACTGTGTATGAAAAAGAGATTTCTAGACAGAAATGGGGGGGGGGGGGGCATATGACTCCACAGACAAATCATGACTCCACAGACAAATCACTGATCGCCTACAGTTGATAGCCTCCTGAAAACTACCTCAGAATAATCTACATGGAGTGAGAAACATCACGTCCAAACAAAAGTGAAAGGGACATTTTTGGTCAAAGAATAACTACATTTAAGGTGATGTGAGGCAGAAAAAATTAAATTCTATATTTAATTTCTATGTTCTTATATGGTATAGGGTTTGATACCGAAGACTGCTAATCGATAAAATACTGTCAAATTACTTTGAACTTAACAGTTGCAGTGGAAACCAAAACAGCAGCCATATTTGATTTCTTAAGGAACATCTAAAATAGTCATTTTTTATAATGTACAGGCTCAATTTTTTTTAATATATGTGTGTACATAAAAAGGCCCTTTGCAAGTTTAGAAGAAAATTTTAATATCTCTTGGCATTTTTTTCCTTCATAATTTTAAAAATTAACATTTTTCATGACAATGTTTGTGGGTTTTTTACTGCTGCATAAAAACTAAATCTTAATTTTTTTAAATGCTCTTCACATAATGTAAGTAATACAATGAAGAATAAATGTACATAATTTCATTATATAATCTGACAAATAGTTTTTGAGAAAATTGTACCAAAGTACTGGCAAAATGAGAAAACTGGGGAAAACAAATCGTGTTCATGTTTTCTTTTTAAAAATACTAATAAAGTTATCTTAATGCTAAAACAAGTTATTTTACACAGAAAAACACTTACTAACAATACATGACAATTAGAACAACCCAGCAGCATGCAGCTCCCCTTGTCTCTTCAATTTGGCCGCTTGTACGTACGCTGTTGCATCTGTTAGTTTTTTCTTCTGCGTTCATCCGGAGAGTTTTTCGTACGTGATTGCGTTGTGACTGTTTACAGCAGAGCTGTGTTCTTGCATCGTTAGGCAGACACATCCAACTTCTGTGGGCATTTGTTGACCGGGTTAACCTTCCCAGGATCTCTTTGTTTGTCTTTCTTATAGTTCAGTCTATTTCTAACTCTTCTGTATCCTAGATTCTCTTAGTCTCTGCATATGCAGGCCTGTAGAAAATCCAAAAAACTGGGCAGTGTCTTGGGCGGCAGCAGCTCCAAAGTTGAACTCTCTTGCTGCAGTTACAACTGCAACTGAGCGCGCTTGAGTGAGGCAAAGTCGTCTTTAGTACAGCGAGCCCATATCAGGCTGTGTAAACACTCATTTGAATTCTGAGTTTCACCTGACACACATCTACTAAGTAGTTTAGTGTCAGACAGCCTGTCATAAATTGGCAACAGATATTTCTCAAGCTTGTCACGGTTGAGCCATGTGTGCATGAACCTGTCAAACATAACTTTACAGTTTGAGAAAAAACACTGTTCTCCATATCGTCTAACTTTGAATATAGTTTATTGAATGAATGTTGTTGCACCCATCCCACAAACTAATGCAGAATATACAGACTGGCTGTTGGCAAAAGATCTATCCCCATCATTACTTCTTGCAGCTAGGTATCTTCCACAAACTTCACAACAAGAACAGTAAACCTCTGCATGCACAGCTAATCCTTTGGCTTTATTGCTGTCAGTTTTCAAAAATAAGACTAGTATTTTTACATACTGGACAACATAACGTTTTGATGATTTCATAAATTTCTGAACAATCAACTACTGCTCTGTGTTTCAGTTTTTGGCATACATTGCCTCCAACAGAAACACACTTGCTGCTAGAGGAGGTCATATATTCATATATATTTCTTTTAAATTGCCTTCTTGTTTTTTCTGCATTAAAGAGTCACTCCCACAACTTTGAGAAAAATACGATGGTACTGAATCATTCAGATTCACTGTCAAAAAACTTGGAGATGGCATGCGCTGTTTAGCTGGGTCGGATTCAGAATTTGCGTTATGTTTACAGCGTTCTGGTAGCTTTTCGGTGCTTACGAGTATTTGCCAGTTGTTGACTGCGTGATTTCTTACCTTGAGCAGATGACTGGATGTTAAATTTCTTGGATGAAGCATTTTTTAATTCGGTGTTTCATTCGGTTGCCAAGCGTAGACAACAAAACGGCCATTTAACAAAAAAAATTGGATACCCACATGATCATTCTCAGCCAACGAAAATCACGCATTGCTTACGGTCATGTGTAGTGTTCCATATATGGAAGTTTCCGTAAGATTATTGATTCAAAAGAAACGGTTGTAAATAGGAGAGTTCCCAATTCACAACCTCGAAGCTTCACGAACAATTAGTGGACGTCATGAAAATGGTGTATAACACATGTGGTTACAGCGTTGCACAGATAGTTTGAAAAAAACGTAAATTTCATAACAATTTTCAATAAGTAGACAATTTGACACCTAGGGTAGGTTAAGTAAAATATGAATATTGCATTAAAGTAAAAAAAATTTAAACAAAAACAAGTACCGAATCTGATAGCAGTTATGCTAAGGTGTGTAAAAATGAACTATTCCAAAAAAAAGCTGAATTGACACATTTTTTTCTGCCTTGAACACAGAAGACACAAACAATATGTTGCACAATTTATTGCCTGGCATATTTTCCTGTACTTCAGCAGGTGCATAGTGTGTAGTCATCTATCATATGAAGTAAATAATATTTAAGCTAAAACAATTAAAACACATAATCACAGGTATTGGTCCTATGTGGAACATACATTATCCCTGCTGTAATTTCAAATTTACCACGACTCTTTCTGTTTGCACAAAACGGCTGAATAATAACAGAACAGTGTCCAGTGCAGAATAGCCACTCAGCTTTCTTCATGATGAATATCCAGAGAATCTCTCGGTCGATGTCTACACATCAGCTCAAGAGGATAGAGATGATCCGAAGAGAGTGGTTGCTGTCTCTGGAGCGGTCTCGGCTGGCAAACATTAGTTTCATCTTTGTGCTAGGGCATGAGGGAGTACAAGGAAATGAGCTGGCTGACAAGCTCGCAGGTAAGGCTACTGTGGAGGGCGGACGCGCCATGGACCAGACTGACATTCTGAATGCTCTACGAGAAGTAAGACTGTTGCGAGAACCAAGTGAAGACTTAATCTACAACCATGGTCAGACTGCAAGAACTGCAAATTAAAAGAGGTGTGGCCAAACAAGAACACTACGCAGGAATCCAAAGAAGATTGATAAACCAACACAGAACTGGTGTCGTGAGCCGCTACACGCTGCGGGATTTGCTGAGGAGGGGATCCGAGCACTTATGGACTGAATGGTTCGATGTGCAATGAGGATGATTTGTCGACTAACTAACATCAGCTGAAATCAACAATCAGCTGGAAAATGCTGATGTTGACAGCGATGTCCTGTAAAGGGTATGCGGGGTTTTAAAAAAAAAGTCTATACAGAGTTAGCACAAAATGTTAAAAATGGAGTAGCCGGAGTGTACATAGAATACTGAACTATCGAGGGGCCAGAGTACCAATAGGAAAGTGCTGCCTAGCTATGATGCAGAAATCAAGCAATCAAGATAGCAACAGAGAAACTACTGAATGCCAGTTATGGCACACTACCTCTGGTACGACCAAGAGACACAATTCAGTACTTGAGGTGCTATTATCTGAACTAGGCAGCAAGCATATATGGCAGATACCATCTCATTGTAAAGTGTCAAGAAATAGAGAGCTGATCAACTAGCTAAGGAAAATGAAACAGGAGAGCAACCTCATCTACCAGTCACTTAACACCAAAGGAATCATAAAATCAATCTGAAAGCCACCAACACCTGCATAAGGTGACGAGAACAAATTATCCTATGCCTTACAAGAGGACGTAATCTATAACGCAGGATTATTTTTAAAATGTTTGATTGGCAAATCGGCCATGTGCACCATAATTTCAAGTGAATGAAAGAAAAAAAAGAAGAGACACCTGACATGGCAACATTTTGTTGATGGCTTTGTTTAAATTCTTGCAATTTGTTTGCTGCATTAATTCAGCTGTGACCTTGCATATCACTATCCAGCATGCTCAATTTCTCACTTCCTCCATATGTATTCATATCTCACTCCCAGACACTCTTTTCCAACCACAAACATGCACATATAGATTTATTCAAGGTTTACTATTTTTGTTTGGTTTCATGCAGACAAAAAAAGTTTATGAAATGGATACAGCTGAGAAATTGGAGCAGGCAGAAATCAGGAAGGCAAAAGGAACAGATTTCTTTAAGGTAAATTATTGTGATTAGAAAATGTTCTTTTGTTTTCTGAACTCATAGACAGATTGTATCAGCTGCCATATCCACGATGAGGGTCAGCTGCTATGGATCCCCAACACTTGTCTCTTGTCAAGATGGTTCCTCTTTCCAGTTCATCCCATGGTGCTATCTTTTTACTTAAATGATTTTCAGCAGTTTGTGGTTTCTTTATGTGCCCGAAATAGTTAGTCATTATATTTTTATGTGACATTTGTCTATTTTTCTATTTATCTACATTTTATTGCATTTTTCCTGTAACTCTAGTTCATAGGTCATGAATCGGTACATATTACATTGTAGAGTATATATAGTACTTGATGGCTCTGGTTTAACTGATAGGATCTCTGTTTGTTAGAATTTTCCGCATATTGCATATTGCCTTCTTTGATCATTTTATTTCTTGTCTTCCATCATCTTTTATCAAGTGGCCAAGATATAACTTTTGCTGTGTTCAAGACTCTTCCTATTTTCCATTTTTAAATGTACTTTTCCAACTCCCTTGCCAGGTATCATAGTTTGTGTCTCCATTTGGTTAGTGTGTGATCCATTTTCATGACTAATGTTGTTTACTGTTGAAAGGTCTTGTTCAATTTCTGCTGTCACGACTGTATCATCAGCATATCTAAGGTTATGAATGAGCCTTTTACTAATATTTTAGTCCTGCTCAAAAATGTTATCAGTATGTAGGTTACACAAATGGAACAAAGCACATCCTTAGCATATTCTTCTCTCGACTGTATTTGCTGAATATTTTCTGCTTTCTATTACTATTGCAGCTTGTTCCCAGTATAAATTACTGAGGATTCTGTGATCTCTTTATCTGCACCTATTTCAGCAGGGAATGTTATAAATATGTCATAGTGAACTACAGCAGTTATCTAATAAGTAACTTTTACATGCCTTTGGCATGTAGTACTAGACCCAGAGAGAGACGCACGCACACACGCGCGCGCACACACACACACACGCACGTGTGTTGACGCATTTGGAATTTGGTTTAGACCCATATCTTTATATACCAGTTTGGACTTGTGTGTTGTGGCCAGTATCACACTGACCACCTTGACTTCCCAAGACATGTCCTGGTGTCCAGTTAGGCTGGATCGACCTGGCAGCCCAAGCCAATTTTAAACATTTGCCCCAATGTGCATTCACATCCATGACCACTGGGCCAACATCTAGTCTATTCCACACATCATTTACTATAAGAAAAAGAATTGAATGTTTTAATTAAAACTTTGTCTTCTGCCACTGTTTTGTTGAAAACCAAACTTGTTTTTTTTTTTTTTTTAAATTTCTGTGTTATTTCTATCTTTAAAGTATCTCATCTCATCATGTTCCTCTTGTACTTTGTGGTGTCGGGGTGAAGTATAAACAGCAGGAGAGTGCCCGCTTATGAGCTGTCTTTACATAGTAAAGTCCCCATTTGTTTTATGGTGTTCAGCCATATTATTATGTCCCTATAAGTCCTTGGCCTGCCCACTGACCAGCATGCTTGTCACTCCCATTGAGGGAGATTTTAAAAAATTCCCCAGGCGGTCCAGCACAAAATTAAATGTCATGGGAGGTCGAGGTAACTGGAGTGATATTAAGCACCTTGCCCATCAAGTGTCAATTGGTCTGTACAAATGTGCGGCTAGCACGATCTGCCTCAAGCCTTGTGAACAGCTTGCTTTATAAGTCCCTAGTGTGCTGAACATAATTTTTCTCCATGATTCTTCCATGTCTCTATCTTTGAATGTGTCGTTTCCTTACTTGGGATTTCTCCTGAGTTGACTCATATAGTTAGCCAAATCTATGAGGTCATCCAATAGCTAGGTAAAGAGAAGTGATCCAAGTGGGTTCTGACTATCCTTCATAGATGTGACACACTCCTTCTCCAGGTAGCGCACAGATATTCCTAGAAATTCCATGCTTGTTGGTGAGAAGTTTTAGAACATATTTTTGATATATTCTCAACAGAAAGGACTGATTGAAAAGGCACGTGCTAACTATAAAACAGTTCTCGACTACTTGGATGATGAATCATTAGAAGGGGAAGAAAAGGAGAAAAGGAGTAGCCTCATTTTGGCAACGCTTCTAAATTTAGCAGCCTGTGAATTGAAGTTGGGTGATGATGCTGAAGCAATAAAACACTGTACTGAAGCATTGGAAATTAGCCCTAATAATGCCAAGGCTCACTTCAGAAGGGCACAGGTAATTTATTGAATTTAATATAAATATAATTTACTTTCTTCTGAGATGTTTATCATAATCCTATCTTACTGCACTAATTTTGCAAACTCTTGCTTTTACTTCCATCATATATGGCAGTCAACTGTAAGCACAGTTCTTATGTATTGGAAATGTTTATGGATTTTCTATTCTGTTAATGTTAGTTTGTTGTTGGCTTCAAAAAAGCCAATAGTAGGAACACTTATATTGAAACGGGGACATATTTGGGGTGACTACTAAGTCAAAACACAACAATATATGAAGCAAACCTATTTAACTGATACAAATATTTGTCATACAAGTATTATGTAGACAATGCCGTAATCAGATCCAGGAAAGTCTTAACATGATTGAAGGTGTCTGATGGCAGCAGTCAAATTAGAACGAATATTCTTCTCTACCAAGGACTTGTGATGTCTGTCATAGGCTGCGGTCTGTGCTTCTTCACTGTCAGCAAGACCCAGCTAGAAAGATTGGACGTGGTGCAAATTGAAACAGTGCTTCTCATGCTCGGCTGCACACCTTGTTCCCAACCATGCATTGCATCCTTGATTTACCAATGATGGTCACCCGGCTCAACATTGCACAGGTGAAGACAAACATGAGCATATCAGTAGGCGAAAAAACATCCCCTAGCGAGCGTTATCAACAACAGAAAAGGAATGCACTTTGAAAGAGATTGCTCTTGGATGGCGAGGCTAGAGATCATCAAGCGGATCTGTCATCTAGACGAGCTGTCCTATATGAACGCAAGGTTGTTTACATGGGTACTTGGAACTCTGAGCCATCACTATAGCACCAGGGCTACCACAAGGTTGTGCTTTTCACCACTGCTTTTCTACACTTGCACAGTACGATGGCATCAATAGAGGCATGATTGGAAGACGTGACATTTGCTGATATCTTTGCATATAGACAGGATAGAGACGACATAAATATCTAGAGAACTGCAAGCTGTAGACAAAGCTAAGTGGTGCACAGTACCAAGCTGTCATCAAACCAGACAAAGCATCTTATCTGTATTATGGTGTTCAATGAACAACGGGATTGTCACGGAAGAGGTATCAGATGTCAAAACCAATGGCAGTGTAAACATTAGAGAAAACACTCAGCACCTGGGAATTAATCAGAAGTTTGTCCTTCCGCAATCACACTAAGAAAGAAATTTAAGACAACTCCTTCAGCTGGAAAGGTCATGATCACTGTCTTCTGGAATATTGAGGGTGTGATTCTTGTGAATGTTATGCTAAAAGGAGAGACAATCAGTTCGGAAGCTTACATTAAGACATTGAAAACAAAAACATCATTTATCACAGTTTGGCCGCACAAGAATCCAGCAGATCTGCTTTTCCTTCGCGACAATGTGTCCCCTCACACATCTAGCAACATGGGAAGCAACCACAAAATTGAGTTAGACTAAATAACCTCGTCCACCCTCTGATTTTCATCTATTTAGTCCACTTAAAGATGCACTCCGTGGGACAAGGTATGGAGTGATTCATGCAGAAAAGAAATGGCTACATGATCAAGACAAGGTACGGGCAAGGAATACATGCACTTGTTTTGTACTGGCATAAAGCCGCTCAAGTTGATGAAGATAATCTTGAATAATATCGACGTTTACACGACATATCCATGTATGTTGTGTATACATTTTGTGTTTTAATTAACAGCTCCTGAGAAAAACAATGTGGTGTATTACTTTCTGAACGACCCTCATACTTTCACCCTCTTCTGTCATTTCCACTTAGTTCTTCCAAGTACAGATTGCCCTTTCCACACCCCTATTTCCCTTTGACCTATTTTGCCACTTCTGGTCAAGTAGTTAGTTACTTTTTTCTTTTTTCTTTTTTTAAATGTAATTGTATTGGTGTCCTTTTATTTGTGTTGGGCTGGTTACTGTTTCTAGCTACAATATCCATTCTATCATATGTGATTGTGATCTTACGAAGCTGACCAATTTATTTTTGTTGATTTGCTGATTGCATTTTTAGAGCTTTACTGCAGTTCAACCTGTTTATCATCAAGATAAGCCAATTGTCATTATTTGGTCGCTGAAGACATAGCGTCTAGATATGGTTGTGACAACCAGGAAGATTCAGGGTGTTAGAAACAGTGTGTGCATTTTTCAGTCTTTGCTCTGGTTATTTAGTGTGTGCATTTTTCAGTCTTTGCTCTGGTTATTTTCATATTATGTGACATACGTAAAGGTTTAAGGTTTCTAGGTGTGAATGGGTGATGTTTGACTGTTTGCACAGAGAAGTTTATGCAGAATGTTAGTTAGTTATTCTGTTTACATATATAAACAGCCCTGTGGGTAGAATGCATTCATGACATGTACTACTCATAATCTGAGATTTGTTAGGAAATTCATTTTGTTATCAGAAAACTTTGGCAGTTTTGCACAATATCTTTACTCACATCAGACAGGCTGTATTATAATACAGAATTATTCACATGCTTTATAAATTTATATTTTTTGCCACAAATTTCTGCTTTTATGACAAACAGTTCATACTTTTCAAAAGTCTGTATCATGCTTTGAAATTGCTCTCCCCAGGCTCACCAAAATCGCAAGGATTTTGATAAAGCACTCAAAGATTACCAGCAGGTGGAAATTCAGGAGCCAGATAACAAAGCTGCAAAGAACCAGATAGTTATTTGTAAAAAAAAGTTACAGGAGTTACATCAGCAGGAGAAACGATTGTATGCAAACATGTTCAGCGACATAACTCAGCAACGTTCGCAGGTGGGCGGTACGTATATGTTATTGTATTTATGTGCAAGAAGGCATTTATTGCTTATTTTTCCTTTTTCTTTTCCATTAAGGTATATTTGTCAACAATAATGTTTACAAATTGTTTCTTTCAGACAATTTTTTGTATGAAACTCACTTAAGATTGAGAATCGATTAAAATCTTCTGTTAAAAGCAGCCAGTTTTTTAAGCAACTTGTAGATTAAAATATATCAAGGAAATTGTGGTGGGATCTATATTGGGAAGAACCCAGTGAAACTGACAGGTGAGGGTGAAAGTATAAAAGAAAGAGAAGTTTGTGAATGTATGTGGTCTTTTTTCTGTAGAGCTGATGAGCCAATTTAATTAGTTTGCAGGAGTTTAGGTAACATGGTTACAAGATATAGATATTATTGTGGCAGGATTAAAAAATCTTCCAAAACAAATTGCTCATGATCTCTGCTGTTCCATACAATTGGTAGTTTCTTGGTAATAAGTTAGCTTTAGTATTTTTACCACATATTGGCACTAAAATAAAAGAATATTTTCAGTAAAATACTGCGACGGCATGGATCAATTCGTGTGTTGACTCATTTCTGTGCCATGATACAAGTGTCAATTTTTTTCACGCTGTCTTTCTTTATCTCTCTTTCTCCAAATCTATCCAGTTGTCATATGTTCCAATTTATGTCTTTTCATATTTTGGCCAAACAATGATGACCGCTTCTTTCTGAAGTTTGTGATAAGTTGGCTTTGCCAACTCAACTTCCCTCAAAAGGTCCAGATTGCTCATTTTGGCTTCACATTTAATTGAAGATAATATTTGAGGCGGGAGTGCAGGGAGTGGCCAACAGGGGCCACGGAAGTGGAAATCCAGCAACTAATTCAGGATAATGTTCGCCCGGGTGATGTGATTATCTACACAGATAGTTCTGTGTTGAGAGTTAGTAGAAGTGCCTGGGGTTTCTTGGCAAAGGCTAATGGTCGACGCTTGGTGCAGGAGAGCCTGGCATATGATACCACACCATCTAGCTTAAGAATGGAGGTGGAGGCAGTCAGTGTAGCTTTCCGTTGGATGGAGTTTACGATACACAGACACATCGTGATTGTAACTGACTCTGAAAGCATGCTGAGTAGGGTGAGGACAGGCAAGCTTCGTGCCGAGTGGCTTGCTTCGCTTCGGAAGTCATGGGTGGCAAGCATCATCTGGATCTTTTCTCCGGGGCATGCTGGTGTGCTGGGGAATGAACAGGCAGACAGATTGGCTGGCTCTGCAAAACTTGGTGGAGTATTGATGCATGATAAGGCTGACGTGGTTGCAGCCTTGTGGGAGCATGTGTACACCTCGTAGGAGCAAATGGATCACCATGGTCTGGCAAGAATGCAACAGCGTGGAGTGACGAGGGGATCTGGCCGTTGCTCGACGCTTAGAGGAGAGGCGAGACGCACATATAATCAGATTGCTACTGGTACTATTGGGGTTGGAACTCTTCGCTGGCTTCTGAGGATGGGGACGGAGCGCTTATGGGAATGCCCCGAATGCTGTGATGTCGGTTCCTAAATCAATCAATCAATTGAAGATATAGAAGATAGGGAAGGAATCATCATTGGCGGACGATACGTTAATAACAGATATGCAAATGATACAGTCTTGATTGCAGACAATGAACTGGACCTGCGATATTTAGTAGATATGGTTGTTGCACATAGTGAACAACTAGGATTAGAATTGAATTGTAAGAAAACAGATTATGGTCGTCACTGGGAAGAAGGGAATACCACAGTGTAATATACAAGTAAGTGGGTATATTCTTTAACAAGTGAATCGGTACAGTTATCTCGGAACAGTCATTACCACAATGTAATATTCAACTAAGTGGGTATATTCTTAAACAAGTGAATCAGTACAGTTATCTTGGAACAGTCATAACAACAGATGGGAGATGCCTTGATGAGATTAGAACAATTGCCATTGTGAAGGTAGCCTTTTGCAAGATGAAGACATACTGACCAATAAAAAGATATCAGTTGAAACGAGAAAAAGAGTTGAAGTGTTATTGTATGGATGTGAAGCGTGGACAATGAGCAGACAAGCAGAAAAACATCTGAACGCTGTGGAAATGTGGTTTCTGAGGAAAATGCAAAGAATACCTTGGACAGACAGAAAAACCAATGAACAAGTCCTTCAAGAAACAAATGAAGATCGTAAACTGATTAGAGACATTAGACGTAGACTGTCAAAATTGTTTGGGCATGTTATGAGAAGAGATGAATTGGAGAACTTGGTGACAACTGGCAAGATCGAAAGGGAAAGACCGAGAAGTAAATACCTGGGTGGCTTGGCCACGTAGCATAGTCGAGACAGAAACGCGGAGCTGATCCACAACTCTGGTGATCAAGTGAGATGGCGAAACATGACCGCCCATGCTTATTGGCATGGCACATGATGGATGGATGGAATTAATTTTCAGTATTCTTCTATAAAAGGCTTCCAGGAATTTTTTAATCTGTTTATTAATTGTCCATGAACATTTTATAGAGATTGCTGAATTTGGTTGTCACCGGAGCAGGTCTTTCTGGCAGTGACATAAATGTCTGCCTCCCTTTAATGGTCAGAACTGTTGAAATAAAAGGGACGTGTTTTTGTGCCTTTTTGTGAATGTTCATAAGAAGTTCCTGGGACCGATCAGCTAGTTTTTGCCAGTTTTCCCAATGTATGTCAAGTTATATCTTTTACAGACTGGAATTTGCATGTGAATGCTTCACTGATTTTCAGGTACCTTTCGGGAAGGTAATTGAAGGGGTGGTGCGGGAACACAAGAGTGGTGTCAGGAGGAAATGCTCTGTTTATTAGAAGTATGTCTGTCAGGTTACGATCCTGCCTGGAAATTACTCTGGGTTCTTGTTGAAGACCTGCTGAGTATCAGGGTTGGGGTGGAGCATGTTGAGGTGACAGCAGATGATTTTGGAAACAGCCAAGTTATGAGGGTGGTAGAGTATGATTAGTTTAGTTCATGCATGTTTCGGATTGGATGGGGTTGCAGCTGCCTCTGATTGGGTCTTTGATAGTACTGATCTAGGAGCTTTTGTGAGAATGTATTCAGGGTATAGACGGTTGCAGGTAAAATCAAGGAGCTCTTGTGCCTTATTTGTAAAATATGAGTGGGCAGAACATGCAAGATGCATCTTACTAAAGTATTTTGCAGATACCTGTTCATTAAATCTTCTGTGCTGACATTTTTCCTTGTAGGGTGAATGTTAATCATTTCACCACACAAATAAGTTTAACCGGTCCACCGGCACATCTTCATGCTCATATTTCAGGCAGTTATTGCTATAGACAAATGTATTCTTATTCTTTGCAAGTTTGAATAATGTTTGTTTTATTTTCCCACCAGAAAATTGAACCAGACAATAGCAGTGTGTTTAGAGATGGCATAGGGGAATGGAGTAATGATATGGCGGCAGGCATGTTGCCATTAGACCAGGAAGTTGCAGCCTTTGGTGATGTTATGCCAGGTCCAGATAACAGCACTGGAAACAACCATAAATATTGATTGCAGTTTTAAGGAACCTTTACATGCTTAGGGGTGGGGGGTGTTATTTTGAAGTTGACTTTCAAATATGTTGTTTATTCAGTGAAGATGTAGATTAATCTTTGACTGTTGTCGTGTGTATATCAATAATAATTCACTGTGCTAATATTATGTAATGACAGCAGAGACAGAACCTGAGCCCTCATTTCATGAAATTGTGTGGGCAATAAAGAATGGTAAATCGCCAGGGTGTGATGAGATACCGGCTAAATTAATTAAATAGGGAGGAGAAAAAAGCATACAAATCTATCTTGCATTATGTAAAAAGATATGGTACATGGCCAAAAGATTGGAAGAGAATTATCTTCATTTCAATACCCAAAAAATGTAACTTGAAATTATACACCAACTATAGAACGGCAGTTACCCTGATCAGTCATGCAAGTAAAGTTCTACTAAAATTCATAATGGGAGTACTCCGTAAGAAAATGGAAGAGGTTAACGTGGTTCAAAGCTGGATTTAGAAAAGGAGATCACATACTCAACATGCGTTTAATAATAGAGAAGTGCAGAGAATTTAATGTAAACCTATTCTCATGTTTTGTAGATTATACAAAGGCATTTGACTGTACAACTTCAGAAACTTTGGGAAATCATGAGAAAATTGGCTTTCCATCACATGTAGTACAACTCATAAAAATGCTTTCTAGACCAACAAGCAGCGGTTATAATAGATGGCGAGACATCAGATTGGTTTAACATCATGCAAGGAGTCTGTCAGGGCTGTGTGTTGTCCCCCCTATTTGTTTAACCTGTACGCCTAAAATATAATGAAAAATGTTAGATGATATAACCAAGGGGCAATTTGATGCCCTAAATATCGGTGGTCATGAAATACCAGAGATTCGATATGCTGATGCTACAGTATTACTATCTACATCTCAGAATTGTGTAGAAAAACTAATCACCTGAACCCAAAAGATTAGTGAAAATCACAGCTTACATCTCAACATAGCAAAACCAAAAATAATGCATACAAAGTGTATGTTAATAAGAAAAATTGGAGGTGGCGGAACATTTTGAATATCTCGGGTTATTAATTACCAACAATGGTGACACAATGAAGGAAATTAAACAATGCATGACTATTGCTCTTCAGTAACTACAACAACTGACTAAATTGTGGAGGGGGACAGATATACAAAAATTATTGTTTTAAGAGCATACATCTTTCTCATTGCAGTGAGACCTGGACACTTACTAAACAAGCTGAACTGTGCATAAATGCCTTTGAGTATAAATGTTATAGACGAGTTCTAAGAATATATTGTATACAGAACAAATTAATCCATATGACAAGAACTGAATATTGAAGAAGGTTGTCTACTAAAGATGATAAAGCAAAGACAATTGAAATATTTTGGTCACTTGAAACCATGAAAGTTTGGAGAGAACAGTCATAGAGGGATATATGCCCGGCAAGAGAGGAAGAGGAATGCCAAAGAGAAAATGGGTGCGGGATGTGGCAGATGATCTCCAGATGGGGTGTATCAGACACAGGACATCTTGCTTATGACAGAAGTTTTCCGGACGGTTGTTATGGGAATGAAGTTCTGCAAAGGACATGCTACTGATTGAATGAATGAGCTCAAGTGTAGAATACTGAGTGACAGGAATAGTATGTGCCGTTGTTAACAAACATTGTCAAACATTTTACACCTGATTTTGCATAAATGAGGTCTGCTAAATCCAAATATCACATGTATTTGTCCGTAACAGCTCTATTTTTTTGTTAGATACATGTATTTATATACTTAATATTATTAGTATTTTCTGTACAAGGCTCTGGAAAAAAAAAACCTATGGCTATCCAGTCCCTTACAAAATGAAACTGCTTAGTTACTTACATTTTATCGCAGCAGAGAGCAATGTTTTCTTCCATTCTTTTCTTATGAAAACAACCTTATTCTTTTGTACAAATGTAGGAGGTCTTGTAAGTGAATTGGGTGTGACTAATACATCAGAGTGGCGACTTTTTATTGACAGCTATAAAAGACCTTGGAAAGGTATTCTCTTACACAATGGTAACAAATGTGGCTCAATTCCACTCGCTCATTCTCTACAATGGAGGAGGAGTATGCTACAATAAGCACAGTTCTTGAAAAATTGAAGTATTAGAATATAACTGGATGATTTATATGTAGATCTTAAAATGATGAACTTCTTGCTTGAACAGGAAAGGGGATTCACCAAATATTCATGCTTTATATCTTTGTGTGATAGCAGGGCAAAAGATATGCACTGTGATATCAGAGCAAAAGATATGCACTGGACAAAGAAGCAGTGGCCATTGAGAGATGAATTTAAAGTTGGAGGAAAATAAGATAGTCAGTAAGCCTCTCATTATTCAAGAGTTCTGCTGCCGTCATTACATATAAAGTTTGGCTTGATGAAACAATTTGTTAAGGCACTGTTTTAATTGCCGGCTCCATGGCGAAAGGATTGCGGACACAGTTCGTAATTTTGCATACCGCATTCGAAACAGCTGCAGGAGATTTGGCAGCCTTGCGTTGGATTTTTTATAACATGGTATGTGTGCCGGTCATTCAGAAAGCAATGGCAAACTACTGAACGTGAACTTGCTAGCCAAAACAATGCTGGGGTTAACTGTGATGTACTGACAATTCAGAATTAGTTTAAAACATGCTGTAAAGTTTTTGTCAGCTTGAATGCAACATGAGCATAAAATTTTGCACTACCTCCGTAACCATTTACATTTCTTTCCCGAGAATCTTGGTGACTCTAGTGAGGAGCAAGGTGAAAGATTTCACCAAGATATAGAAACATGGAAGAGAGATACCAGGGACTTTGGGATGACCACATGATGGCAGATTACTGTTGGACCCTTAAGCTAGACTGTCCAGGCATGTCACATTCCAGGAAGTCCTCGAAAAGATGCTTTTTGTGTGTAGACTATCGATTTTAAAAAATTTTAGTGATAAAGTGTTATACCTTTTTGGTTGTTTTATTTGAAGGTAATAAATGCACAGTAATTACATATAAAATGAATGCCGATCACAGTCAAAATGCCACTGATGGCACCTAACTGTAGGCTTGTATATAACAATTTCCCTACTAAGAAGATTACACAAACAAACACACATAGTATTATTTGGCGCTCACAGAAGGAGAAGGAAGTAGAGACTAGAAGACGCACTAGACAACATAAAATTTGTAAGCTATAGTTGTTGACCTGAATCGAACCTGTCGCCTCCAAATGATAACGGCGCCTCGCTGCAGGAACATGTGTACTTCGACACACGACCAACTAGACACTCCAAAAAAAAAGTGTCTTCATTGGTCATGTATATCATACACATGAACCTAACAACTATGGAATACAGACAGAACGGTTCCCCCCATTGATCCCTACTTATAAGGTCATTCTTAGTTAATCTCAAAAACTAGAGCTGATAAAAATCTTATTACAGGTTTGGAATCGGCAACACAAAATTACCTAAGAAGAGCTATAAAATTGAAGGCACTACAATGTGTGTAAACTAGTGTAATCAATTTTAAAGTTATCTCTCTATTTTATAACATCTATTCAGCAAATTAATTTCGTCATTTATGAGTAATCTCTCATGTTTAACCACTTGACATTAATTTAGCTACGTACAGAATTGACTAGAAGTTAATGCAGTAACGAACTTTGATGTTTAGTTAAATTTGTGCCAGATATAGAAGTATGATAGTTTCCAGTAATATTCTTTTTCAGTTGCTTAATCTGGAGTGGACACCAGTGATCTCCATTCCTCTCTGTAATTTGATATTTTGATGAAGTTGGTGTTGCTTATATTATTTGTTTAAGTTTTCCCCAGACACGTTTCTCTGCCTTCTCTTGCCTAGTATTATCTCGCATAAGGATAATTTCTCATTTCACCTCAAATGCTCTGAAAATTCATTATGGTTATGGTCAGTGAACTCGTAACTCCTGTTCTTAATACCTCGCTATTTTTCTTATTCTCTGCCCATGATATTCTTAACATTATTGTAATAAACCACAACTTTGCTGCGTCCAGTTATATCATTTTCAATTACCATATGCGCAGTTATAAGATATTTCATATAAGCTGTATTGATGAATACTTGCAGTTATATTTTCTTTTCAACCTGATGCTGAATATGTCAGTTATGTCTTGCTGGACATTTAAATGTCCATTTTCTTGTTTTGAAATTAAATAGAAGTATGTTACATACTTGATATTTTTGTTTTGTTTGCTCATTCCAGTTGCTTCACAATTGTTGCACATCTAATAATAAAGGGTGGTGACATTCATCTGTGCTTTTTTATTATTTTTTTAATTTGGGTAAATAGTTATGGTCAATAGTCATATAAATTACGTTATGAAAGATTCATGTTTTTAAAAAGCCATATTTCTTCTACAAGTTGGTGGTGGTCTGTACATTTTTGGTTAGATTTATTTTATAGCGCCAGATGTAGCATGTGAACATTAATAAACAAACATTTAAATGCCAGTCTGTAAGAGCTTACATGAACGCAGGCAGGGTGCTAATTTATTTCACTAGGTTCCTGTGGCACTCCTGGCAATACTTATTGCATTCTAGAACCAATTAACATTCATTTAGGTCAGCTATTCATGTACTTTGCTGTCAAATTCTTCAATACAATGAACCCTGAACACATTCTAAAACAAATATTAATGAAGAAGCACTCTAGTAGCTAGAACTCAACCTTTGTTGATCTCGGGCTGCATTCTGATCTGCCACTTTACACCTATGTGACAAAAATGTCCCTTTTGAATGTCATTCTCTGGAACAGTCCACTGATTTCCCAACTCACTTACCCATTAGATTTACTTTCATGTGAGTCATTCATGTGCAACCAACCCAAGTGGTGTTATAAACACAGTGGCTCAAAACCCATCCAAATATCAGCCCTTACTAAACAAGTAATCGTCTGTAAGAAGAATTGTGACAATTGCAGTCTGTCTGGGACAGGATGCTTAATCGAAGTATTAGGCCAGGAGGCACATCAACAGCCATGGTACCATGCAATCTGCCAGTTCTGTTATCATTGTGCTTATTTCCCTGGAAGTTCCCTCCAGGTAGGCTTGAGGTAGGATGCAGACACTCCATGACGAGTTACTGCAAGTTTCCCTCAGCCAGCAACCAGAGGCGAAAAGCAACTGGACATTGTAAAGACTTCTCTTTCATGCGTTGGAATGCAGGAGGCACTGCCAAAAAAGAAAATTTCAACAATAGTCTATATAGTAAATTGAGGAAAATATTTTCAGATAAAAGATAGGATCTAGCAGTGTTCCTGGGTGATTAAACAAAAGGACAGGAGGGCGGTTAGATAATAATAGCAATCTATTTGCTGTAGTAACCATGTCACACCAGAGAGACCCAGAATACCAACTAATCTTAAAACAGCACTCTGGAACTGGATCTCCTATATATCTACTGTTCCGGTGATGGACCACGGAAAATATCTAGTGTAAACTTGTTGATGACTTTACTTTTTAAGACTTCATAACCACTCTCACAGCTGACAGTTCATAAATAAACACACAAAGTATTGTTTGGCACTCATAGAGGTAAGAAGAAGGGAGTAAGAGACTAGAGGATGCACTAGACAATATACAAATTGAAAGCTATAGTTACCGACCGGGATTCGAACCTGTCACCTCCAAATGACAGCGCCTTACTTCAGGAACAAGGGTACTTTACTTTGGCGTATGACCAACTAGATACCCCTAAAATAGGTGCCAGGTCTATCATACACATAAACCTACAACTTTAGAGTGCGGATATAATTTGTATCTAACCATTGAGACGACACCATAGGTCTCCGAATTTTATATTAAACCAGCATAGGTCAGATAACACATATCCTAACGCTGTGTCCAGTACATTCACAAACATTTAAAGAAGAGAAATGTTTGGTCGGTTCCATTGTCGTACACGTATTGCACAGGAAATCAATTGGAGAACCTTTGAGGCCATTCACTAAGACAGTTAATAAATAAGCACATATAGTATTATTTGGCGCTCATAGAAGATAGTAGAGACTACACAACATAATTAAAAGCTATAGTTACCGACCGGAATTCGAACCTGTCACCTCCAAATGCGCCTTGCGGCAGGAACAAGTGTACTTCAACACAGGGTGAAGACAGCTGACAAGATGATTAATTAACGCTGCTTAACCCAAAAGATCCTCCAACCTTTTAATGAAGATGACAGCGTACAATCTCTATCCTAGCCCTGATCTGGCAGGGATATTTGAAAAGAGGATAAAGACATAAGATTCAAATAAACAAAATATGCTAATTTCTAGCGAGGCAAAAGTACAAACATGTGTTATACAAGGTAAAGAACCCATTTACCTGCGCTGAGGTAGGTATATAGACCAATTGATGCTCGATGGGTGATTTAAAAACACACCGGCCGTCATTACGTACCACGGCTTTCCCTTTACCTATTTTAGGCTGGGTCAAACAGGCAGTCCAGTACAATTTTTTTTTTTTTTTTAATTCGTCTCAATGGAAGTTTGACAACACGTGATTGCTGGGTCGACAGACAAGCGTTAATGAGCTACGCCTCACAACATTCCGCTAGTTTATAAAAATAGAATGGCGAACTAGCTGAGTGGAAGTGACTATTGACAAAATTATTCAAGAGTAAATAGTATAGGGGTCTTCGCGACAAACTGGTCAAGCCGCCAGTCTCGTGCTCCAAAAGTCGTGGGTTCGTTGTCACACTCTGTCATTCCGTTCACTAGTGCAGTTTTTTTTTCAGAGCCCCCTGACTGTCATCGCTGGAGCTACACAATTCATCCTCTGCGCTGCCTTCAGACAGGTCTCTCTGTGAAAGACCGAACCACATGTGATAAAACCTGGTGCAATGAAGTCGATCCTTTAGTGTGTGTGTGTGTTTTTTTTTAACAGATGCAACACTTTAAACAAAACCAGTTAAAGTTAGTTATGTGTCCTTTACAGGATATCAATCAGTGTACAATCTTCATTTGTTTCTTGTAGGACATGGTCATTGGTTTTTCTATCTCTCCATGGTAAGTCGGATGTGTTGGCCTAACGGCGCAAGAACGCAGCTCTGCTGTAAACAGGCACAACGCAATCACGTCCGAAAAAAGAAACTCCGGATGAACGAAGAAGAAGAAGCACTTCGTTCTTCCTAGTGACGACCATAACCTGTGTCTTCTTACAATTTAATTTCAACCCCAGCTGCTCACTGTGGACAACAACTGCGTCTACTAATTGTTGCAGATCCTGTGCATTGTCTGCAATCAATGCTGTATCATCTGCATATCTAATGTTATTTATGTTTCGTCCTCCAATGCTGATTCCATTTATGTCTTCTACATTTCTGAAAATATTTTCACTGTATAGGGAAAAAAAGATCTGGAGACATTACACATCCCTGCCTAACACCTCTCTTAATAGGTTGATATTGTCCCACTTCATTATCAATCCTTATGGCAGCTTGTTGTTTCCAATATATGTATTTTATAAGTCTAATGTCTTTCCCATCAATTTGTAGATCTGCAAGCATATCCACCATGTTGACATGTCTAACTCTATCAAAAGCCTTCGCGTAGTCAATAGAGCAAAGATGTATATCTTTGTTTACTTCTATAGCACGTTCAATAACTGTTTCGCAGCATATACACAGCATTTACTGTGCCCTTTCCTTCTACAAACCCACATTGTTCTTCCCCTATTTCAGATTGTATTTTATTCCTCTCTTTGCATGATAATTCGTAACAAGATCTTTGTGATGTGACTCATTATACTAATTGTTCTATGTTGATCACATTCCAAGCTTCCTGATTTCTTTGGGATTGCAATAAATACAGAATTACATAATTCAGAAGGTATATCTCCAGTATCATATAATGTGTAGAGATACGAAAACGCAATACAAGCAGAAAAGTTCCTCAGCTTGCCAGGCCACCCTATGAAGAACAGATTTGAAAACCTAGCTATGGGGCGGTTGAAAAGAAGTAGTTTTATCCACCAGGCCAAACGACTCTGCAGAAAAACCACCAATCTGCCCACAGTTGGTATCCCCCTAACAACTATTCCAGAGCGAACTCCATGGAAAGATGAGCATAGTCTATCATTACAAATCCAGACAAAAGTGAGAGGAATATTTGACAAGGAAGAACAGAACAGTGTGCAGCGCAGAACAGCCACTCTCAGCTTCCTTGATGAAGAATACCCACAGGACCTCTGGATCCGAGTCTACACAGATGGGTCAGCACAAAATGCTGTTCGAAATGGAGGAGCGGGAGTGTACATAGAATACCCAAATAATACTAGGGACACAGCTAGAGTACTGACAGGAAAGTACTGCCATAACTACGATGCTGAAATTGAGGCAATCAAGATAGCAACAGAGAAATTACTAAATACCAGCAATGGTACACACCTGTGGTGCTATTGACAGATGCAAAATCAGTATTCGAGGCGCTCCTGTCTGGGAAATTGCCAGTACTAAGGACACTACTTTCTGAACTTAGCAGTCAGCATAAGGTCACCATACAGTGGATACAATCCCACTGTGGAGTACCCGGAAACGACAGAGCTGATCAATTGGCTATAGGAAGGAGCCAAAGAAGAACAGCCTGATGTGCCTGTTACATACCACCAAAAGAAAAGAATGATCAAATCAGTCAGAAAGCCACCAAAACCTGCTCAAGATGACCACCACGCCATGGACAGACCAGAACAAGTCATTATTCTGCGCCTCAGAACAGGGTACAATAGATTACGCAACCACATGTATACAAAATTCAAGATTGGTGAAAAAGCCATGTGCACATGTGGATTGGCGTCGCAGACAGCACAGCAGAGCACATACTCCAAGACTGCCCAAAATATAACATATCTAGGCAAACCTTCTGGCCTAGAGAGACGACAGTGGAAGATAAACTCTGTGGACCGCTGTGTGAACTGAAAAAGACAGTTCAATTCATACAAGAGACAACATTGCAGTTATAGACATATTTCAAGCGAACGAAAGAAGAAGAAGAATATAATGTGTTCAGCAGTCTGGTGACTTGCTCGAGTACAAATTCTTCTAAAGCTTTAATCATTTCTGTTGTGATGTTATCTGCACCGGGGGCCTTGCCAGCTTTCATATGTTTAAGAACATTTTGAACCTCCATCTTTAAAATTGGTGGTCCTTCATTATTAAATTTAATATCATACTGTTTCTCTCTGTTATCATTATACAGGTTTTTCACATAATCTGTCCATACATGTAGAATCTGATCTTTTTCTATTATGATTTTGCCATCTTTAGACAATTTTATTATGATTTTGCCATCTTTAGTTTTTAGGCAGCCTGTTGATGTACTTGTTCTTTTATTAGTAAGTTCCTGAATACTTTTGTGCACTAATTTGGTATTTTGACTGTTGTGTTGTTTTTCAATTTCTAAGCACTTTTCCTCAAGCCATGATTCTTTTGCCTTCCTACATAATATTCTGACTTGTCTGTGAATTTCTTCATATTTGGCAGGATTATTTTTGTTGTCTTCTTGTTTCCATTAGGTGTAAAATTTCTTCAGTCATCCATTATTTCTTACGACCCACCTTCTTTAATTTTGGAATAGTTGTTTCTGCAGCCAAACTGATTGAATTCTTTAACATTTCCCATTGATCATTCACATCCTGGAATAATATCTCTAGATCAGACAATATATCAAATCTGTTCTGTACTTCTATGTTGAATTTGTTTTGTATTTCCTTGTCATTATTCAATGTACACAAATCATATTTAGTGTTTCCTGTTATACACTTGGCTTTCTTCAGCTTTATCCTCAATGTTTCTGTAAGTAGTCTGTGGTCACTATAACAATCAGCACTGGGAACTGTTTTTGCTACTGTTAGTGCATTTCTAGATCTTCTGCTAATCAGAATGTAGTCAATCTGGTTTCTGATCCCGCTATCAGGACTCCTCCAATATATATATATATATATATATATATATATATATATATATATATATATATATATATATATATATATATATGGCTGTAGTAAAGATTAAGCCCATGAATATCCAAGAGTACAGCTGCAAATGGCTCGTTAAAAAAGGTGAAAATAGCTGGTCTTCATATTCCCCCAAGGAGTGAGAAAGGGAAAGTTAGATGTCTATGTTTAAGTCCACCAATGGACTACTAGACATTGCAGGCTTTTTGCCCCTGACAAGACTCCCCTTCCTGGTATGTAAATAAACCCCTACCAACGTACACACACAAACACGTATGCACAATTGGAAAATAAAAGATAACTATGAGTTTAAAACAAACTACAATCTCTTTAATTACTATCAATATCATTGAACATATGATGGTTATCAAGATAATGATGGTGAAACTATAGAGGTGTACGCAATATATCAATCACATACATATATAGTGATGAAAAGCAAGTACATAACTCTAAAATTACTTGCATCCTATCTGGATGTGTGGTCAGGTTATTTGATCTGCCTCGCTTCCAATAGGATTTCTCTATTGTCGGCCACGGGCAGCTATGTTCAGAAAAACACAGCCGGTCGGTATTTGGAACAATGTTCCACCCTGACGCCACCAGGTCCCTCCTCATTTGTCACTGCACGGGAAAACCTGGTGCTCTTGTTTGGAGCTTGGAAGACACAGTCAAAAATGTGTGTACACTAGTTCTACATCAGTACACTCCTAAGTAATTCATGCAATCTATCACTCCCATATACACACTCATATTGAACATGCTGTCAGTGTCTCTCTTCCAGCTTTACTGCTTTCAATCTCCCCTTTCTCCCTCTATATCTCTCAATTACTGTTGAATCTGGGAAGGACTTTTCCAGCAGTCGAACACCCATGTAAATATTACATCTACTGCCATCCCTTGTAACGTTCCGTCATGCGGAATGAAATGTCCTAAGTCCATGTCACTAATTCAGACACCCGGTTCTGAGAGTTTTGGTCATAGACCATAACTTTATGAAGGGAAAATCCCAACTGCAACCCCCCCCCCCCCCCCCCGTCCGTGGTAGAGGATGGAAACACACTACGGTGTGGCTAACACAGCTCTGGGGACCGAGTATCCACCGGAATAAGTGGACAACTCTGCAGTTGAGCAGAGCAGGGCACTCACTTGTCCTTACAGTCGGAAATGGCTGTCAAAGGCAGAGGTACAAAGACCACCATGTGGATGTGGAAGGCAAGGGGAAACCACCACATTATCTTCCCAAGACTTCATGGCAAAACATATATCAAAGTTAGTGAACGACGTTAATGGCTGTCTTAGGACATCCTCGTCCGGTAGGGACAGTCATGAGCCACAGGTGACACCAGACCGTCATCCAGCTACTGATGGCAAAATCATAACTAAAATAAATAAATTTAGGGTAGGAACATGGAATGTTAGGACATTAAATGAGCTAGGAAAGTTGACCAATGTTCTAAGAGAGATGGATAGCATGAAAATTAATATACTAGGCGTTAGTGAGATGAGATGGAAGGGATCGGGCAAAATTATAGCTGACAATCACACAATAATTTATTCTGGAGGGGATACACATGAAAAAGGTGTAGGGATAATATTAGACGAAAAAACAGCAAAGTCAATTAATGGATACTCGTGTATTTCAGATAGAGTTATTATGGTAAAAATCAAAGGCAAACCAATAGACATAAATATTATACAAGTATATGCACCAACAACAAGCAGTAGTGATGAAGAAATACAACCCTTTTACTACGAAACAGAAATGGTGATGGCTCAAATTGGATCACAAGAAATAAAAATAATACTTGGTGATTTTAATGCAAAAGTAGGAAAGGGGAAAATGGAGGATGTAGTGGGGAATTAAGGTTTAGGTACAAGAAATGAAAGAGGGGAAAAGCTAATAGAATGGGCAAATATCAATGATATGATCATTGGAAACACATGGTTTAAACACCATAAAAGACGACTGTACACATGGAAAAGCCCTGATAAGAAAATATGCAACCAAATTGACTACATACTAATTAATAAAAGATTTAGAAATGCTTTAATTAATGTAAAGACAATGCCTGGTGCTGACTGTAATAGTGATCATATACCACTATGTGGACAAATAGTAAGATTAAAGAGAGGGGAAAAATGGTTAAGAACATGAGACTTAATAAAGAGGTTCTGAAAATAGATAAAGAAATGCAAGAACTATACCGAGTGACTGTGAAAAATAGGTACAATGCGATAGCTAAAATACAGAGTATAAATGAACAATGTGAAATGTTAAGGGACGCCATTCATCAAACTAGCAAAGAAGTATTACCGAAGAGAGGCAAAATAGCTAAGAAAAAATGGATGAATGAAGAAATCTTAAAACTGATGGACAAAAGAAAACAAAGTAAAAATGACAAACAAGAATACGCTAAGATAAATAAAGAAATAAAAGATAAATGTGGGAAGGCTAAAGAAAATTGGTTAAACGAGCAATGCAAAAAAAAATTGAATTAAATTCTATTAAAGATACAAAAAATATGCACAGGCAAATCAGTGAGCTCACAGGAAGAAAAATAAGAATAAATACAGGGTGCTTGAAATCATAATGAAGAGGTGGAATGAGTATATTAGAGAATTATATGACGGAGAAAGGGAAGAATTAACAGAAGATAGGAACTTAGAAGGTCCACCTATTCTAAAAGAAGAAGTCGCTGACGCTATGAAATATATGAAGAAAGGAAAAACGGCTGGGCCAGATGAAATCACAATAGAAGAAATAGAAGTATTGAGAGAATTTGGAGTAGATATATTAACCAAAATGTTGAATGATATTTACAGTAGTGGATATTTACCCAGTGATATGCTGAAATATGTATTTATAGCTATATCAAACAGACCAGGAGCAATTGATTGTGAAGATTTTCGTACAATTAACCTTATAAACCATATCACTAAGCTTCTACTCAGAATCATAATGAGAAGAACCAAAAAGAAAATAAAAATGGAAATTAGTGAAGAACAGTATGGATTTGTGGAAGGAAAGGGCACAAATAATGCAATGTATACATTACGGACACTAATAGAAAGGTCAATAGAGAAACAGAAAGACATATATTTGTGCTTCATAGATTATACTAAGGCATTTGATAAAGTAAAACATGATGAACTGATTAAAATGTTGGAAGATATCAACATTGATGGAAAAGATTTAAGAATAATAAAGAATGTTTACTGGAACCAAGTAGCAGCAATTAAAATGGGAAATAAAGAGGGTAGTTACGAACAGATAAAGCTAGGAGTACGACGGGGGTGTGTCTTGTCACCAGATCTTTTCTCCCTGTATAGCGAAGTAATAATGAGAGAGATCAAAGAGATGCCAAGAATACTAGTTGGAGGTCATAATATAAATAATATACGCTATGCAGATCACACAGTATTGGTGGCGGATAATTCAACAGACCTACAACAATTATTAGACGTTGTAGTAACAGAGAGTGCAAGGAAAGGACTCTCCTTGAATATCAAGAAAACAGTAACAATGGTAATATCAAAGAAAATGGTGACACCAAAATGTGACATAGAAATAGAAGGAAAAATCCTTAACCAAGTGGATAATTGTAGATACCTAGGGGCATTTATAACATCAGATGGAAGATGTACAACAGAGATTAAGAGCAGAATAGGGCAGGCAAAGGCCGCATTTCAGAAAATGAAGAGTATCTTATGCAATAAGTCACTATCACTGAATGTAAGAAAGAGAGTGCTGAAATGCTATGTAGAACCAGTTTTGCTGTATGGCAGTGAATCTTGGAATGTAAATGAACAAATTAAGAAGATATTAGAAGCAACAGAGATGTGGTTCCTGAGACGAATGTTGCGAATTCCTTGGACTGCCAGAGTAACTAACGACGACTGCCTGAAACAGGCTAATGAAATTAGAACATTATATACAACAATAAGATAGAGACAAACATCTTTCTTCGGTCACGTGATGAGAAGAGAGGCATTGGAGAACACCGTAACAACTGGAAAGATCGAGGGGAAGAGAGGCAGAGGCAGACCAAGAGAAAATATGCTGGATGGATTGAGACGGTGGCATGGAGGAATATCAGCAGCAGAGTTGATCCAGGAAACCAAAAACCGAGATCTGTGGAGAGCCATGAACGCCTACGCCAGCCGGCACGGCACTTGATGATGATGACATACAAAATGAGACCTATAAACAAAAAAAAATATTATGTAAGGACCATAGTCATAGCATCGTATATTCCTACGTGTAAAATAAGAATAACAAACGTATAGCAATATGCTACAGACAGTAACTGAGGAATACTAGTTCACAGATCAATAACAAGAGATACTGATAGTCACAATGAAATAGCCTACAAAAGGCCGACCAATGAAGGCCCCGAATTTACAGACTAGAAATTAATATTCCTAGAAACTTCTAACAGCACAAGATTCAGGCGTATGAAATGTAGACATATAATTCTTTCATAACGGTTCCTATTTCTGAAGTATCTGATGTGAGCATCAGAATCTCCTAGCATTTATACCTTTTCTTATCTCATTGTCACCTTTTACTATCTAATTCTGTGGTTTCTTCACTTCACACATTTCGTGTAGCTTCACACCATGGTGGTTTCTCTGGGGCCATGAGTATTTTCATTCCCACCCTTCTCGGGTGAATGACTTCATTCACACGGTCCTTTTCACACTCCATTCGGTCTGCGCGATCGGCCGTATGTAGGGTTCTGACACTTCGCAGTTTTCTAGCGTTTCTTATTCAATCCATCACTTCACACTTTTACGGTGCAGACTGAATTATCTTCCCGCCTGTCCGTCTCACGTCTGCCCGAGCGTCTTTCGATGACCAGTAAACAATATAAAATGACACAAAGTAGTGCAGCTTTACATAACAGATTTACGACACATACAGGTCGTTGCGGCGATTAGCCTTCATCAGCAAACACATTCGCAAACACAACATATAGTCAAGGAGATCTCCTGTGACTACATCAAAAGGTGACGACAGGTCGAGAAGAACAAAAAGATGAAAAATGAAAGCAATGAAGAGAAAATCTTTTTATACCCAACCGAGGGAGTGAGATGGAGGATGATGACGGGGTTACGGTTCAGTGAGCACATTGAAAGAAGGGGAGGGGCGGAGGCAGCAAGGCAGGACGGCAACCTGTGATAATGGTCTGATAATGGTATCATCTGAGCAATCTCAGTGGATGTACTAATGAAGCATGAGTGGGCGCAAGCATGATGGTGGTACTAACCAAAACCACATTATGTACTCATATATGTTATTTTGAGGCAAGTCCTAAAGTCTGGGTGGACTTACGATTACGTGCCGGGAGTGGTCGCATTTCTTTGCCAATAAAGAATTATATATACAAGTTTAAATCGCTGGACATTTGCTGCCATTTTTTTTTGTTGAACCTTGTCGTTAAACGTGAATCCGTAACATAGATGATACAAAAAGAGGCCATTTCCGCAATCAAGGTATAAAGACGTTTGGATTATTACTTTGTTGTCACCACGTCCAGGGAAAGTAACAACATATCAAAAGAACATTTTTCTGTTGGGATTTACCGTCGTAAGATATTTCGGAACATTAACTTTAACCAACAGACATGTCCAGGATATTATTGGAAACTATTTCTAACAAATTAAGAACTTTTGCGACTGGTGAATAAGTACAGTATTGTCGACCAGCCATTTGGACATTTTGTTTGCTCTCATCGTTCTAACTGTCGTTATCGTTTGTGTATCTATATATGTATATGTTATAACATGTAGTTGTTGGATAGGCATTTTTTGCAATTTCTATCTAAATCAGGATAGGCTTGGCAAAACGTGGTTCTTGTGCTTACGATATTTTTGTAAGGACAACGCTAAAAAGTTAGCGTGGTCGTGCATTGGCATTGGGGTCCTAACCAATATCTAGAGCCGCTGTGTATGACGTCAGAGTTGTGTATATTTTTAATGAAGAGTGCTGGTCTTTCTTTTCATAATATTTACATATGATATTTGTTTTCTTTGGATATATGTTATTATTGTGATCTTTCGTCATTTCTACTGTCTAGTTGTCGGTGTCAGTTTATATATATATATATATATATATATATATATATATATATATATATATATATATATATATATATATATATATATATATATATATATTACGCGCACGCTGGTCGTCTCACACAAGCTTGTGGCTGTTACTGTGGTTTATTTCTTTGTGATCACCGTCTCCGTATACTCAGCTTGTGCGTCTAGCGTCTCATAGGAGTCACTTATCGTATCATTCATTAGTGTGTGTGTGTGTGTGTGTATATATATATATATATATATATATATATATATATATATATATATATACGTATGTTTAACAATATTTCCAGAGACTTTATGAAACTAGTTATCATATATATATATATATATATATATATATATATATATATATATATATATATATATATATATATATATATAAGGGAGTATAGGTAAATACCCCCTCACTACCTAGTGCTTATAGAGTGACTGGGTGAGTACAGAGTGATATTATTAGTAATACGAATTTACGTACACAGTGAGTAGTGGTGTACTTAGGGAAGGTACACAAAGATTAGCAGCAGAGTCTTTACATTTATAGTTGGCTGACAGACAGCAACGTGTCCACAAGTACAAGATGCCTACTTTAATGGAATATATTGAAGCAGGGGAACGGTTAGGCCTGAAGGGCAAAGATTTACAGGAGTATGCAGAAGCAAAAGGACAAAAACAGGCTGAAAGAGAACAAAGACAGGCTGAAAGAGAACAGAGACAGGCCGAAATGGAAAACAAGCGTCTACAGGAAGAGAAACAAATGCAACTAGAACTTGAAAAGGTAAAACAAACAAATGCGATGGAAATTGAGAAAGAGAAGCTCAAGTGTCAAATGGAAACAGAAATTGCACTAAAAAAATTAGACCTATCTAAGGGTCAAAGTGAGGAAACCAGAAGACCTTCGCAGTCATCACAGCGACTAAAACTGCCATACTTTACGGACCGTGACAGTCGTGAAGCTTATCTTTCCAGATTCGAGGCATCGGCGAAAGCTTTTAGCATTCCAGAAGGAGAATATTCTATGAGACTGGGTGAGGTTCTAACGGGTAAGGCCCTAGATACCATGTTTAATTTACCTTTGGAAGAAAGAAACAATTACACTATTTTGCGTCAACGTTTGCTTACAAAGTTCCAACTAACTGAACATGGATACAGAACAAATTTCAGACAATTAGTGCCAGAGACAAATCAAGATTTTATAGATTTTGTTAATACAGTAAATAACACATTTAATAAATGGATGGAGCTTGCAGAAGTTGGGAAAGATTTTAATAGATTAGTGGATTTAGTGTTAAGAGACAAGGTATTATCTTCATGCAATACAAACTTAGTGACTTTCTTTGAAGAACGTAAACCAAAGGACATAGACACAATGTCTCAGTTAGGGCAAAATTACATGACTGCACATCCAAACAGTTGTATTGGTAGACAAATGAGTGAGGAAATAGTCTGTGCAGCGTACACTAAACAGGACCAGAATCCAGTTATTAGACCAAGGGCGAAAAGTGTGGATTCAGCACAGAAAGGTGAGCAGCAAGAACTTCAAGATAAGGGTTTCCGAGGAAACAATGTTGGTAGAGTAGGACGGTACCAATATAGAAGAGGGGACTTCCAGAGACGTCCAAATTATGCCGGATGTTGGAATTGTGGGAGCTGGAGACACAAGGCAGCACAATGCGATGCACAACCATCCAGTGAGCCAACGAGTAACGTAAGGAAGGAGATCATCTGTTTCAAATGTGGCAAAAAGGGGCACGTCAGCTATCAATGTACGATGAGGGAAACAGAGCACTCAAATGCAGCGCAAGTAATTGAGACGCTTAACAATGAGAATTGTAATGGATGCAAACCTCTGTTTGAAAAAGACGGTCAGTCGGTCTTAATATGTGGTCACACAGTTAAAGCAGGATCAGCAGTGCATGAAGGAGGAAGTCTGAAGCTGCACCATGGATTCGTTAATGATAGGACAGCGTTAACAAAACAGGGATTCCGGATGTACGTCTATCGGGGTTAAAACGAGTTTAGTGCATCCTTCGGATTACACAGGGAAAATGATTAGGTGCATAACATTTAATGGGACAGTAGAATTCTACCCATTAGCCGTGATAACAGTGAAAACACTATATATCACAGGAAGAGTGACAGCGTGTGTTCTGGACTCACCAGTGGCGGATCTGATCATAGGAAATGTGCCAGGAGTTAAAGATTGTACAGAAGAGGAAGTAGTTTATTGGGACCAGAAACATAGTGTAAGTAGTAACGAGGTAGTTACCAAAAGAAAACTTAAATTAGAGAGTATAGCTGAAGTAGAAGAGGCTCGTGAAGTGGATAACCAAACAGGGACTGAGGACAAGGATAGTACATCTGAGCAGGTGAGAATGGATCTCAAACATAGCATTAACGAATCCCAGAGAAAAGAATAAAGATAATACTCTGGACAAATGTTTCCAAGGGTGTAGTAAAGTGAGGCATAGGCAATCAAAGAAGGGTAGATAATATTTCGGAATGAAGAACAATGTTCTCACTCCCCGGTTTTCAGATGGCAGAACTGCACGTGGGCAAGTAGTAGTACCGTTAGCACATAGAGACCGATATACAAGAACAGCTCAGGATAGGGCATGTGCAGGGCACATAGGAATAAGGCGTAAGCAGCAGAGAGCAGGATGTCAGGTATATTGGCTAGGATTTAATAAAGAGGTAAGACTAAACAGAGACTTCAGTGTAACGGTACAATATGCAGATAGCAACGTTAAGGCAGTTCAAAAGAGTGTTAACGACATCACTGAACAAAGGTTAGGATTAGCTATCAGATGTTTTAAAGATATAGGAAACATTAGGCATGAGTACATGAAGGGTAGACACAGCATCGACAGGAATCAGAGGTGGGTTGATGAAAAAAAAAAGAACCACCTGATATATGGTCGGTACACAAACTCTCCAGATAGTTGATGGAAGACAGAGGCAATGCAGCGCCTCGACATGTATTCATGGAACAATTATTAGCAAAGTGACATAGTTTGTGTGTTATGGAAGATATTAATAGACCTGCGGGTACATAAATATAATACTTTTCTATGATATGTTGATTATTATGCCATGTATCAGCTCATCCATTGGTACACAAGATGGAAAGTTGGTTGTATTGAGGTGTGGTAAATATGGGAGGCTACTATGACTCAATCAATCAATCAATCAATCATGTGCCATGCCGGAAAGCGTGGGCGGTCATCACTCGCCATTTCACTCGATCACCAGTGTCGTGGATGAGCTCAGTGTTCCTGTCTCGTCCATGCCATGTGGCCAAGCCATCCAGGTATTTTCCTCTCGGTCTGCCTCTTGGTCTGTTCCCTTCGATCTTGCCAGTTGTCACCATGTTCTCCAATCCATTTCTTCTCATAACATGTCCAAAAAAAATTGTGATTGTCTACGTCTAATTTCTCTAATCAGTTTAAGATGTTCATTTGTCTCCTGTAGTACTTGGTCATTGGTTTTTCTGTCTGTCCATGGTATTCTTTGCATTTTCCTCAGAAACCACATTCCTGCAGCCATCAGATGTTTTTCAGCTTGACTGCCCATTGTCCAAGTTTCACATCCATACAAAAGAACAGACTCTATGAATCCCCTCAACACTCTTTTTCTCGTTTCAATTGACATCTTTTTATTGGTCAGAATGTTTGTCATCTTGCTAAAGGCTACTTTCGCCATGGCGATTCTTGTTCTAATCACTTCTAATCTACTATGACTACCTGATGTATTATTTAGTGTGGTAGCTAAAGTAAGATGGAGTCATACTTAGGGCTACCCAGGCAATATGTCTGGGTCATATAGTTGATAGGTATTAGTCTCCCAACATTTGAAAACGATGTTTTCTTTTAGGGGGGGGGGGTAATGACATATGCCTGGGTCATTGACATTGAGGTGAGTGACCTCTGTAGCGAGACTACGAGAAAAACAACCAGCTATGAGAAATAATGGTAAGGGTAAGTGCAGACCCCCAGGGTGGATGGGTGAGAGACAATTAGTTTTGTGTGAAGTCAGGAGTCTTGAAGGGGGCAGTTGAAGCTGGGACCGACTGAGGGTCGGGTCTTTTTGGACAGTTGAGTGTCAGGGCCAGAGAAGTGTAGGTCCGTGGTCTGCAAAGTGAATGATAGGAGAGTTAGTGATAGAACTCTGCCCTGTGGGTTTTCAGTGATGGGAATTCTGAGACGAAGGATTAAAGACTGAGCCCGGTTATCAGCAGACATAGTGTATTGAAGCCTAGCCCTAGAGAGGGTCGGATAGTTAGCAGAGGCTTCGACCCAGTGTGTGGGTTGTATTGTGTGAGGTCCAGCCGTGGATAGTAGCTGGATAACTGTCTTGTGGATTTGAGATTATAGAAGGCCTTGAGAAGGCAGTGATGTGTGCGTGTTAAGTTGTGAGGAGGATATATATATTCTATGGATTATATTGTTTCTGGATATAGAATTATGTTCCGTTTGTCCGTGTTCTTTCTGCATTAAAAGATTATGTGCGCCAACTCAATCTTGTTTAATGACTGGTGGATGTGCACTGCAGGGGTGAGTTGTATTATGAGATAGGAGGCTAGCTCAACTTACACTCTGTAATGACATACAATGAGCATTGTAACCTAGACAACGACCATCTCACTCAGTTATTATAAAGAACATCGTGAGAGAGGTATATGATGCTGTATCGAGTAAATCCTGATGTTTAGAAGTGAATCATGGACAGTCGGTAGATCAGTGAGGAATTGTCTGAAAACTACAACGGTATAGTTTACTGAAGAATGATAGAAACACCATGGACAGATAAAGAGCATAATGATGATATCTTGAATGAAGTGAACTCACAAAGAGAACTGGTTATTCCCACAAAATGAAGATCTACATTCTTTGGACACATTGTTAGAAAAGGTGTACTGACATATGTCGTGAGAACGGTATAGTTGGGGTGGGTGGTGAAAGAGTAAGGTGAAGACCAAGGGAGAAGATACTATGCAATTTTGCATCATGCAAAGGAGGAAAATCTGTATCAGACGTAAATTTAAATAAATTTAAATTTAAATAAACCTTTTTTTTTAAAGTTTACCCAGTGGTACATAAAGTGTATCTTCCACTGCTGTTTCTCTAGGCCAGAAACTTACCTAGATATGTCGTATTCAGAGAAGTCTTGGAGTATGTGATCTGCTTCCTACAGTGCCTATCCACATGTGCACATGGCTGATTCGCGTGGTTGCGCAATCGATTATGTCTAGTTCTGGGGAGCAGAAAAATGTGTTCTGGTCTGTCTATAAAATGATAATTATATTGTGGTTTTTTTTTTTTTTTTTAAATTTTAATTACTTTGATGATTCTTTTCCTTTGGTGGTATGCGACAGGTACATTAGGTTGCTCTTAGGTCGCTCCTCCCTTAACTAGTTGATCAGCTCTCTTGTTTCCGAGTACTCTGCTGTGAGATGGTATCCACTGTATGGTGACCTTATGATTGCTGCATATTTCAGATAGTAGTGTCCGTAGGGCTGGCAATTTCACAGACTGGAATGCAAGTACTGATTTTGCATCTGTGAGTAGCACCAAAGGATGTGTACCATATTGGTATTTGGTAATTTCTGTATTGCTATCTTGATTGCCTGGATTTCTGCATCCTAGTTATGGCAACACTTTCCTACTGGTACTCTGGCTGTGTCCCTAGCTTTATTTTGGGTATTCTATGTACACTCATGGTTCTCTCCTCGTCGGTAACTTACAGGGTATGTGAGCCGGCCGCTCAGAAAGCAATGGCAAACTACTGGGCGTAATCTTGCCAAGAAATCAACAATCAGCTGAAAGATGCTGATGTTGACAGCGATGTCATGTAAAGGATATGCAAAAAAAAGAAAGAATGGTATAGAAAACCTAATAGCCTCAACCCAATTGAATAGCGAAATCACAACTTATATCTCAACATAGCAAAAACAAAGATAATGTATACAGATAAAACTACTATGCAGAAAGAAATATATGTTAATGAGGACAGATTGGAGGTGGTGGAAAATTTTGAAAATCTTGGGTTATTGATTACCAACAACGGTGACACAATGAAAGAAATTAAACGACGCCTATCAATTGCTCTTCAAAGACTGAAACAACTGAATAAATTATGGAGTGGGACAGAAAGAACTACAAAACTTAGATTTTTAAGAGCATGCAGCTTTCCCATTTGCAACATACGCCTGTGAGACCTGGACACTTATTAAACAAGCTGAATAGCGCATAAATGCCTTTGAATATAAATGTTATAGACGAGTTCTAAGAATATCTTGGGTAAAGAAAAGAACAAATGCATCCATACTTCAAGAGCTGAATATTGAAGAAGGTTGGCTATTAAAGACGATAAAACAAAGAAAATTGAAATATTTTGGTCACTTGAAACGTCACGAAAGTTTGGAGAGAACAATAATGGAGGAGTATATGCCTGGGAAGAGAGGAAGGGGAAGGCCAAAGAGAAGATGGGTGCAGGATGTGGCGGATGATCTCAAGATGGATGTATCGGACGCGGGAATCTTGCTTATGATCGACAGGATTTTCGGAAGGTTGTTATGGGAGCGAGGTTCTGCAAAATACATGCTACTGAATGAATGAATGAATGAACAATCCGCATCTCCATTTCTTGCAGCATTTTGTACTGACCCATCTGTGTATACTCGGGCCCAGATGGGTTGTGGGTATTCTTCTTAAAGTAAGCTGAAAATGGTTGTTCTGCGTTATACACTGTTATGTTCTTCCTTGTCGAATATTCTTTTCGCTTTCGTCTGGATTTGTAATGGAAATCTGTGTTCCTCTCTTCACAGAGTTCGTTCTGGGATAGTTTTCAGGGGAATACCAACTGCGTGCAGATCAGTGGTTTGACTGCAGTCATTTGGCCTGGTGGATAAAGTGCGTCCTTTTTAACCGCCCCAAAGCTAGATTTTCAAATATGTTCTTCACAGTGTGGCCTCACATGCTAAGGAACTTTTCTGCTTTCTTGGTGTTTTCCTATCTGTGTGTTCTTTAGATGCTTGTGTATTTTCCCGCTGGCTCCCCATATGATTCCACTTAGTTTTCTTGGGATGACTATCTAACTTCTGGATTTTGTTGTTGGTTTGTTGATGTACTTTCTCCATGGCAGTTTATCATCAAATATTACAACAAGGTACGTGGGTTCTTTAACTTCTTTAATGGGCGTTCGGTGTATGTGGATGGCGACTACCCTTCGCTAAGGGAAGAAATGAAAGAAAGTGGTGCTGCACCTGTCAGTGTTTACGCTGACACACTTGCAGGTTACGCATCTACTTCTCTTTCTGGCATTTTGGTGGCCACTAATACACGTTCATGTGTGCTCCATATCCGCGAACATTGCCACTTTAATCCCAGATATAATAGTAACAGCTGGTAAGACAGCTGGTAAGGCTAACTGGTCTGTAGCTGGAGGCAATGGAACCGTCTTTCTCTAGTTTTAGGAGAGGTATCATTATTGCATCTCTCCAGGTTTCTGGAACTCTATCTAAGGTCCAGCAGCTATTGCAGATCTACAGTTTTGGCTATTGTTCCTTTTCCGTCTATCGTGCAACTATCTCTTGGACGAATAAAAAGACCAATGAAGACATCTTGACGGAAGTTAAATTACAAAGAGAACTGGCTATTCGCATTTACAAGAAGACAGTCCACATTCTTTGGGCATGCCATGGCGTGGGAGAAAGCTGGAGCATGTTGTCATTTTTGTCACAACGAGAAGGTGGGAAGGGAAAGAGAGATAGGGGGAGACCAAGAGAGAAGATTCTGAACAGTTTGACATCATGGCATGGAGGAACGTCGGTATCAGAAATGATTCTCAGCACAAGAGACGGAAGGCTGCGGACAGACATGACCACTAACGGTAGCCTACTAACTAACGCCACATGGCATGGACTATAAGTAGAAGAAGGGGAGGAAAACTAGTGACTAGTTCAGGTATCTTCTCTAGGTTGCTACTATCCTCGATAAATAATGGTAGTTTTTGTTTAGTTAGTTAGTTAGTTAGTTAGTTAGTCTTTCCTCTTGAGCCTAAGTCGGTGCATAGGGCAGAAGTCATGGCTCTCCATGTCCGGTGGTTCGCTGCTACCTGTTGTAGATCTTGGATGTTCACTTGGCCGTTGAATGAGCCTTCTTTGATGATGGTTCTACGCAGGGTCTCTCTTGGTCTTCCCCAGTTTCTTTTCCCTACTGGTGACCATATGAGGGCTTGGTAGGGGAGTCTTGTCTTGTCTATTCTGAGTACATGGCCGATGTAGTTCCAACGGCGTTTTCTTATACAATTGGATACAATATCTAATATCTTGCTTAGTCTCTTGTCTTATTTGCGCATTGATTTTGAAATCTGTCTACTAGATGTTTAGAATTCTTCTAAGACATTTGTTCTCAAAATTGTCTAATTTTTTATCTAAAGCTACCGTTGATTTCCAACTCTCATATTCACACGTTAGCACTGGAATCACACAAGAATTGAAGATTTTAAGTTTCGTATGTTGGCTGAGTGACTTTGACTTCCAGATGTTTGACAGTTTATTGAAGGCACCATATGCCAGTGCGATTCTAGATATTTCTGGTATTGAGTCCCCTGTAGATGTCATTTTTGCTTCCTAGGTATGTGAAGCTGTTGACTTTTTCAAGAACATGGTTGCTTAATTTGATGTCGTCTGAACTGTTGATAAGATCAATAGTTTTTGTTTTTGTGGTGTTAATTTGGAGACCAATTTGTCCTGAAACATTTTGGAGATGGTTTATTGTCTCTTGGGCTGTTTGCTTTATGTTTATGTCCAATCTATTTTCATTGCTTAGTTTTTGCAGTGGTAGCAGACGGCGTAACACCAGTTTAGCTGTCACAGGCTACTGGCATCTGGCCACCGCAAGCAGGAAACCGAAACCAAAATAAGCAACAACAGTTCTCTGAAATGTATTAGTAAATTACAAACTGTAGGCGGATACGATACAATTGTGAACGATCATTAAACAGTTCACGCATTATGTTATTACTGTTATTCACAGTACTGCTCACAAGTCACTAGACAGACAGTGTCATAAAAAAGGTAATGTAGGACTGATTTTGCGAGGTAAAAGTTAAACAGTTAAAAAAACACTGAACACTGTTTTAGTTTAAATAAAAATGAATGCTCGTTTGAGTGTGTTATAGGTGGGGGGTGGTGAAAAAGGTGTTTGCATTTGTGTGCATTTAATTTGGTGTAATTTTTATTAAAATGTTTGGGGGGGGGGGGGGGCGACGTTTTTGTTAATTAAATTGTAAATGCCATTATATACGGATGCAAACTTCAATATATTATATAGGCATTTCTGCAACCAAAAAGAGCAAGTGTCATGGAAACTATGTTTTTATTTGGAGATTAATGAATGGAAACCAATGATTGCTCTTATAATCTGGTAAAGAGTCCAAAATAAAATGGCTACCAGTTTCTGTTCAGGTCATGAATCCCTGATATATTTATTAGTGATTGAGCAAACCATGCCAGCCATACAATTATTTTGTGTAGGCCTGATAAACCGAATCAAAGGATCTCATTGCTGCTGAATCTTAAATGTTTAAATCTGATTAAGAGTTCAAAATGGGGGAACTCTTCCAAACGACAGTCACACATTATTTAGTGTAAAATGCATCCCATATAGGGCATCATAAGGTCATTTCCAGGGCGATGTATTGTCAGTCACTTACGTTTGAGAGTATCGTCGTCTGCTAGACACTAGACCGATCGATGTTTGAGTGTGTGGTGGACTGCTAGACCGATCGATGGATACAATAAAGGTTTATGGGGCCGGAGGGCCCTCACTATCGTAGGAGTGTATATCCATATCTTGTGCTACTGACGACAGTGAGGGCCCTCAGGGTCCAGACACATTTATTGTATCCATCGATCGGTCTAGCAGTCCGTGGCACACTGAACTGGAAGTGATCGACAACACATTCAATGCTGGTTCCGATACGTATAATGTTTTTCCCCGCGGATATACCAATACAAGAGTTTAGAACATGTTTTCCGACAGTGTTTACAACTTTAGTACCATAATTTCCACATATAAATGTGAAATATTATTGGTACGTATTTCCATTTTCTCAGTTCTATATTTTAGTTTGTAGTTCGTATTTATTATTTTATCAGCTAATGAGGCCCTGTAAGGGATACTTTTTACGCTAAATAATTTGGGACCGTCGTTCAGAAGAGTGCCAAAATGGGTGTCAATAGTTACTGATAATTAATCTCTGATATATTAATTAGTAATTGAACAAACCATGCAGACCATATTTTTGTTTGTGTGGGCTGATTAAGTGAACCTAAAGATTGCCACTGTAGTCTTAAATCTTCAGACTTGATTAAGAGTTCAAAATAGCTTCCAATTAATGTTAAAGTCGACAAAAGTGTTAAAAGTCGAGAAGATCAACTTCATTGCACCGGGTTTAATCCTATATGGCTCTCTTTCCGCAGGGCAGTCTACCGAAAGCGTTGCACAAAGTACAAATTCCATAGCTATGCCACTGTAGTCTTAAATGTTCAGACTTGATTAAGAGTTCAAAATAGCTTCCAATTAATGTTAAAGTCGATAAAAGTCTTAAAAGTTGAGAGGATCGACTTCATTGCACCGGGTTTAATCCCATATGGCTCTGCCTCTTTCTGCAGGGCGGCCTACCGAAAGTGTTGCACAAACTCCATAGCTCCAGCGACAACCCCAGGAGTCTCTGAGAAAAATGCACTCGTGAACCGAAAGACGGAGCCCAGAATCAAACCCACAACCATCAGAGCATGAGACAGATGGTCTGACCACTTCGCCACAGAGATGCCCGCCAATTAATCTTTCAAGTAGTTAATGTCTGATATATTAATTACTTATTGAGCAAACTAAAAGGTCGTACTTTTGTTCCAAGCGGATTAGTATAACGAACCTGTAGGCCAAACAGTCACTTTAATATTTATTCCATGGGAAGGCAACCCAATCAGCAAATGCCTGAAGAAGTCGGATGTGTCAGCCGAAAGATGCAAATATCGCAGCTCTGCTGTTAACAGGCACAAGGCAGTTATGTCTAAAACAACATTCCTGACAAATGCGGAAGAAGATATTAAATATTCTGCCCTGCTTAAACATTAAAAATGTTATCATTCAGTTCAAAGAAATTTTGATTGGTTCACCCAGCTGATTCCCAAACATTGTGACATGCATTACCTTACTAATTAACAAGTGGTAACAATACACTTAAGATACCTGACAACCAATAAGCAATTAGAAAATCGAATAGAGGCCATGGAGATTTGGATGTAAAGAAGAATATGTTGTATTTCATGAAAACAAAAATATTCAGATACAGAGGTTCTAGAAAAAATAGGACTGAAAAGAGAGTTGAGTTGAGTGCAGAGCTAACATAACAGCACTAGGATATTCCCATATGTGTTCCATCCTCATCTGCAACAGCAAGCAAAGAGTCCCAATACTAATGGTACCAGTAGCAGTCTATATGTTCATCTGGCCTTTCCTCTGAGTTTTAGTGTCGGCTAGAACCTCTGGTCACTCCCTTTAGAAAAGTGAGTTGATGAAAAATAAAAAGGAGACAGGTGAAATATTTTATCCATATTAAACGACAACACTTTTATAAAAACCATACTGAAGGGTAAGTTAAAGGCAAGCAAGCAAGAGGTAGACAATGATAACATCAAATAATGGACAGGCAGCAGTCTGACAGAATGTACAATCAAGGCAAGAGACAGGCAGTGTTGGAGATCCATTGCAGCCAACCTTCATTGTGGAGACATCTGATTAATTCATTTAACAAACAACCCAGTGGCTGTCATTGTGAAATTGCGCTCAAGTGTGTTTATATGTTAATTCACTGTGGATTATTTCAACAATATACAGGAAATAACAAGTAGGTGACACAATGCTTTTGCAGTTGTATTTGTCCTGGCTGTCCTTTTTTGTCTGTCATGTATACATGTCTAACATGCCTGTCTCTCAGTTCTGTCTGTCTGTTCTGTCTGCCTGTATGTCAGTCAACATATCTGCCTGTCTTTTTTGCCTCAAATTGTGAGAATATAAAAAGTGCAGACATAATTCAAAAGGAGACACTTGACAAGACTAACATATTCTTCGTAGAATATGAATATCCAACACACAAGGTATAGAAATATAATTAAGAAGTAACAACTTTAGTAAAACAGAGGGTCTTCAGCAGTTGGTTGGTTGGTAGGTTGGTTGGTTGATTGGTTTGTTGGTTGGTTTGTTAGTTGGTAGGTTGGTTGGTTGGGTTGGTTGGTTGTAGTTAGTTAGTTAGGTAGGTAGGTAGGCAGTCGACAGATCATCCTCATTGCAGATCGAAACATTCAGTCCATAAGTGCTCGGATCCCCTCCTCAGTAAATCCCACAGTGTGTAGTGGCTAACGACGCCAGTTCTGTGTTGGTTTGTTAATCTTCTTTGGCTTCTTGTTTGGCCACCTCTCTTTTAACTTGCTGTTCTTGCAGCCTGACCATGGTTGTAGATTCGCAGTCATCACTTCGTTCTTGCAAACGACTTGCTTCTCATAGCGCATTCAGAATATCAGCCTGGTCCATGGTTCGAGCATCACCCTCTAAAGAATTCTCGAATATCAAAGCCTGTACTTCTGCCTCCAATGCAGCCAGATTTTCTTGTCTGCATTTTCTGTCTAGTTGGATGCAAACTGAAAAGGACGTAAAGAACTCTGTTGGCATTTTTACCCACTCCTCGCCAGGTTCTAAGTCCTCAGGAATCCCGCAAAATTAATAAATTGCACAACGATACAGCATTTACATAGATAAAAAAATAGGAGGCATTACTTATTGACCATTTGTCGTGTGTATGTGTGTGCATGGGTGAATGGGTTAGTGGGGAGAAATAAATCAGGAACAATATCTTACAAGTAAAGAGTCATTCAGGTTTCTGCTCAGTCATGTGCTTTGTGTTTTCACCAAAATGGCTGAGATTGAAAGAGATGGAAATATTGTCTCTCTCATACACAGTTATCTCTTCATGAAAAAAAAAAATATTTACCCCACCCCATCTCAGTTCTTTCATTCTTATTTCTTCTTTTGCCTATTACTACCCATTGGGTAGGTCTCAACCAACTCACTCCAAACCCTTCTATCCTTAGCTATCCCAAACAATTATGTCCATGTCCTGCCCATATTATCCATTTCTTTGTCTACTTATCCATGTGTGTTTATGTGTTCCTCTATTTCTTATGCCCTTATGTGGATTCCAGCCTGTCTTGTTATACTGTTCTCAGTATTTTTTACAATGTACGTCCTTTCCAGCACCAGCATCTACATTCTTTATACATACATCAAATCCATTACTCCAAGTATTAACTACCAAGACACAGTTAAACATAAGAGAAAGCACTTATGAACTAATTATTCCTCAAAAGCACAGTGGTTTGCATTCTAGCCTGCCTGACCAGTGGTGATGGGTTTGATTCCACATCGAGGCATATTTTAACAATTTATCTGGGCTGCCAGGTTGACTCAGCCTAAAGTTGGTACCAGGAGATGTGCTGCTAAGTAAAGTCAATGGCATGGTATTGACCACATCACCCATTGAGTGCTGATTAGTCTATACAAATGATGGTGCTAGCACTTTATACCCAGTATGCCTCAAGGCATGGAAAAGGAGCATTTATTCCTTTACCTACTTATGAACTAAATATATACAATAACATTTCCAGAACCATTGAACAACTGCCTACACCAGGGACTAGACCAGCAATCATGCTGCATCATTCACACTGACAAATGTTTAAATAACTTAGGTAAACGTTTTGAAACAAACAGCAGAAATACTTTTTTTTTAAAATAAAACAAATTCTGAGAGACAACTAGTGATTTTTACTGATTGTCTTGATAATAACCATCCTGCACAAAAATAAAATAGAGCTAGAGGACAAAATGATGTGATTCTCTCCCTTGAACACTTGATTAAAAGTTTTGACAAATGCACAATTCAGTGCATACTACCCTACTGCAACATACCAGGCTGTCAAGACGCAGATCAACTTGCAAAGCTGGGTAGAACTCTACAACAAAACAATTTAATCACAACTTATGAATCAACAAAAACCTATAAAAGCTTCTGACACGATAAACTAGGCAAAAGACCACCCTGACCATATAAATAATTACGCTTATCACCTTTCAAGGGAAGATTAGGTCATAAGTTTTATATTTTGAACAGGACACAAGAGGTCGCGTATATCACAAGTTTAACATAAGTTTTTGAATCCTTGTGACTGGAATTAATATAAAACATGTTTTATCACCCAACTTATTCCACCAACAACTGTACAGGAATGTTATGAACTTGAAGCTAACTACTGTTTTTATTGGAGACGTGTAGACCTGTATGCATACGAGACAAAGATACTCAATTTATAAATTTAAAAAAAGCAATGAAAGAAAAATTAATATGCAGTTAAGTTTCTGGAGGAACGAACGAACGAACGAAGAAACTTTATTTTCAAAGGGTTAAGAATTGGGCACGCGGGCCCGTCTAACATTCTGCCCTTCTATCACTCTCTTCCATACATTATTTCATTCACACATCATTCAAGGCTAACAGAGAGCAGCAACAATATAAAAGTTATGCATTATAAAGGCATGGGCAAAATACGAACATCAAAACTACACGACACAGTAACATTAGATAATGGTCTGACACTTGTTATTAGCCATGTGGAATATACTGGCCTACCAAAAGGGGACTGGCTGTTATACTAGAGTTTTGTTATTATTATTATTATCACTATTATTAAGGGGGTAGGTAATCTGTACTGAGATAGTGTTCGAGTAATTTGCGATTGTATGAATAGGGATTGGTGATGTCTTTGATTTCTTGTGGAAGATTGTTCCACAGCCGAGCTGCAGAGTACGTTAAGCTTGTTTTGTATAAGTCAATCCTAGGCTTCGGAATGTGTAATATATTTAAACGTTTACTGTGTCTAGCATTATATTTAAACAATGGCCAAAGGTAATTTGGGGCATTCCGATGCAGGATTTTGTGAATTAGTTTAGCTTTATTGAAAAGCAGGCGTTTGCGGAGTGGTAGTAACTGAAGGCGTTTATACAGGCTGGGATTGTCAGATAAATGTTTGCTATAAATTAGACTCATGGCCCGTTTCTGGAGTGAGTAAAGTCGCTTGGTGCTTGAATTAGAACAACCGTCCCAGATTGTAGAGCAGTAGTCAAAGTGTGTCTGAATATGAGAAGTATAGAATAGTTTCCTTGTGTCCTCATCAAGGAAGTTTTTAATTTTGGCGAGTTGGTAAACTTTTTTCGCTGTTTGTTTAATGAGCGCTTGAACGTGGGAATTAAAGGTTAGGTTTCTATCAGTGATTAGGCCTAATGTTTTGTGCTCAATTACACTTTCTACTGGCATGTTATCGATGTGAAGTTGAAGTGATGTGTGTGAGCTTAGAGTTTGAAGTCTTTGTCTGGTTGTTAATAACATTGATTTTGTTTTAGTGATATTAATTTGCATACGGTTTGAATAGCTCCACCTAACTACATTATTTAATTCTTGCTGTAAAGACGACTCCAGTAAAATACAGTTTTCAGCGTTTGTGTACACTGTACAGTCGTCTGCTAATAGATTGCAGGACGACGAAAGATGCAAAGGTAGATCGTTAATATATATGGCAAATAATAGAGGGCCAAGAAAAGAGCCTTGCGGTACTCCAATATTGAAGGTAGTGGTTTGAGACAGAGATTTATTATGTGATACTACTTGCTTTCTGTTTGATAGAAAAGATGATATTAGAGTGACTACATTAGGGCCAATTTTCATTGTCTCAAGTTTTTTAATTAAAATAACATGGTCTATCATATCAAATGCTTTCTTGAAATCAATAAACACAGTTCCACATAGACTGTTGTTTATATTCTGGTGCCATTCTGGAGAAGATGACAAGGCATACAATAAGAGCTAATGGGTACCAGCCAGAGAACCAATGAATGAACTGATTTAACTAAATTAAAATGATTTAAACTAGAGCAAAATTATCGCACATGGAGTTCAAATCAGCAGCATGCTTATCTGCCATCTTCAGTCTCTGGACAGAGTATTTAGTCAGACTCTTTGGCTGTGAGGACTGCCTTCTTCACTGGAGATTCAGGGAGCTGCAATTGGTGATCTACAAGAGACACACGAGGTATGTTTCAAGTAGAAAAGTGCCGTGGTGTGCTAGTGCATCAGGTGGAGACGAGGCTGGATGATCAGACCTTGGGATAACTAAAACAGTTATAATAATTTGAAGACAGTTCAAGACGACCTACCCATGAGGACAACACTACTGAGACCTACTCTTCACCCATTGCCATGGGAATAGGATAGTTTACCTTAAAATCAGTACATCAGTCAGTGTTCTGGCAATTGGATGCGAGTGTAATGGGTTACAGGGACCCTAGCGGGTAGCAAATAACAACAACATTGCAACTTACACCATGCATGTCATTAGAGGCAACTAAAAGGGGCTTCATCTTTATTTTAATGTGAACCTAAAGGGAATAAAAGAATATTAACACTGCAACTTATGCATGTCGTAAGAAGCAACTAAATAGGATACTACCCATGTGTTATTGGGACTTTCAATGGAAGCATAGAAAAGTATCACACTGTAACCTACCATACAGGTCGCAAGAGGCAACAAAGGAGAGTTGGGCTTGGGGCTGGCTTTCTCATCATGTAGAGAAACTTTAGTCATAAAATCCAACCAACCATGAATAAGCCCAAAAAAACGAAAAAAGAATAACTAAGCCAATCAAGATGTAGGAATTGGGTAAGATGGCACAGGTGGTGGAATTGATGAAACGCTATGACATGGCTTTTTGGGATTATGTGAAACAGGGTTGACAGGAACAGGCATATAGTATTCAAGCACAGGTGAAAAGTGCTGTACTCAGGCCATAAGCAGGCCATAGTTAGTTAGTTAGTTAGTTAGTCACGGTTCCAACTTCACAGCAACGGTCGTCCCCATTATGCTCCGTTCCTGTGCCAGTGAATATTACATAAAACGCTCCCCACTGCCCAATGTGAAAAGTGGAAAAGACGGGAGTCTCGACAAACAACAGCCTGCACAGATACACTGTGCATAATGCCGCCGCCAGAATGTCAACACAATAGTCCCCCACGAAACATCCAGTTTATCTCTGATGGAATCGGCAGTCATTTTCCCATCTGAATGCTTCCTAGATGTTCACCCACACAGTCCACGAAAATACAGGTCATTGTCGATGGCAGTGGCAGTCAACCAGATGCCCAGCAGCCACGCATTTCTGCATAAGGCAAAAACCGGTCAACTCTGGGACAGCTGCCATCGCTCCGAACATGCAGTCATGTTCCAAAAAACCTCGGGCAGATTCAAAAGCATTTCACACGAAACTCACAGCTCACAATGTCGCGCCTCTTACGACATGCGTGGTAGGCTACAGTGTTGCTATTCTTTGCTTCCCTTATGGGCCCCGGCATCACACGGGAGTAAGCAGGCCATAATTCCCCCAAAAGCGAAGGAGTGGTCCTAATGTTATTTTTAAAAAAACAACCTAGTAGCATGGGAAGCAGTGAGCTCGAGAATAATAACAGCAACATTTAGAACCACAAAAAAAGAAATTAAACATTAAACACATCTACAAATGATAGTGTTGGATCAGTTAAGGAGGAATTTTATATACAAACTCCAAAAAATTGTGCCGCCAAGGAAACAGAAATATCAAAATCCTGATGGGTGACCTGAATGCCTAGATAGGATCAGATAACACAGGTTTTGTGGGGATCAAGTGAAAACATAGACATGGGTTAATAAATGAAAATGGAGAGCTATTTGCTAATTTATGTGCAGAGAATCAGTTTATCGAAGCTGGAAGCATTTTTCAACATTAACTAATTCGCAAAGTAACATGGTCTTCACGTGACCACAAAACAGAAAACAAATTGACTACACCTATATCAGCAAGAAATTTAGATCTTCTCTACAAGGCATAAGAGTAATTAGAGGGGCAGTTGTATATGCAGATCGTCATCTTCTGATAGGGAAAATGAAACCAAAACTAAAGAGATACTTAACATCCCATAAACACAGAAATCAATACAATATAGGATACCTAAGAAATTATGGAATAATTCATGGTCACAATCTGAAATAAATAACCAGGTCCTATAACAGGCAGTAGGTGAAGTGAGTATGGAAGTCTGTTGGCAGCAGGTTATAAACATTTGGAGCAAATCATGTATAGAAGTACTTGGCAAAAGAGAAAGAGACCATAAAGCGTGGATAACACCAGAAACCTTTAAAAAGATAGAAGAAAGGAGAAACAGAAAGCAAATTTAAATAATAGCAAAACAGAAGCCATAGCCAGGAAAAATGTGCAAAAATTAATAAAGACGTTAAGAAGCAGATGGAAGATAGTACATAGATGACCTAGCCAAGAGAGGCGGAAGAAGCAGCATTAAAAGGTAACCTTAGAGACTTTTACATCACATAAAGAAGATAGCAGGAAAGTATAATCAGCCAAGTGGACGGATTAAAAACAGAAATGGGAATGTTCGCACTAACATTAAGGATCAAGTAAACAGATGGGCTGAATACTTTGAGGAACTCCTAAATATACCAGTCCCAGAAGATCTTAGGAAGAGGTCAGCAAAGCCATCAAACTACTGAAGGATAGAAAAGTTGCTGGTCCAGATGAAATTCCAACAGAGCTCATTCAAACGAACATAAACACCTCAACTGAATTACTGCACAGATTATTTAGCAGAATCTGATAAACTTAAATACCAGCAGACCGGAGAGAAGACAATCTGGTGAAACTGCCAAAGAAAGGGGACCTACAGGAGTGTGAAAATGGTAGAGAAGAAATGTTACTGTCAGTTTCTGGTAAGATATTAAGCAGGATCATTCTGGAGATATTTCGAGAACCCATTGACAGAAAACTAAAGGATGGATAGGCTGGCTTCTGACCAAATAGATCCTGCATTGTGCATAATCATAGAACAAAACATCAAACTGAACTTGCCACTTTATATTGGATTTGTAGACTACAAAAAGTTCTTTTTGGAAGGAACACCACAGAAAATCACTAACTTGGTAAAGGCAACATATGCCATGAAGGGCAACTAACGGAGGCAATCGAGATAAGAACAGGAGTGAGGTAAGGATGCCTCTTATCACCCTTACAATTCTTACTGATTGTAGACTGGCTTATAAAGATAACAACAAGCACTGCCAGAAATGGAATGCAATGTACACCCCTGACAAAGCTAAACTTTGCTGACCAAAGCTCTCCTGTCACATATACAAAATCAGATGCAAGATAAACTAGCAACATTAAATGGGAGGCCACAACAACTAGGTTTAAAAATTCATAGAAGAAAGACACAGATGATAAAAATAAATCAAGCAAATGATAACATGATCTTTCTCTGGGAAACCTCACTTCAATGAGACAGAACCATAAACCTTTTGAGGTAGCAATGTAGATAAAGGAGGTGGAACAGATAAAGATAACAGAATAAGAATACAGATAGCTAGAGAAGATTTTATAACACAGGAAATATATCAAAGTCAATAGAAATAAATTTAGCATAAAACTTAGAATATTCAATTCTAACGTTAAAATAGTACTCCTATATGAATCAAAAACATGAAGACAATAAAAGTGATTACAAAGTATAAACATTCACTAATTGGTGCCTGTGCAAAATAGCAGGAATAAAATGATATGACCCCTGGGAAGGTTAACCCGGTCAACAAATGCCCGCAGAAGTCGGGTGTGTCGGCCTAACGGCACAAGAACACAGCTCTGCTGTAAACAGGCACAACACAATCACGTCCGGAAAAAAACAAAACTCCGGATGAACGCAGAAGAAGAAGAAGAAGAAATGATATGACAAAATCACCAGTGTGGTGCTCGTGGAGAGAACTAGACAAATACCAGTGTGGTGCTCGTGGAGAGAACTAGACAAATACCAATGAACCAAGATGTGAAGACAAGTCACTGGTGCTGGATACATTGAGAAAACCTGAGAATGGTATAGCTAGAAGAGCTTTAGACTGGAACCCACAGGGCAAAAAAATAGAGGGGGACCTAAAACTCAGGAGAAAAGTAGAAGCAGAAATGAACAATATGGGAAGGACATGGACAGAGCTGCATGGGATAGCTAAAGATATTGGGGGTTTGGAGTGAGTTGCTTGAGGGACTGTGCCCCAGTGGGGGATAGATGATAAAAATATGATGAGATGCACAAGTCAATGCCTGGGTTGCATATAGTCCAAGGGGGTTAGCTGTTGTGGACATTCATGGATGCACATCTACACTAATGGTTAAGTAAAAATGCCGTTGAGGATGGAGATGCAGACATTTATGTCTTGTATCCAGACAACCACTGTGGGACAAGATTCTGTCAAATTCTCTTCCAACTTTACATCTGATGCTCAGGCTATAGAGCAGGCTGCATATGTGGTTAGTGGCACCAACTTTGACTGCTACCGGGTGTTTATTTTTGAGGATGCTCTATGCTGCAAGCTCTTGAGATGTATCTTTTTTGGTGTTTATTTTGCTTAGAATATCTAGTTAGATGCAGTATTTGCTTATTATTGATAGTATTTTGTTTTCAATAGTATTGTTATTTCCAATGTCATTTTTAACAGCTGTCACAATTTCAGCATTGTTGCTCCCTTTATTGAATTTTGTATTATCCAATATTTTATAAACATTTTATGCTAGTACTCAATTGTATATTTTAACAATTCTACCTTGTGTCAGTTTAATTAACTTAAAACAAAAATGGTGTAGTTCACTTTTAGAGTTCACCCTTTCCCCAAGTATAGGTTGCTCATTTCTTAGCTTTTTGTCCTACATATTACAGTGGAGCTGCAATGCTTATACCTTTTAGATGACATATATGTGTTGTCTCTCCTACTATTTGCTAATATCTGCTGATCAGAGTGCCAGAACTGGATAATGACAAGAAGAGTTGTAATAATAAACAACACCAGGAAGCAAGGGGGTGAAATGTCAGCAGTAGGTTTTATTGAATGATAGTGAGTCACATGGTTTGATCATGTAACAACACCACTCTCAAACATTGGTAAATGTGGATACAGTGAACAAACTGTAAGGGGCAGACTCTGCAGGTGATCGATTAGCAAAATAGTAGAGGCAATGAACAGCACGCAGCAAATAAAAGGATCTTGTCCAGAAAGTTCTTTAACCTCAACAAGGACAGTGGAAAGAAAGAAGCGTACTTAATATAACAAGATAGTAGCAGCTTACAACCTTTTTTAAGTTGCAGCATTAGTATTACTTTCACCCTTGTAATTTTCACGGATTCTTAGCTGCATTGATACATTCATCCACATGTGTTATCACACCTACAAGAACTGAAGGGCTACACTAACCAGGCCATAACAGTAAACATGAAACTGAAAGGGCCAATTGATTGACATCCAGGGCACCTCCAGAGGAAACATGTGATACTGTCTATAAGTGATGACCTCTTTCATGAGCACAAGTTGTAATATTATTTCACGGCGCAAGTTAAAGTTAAAGGAATGATTACTTTTTCCTAAACTGTACTTTGCAAAACATTTTTGCATTAAAACAATGTTGTATTCATATACTTTAAAAATGTATCTTTTGGGTAGCGAATCACATTACGTTTGTCTACAATGACAAGCCCTTTACGTTTGGCTACAATGGCAAGCCCTATGAATAAGGGAAAGGGAAAAGCACACAGCAGCTCAGCCCACCATGTTTTTAAAAGTCAAAAGAAACACAGAAAACCTGTAGGAGTCGCCTCAAACAAGCATATAAAACAGGTAAACAGGAGTGATCTATGCATTGCTAATAGTAATTTATGTTATTTTACATATACAGACAGTCCTTATTGTGCACTTATTTACAGTAGCACTGATCACTAAGCATATTCTATAGGTTGTAATTTGAATGTTGTTTGTAAATTGACAGTGTAACAATTATCAAAGAAACACACATTCCTTTTAAAGTTAAGTCATCCTAATACAGTTCATAACTTTTGGACAAATGTCAGTAGCCACCATTAAAGCTTGTTATGTAAAACAATTGGACAACCAGAATGAGCAATTTGGATATTTTGAGGGAAGCTAAGTCGCAAAGACAACTTACCACAAACATCAGAAAGAAGCAGTCATCTTTTTTTGGCCACATTATGAGAAGACAAAAACTGGAGCATGTTGTGACAACTGGAAAGATTTGTGGAAAGAGAGATAGAGGAAGATAGTGTGAGAAAATTCTTTAGTCTTGTATCATTGCACAGGATGGAGTAAACACACAGAGATCACAATTTGTGGAGAAACATGATCGCCCATGCCAACCTGCAAGGCACTGGATGATGATCTAAAGCAAATGTTTACAAAAATTGTAAAAGCTTCAGGCATATCCAACATTGCAATTAGTTAATATTGACTGTCATTTAAAGTTATAAAGGGACGGAAAGATTTGTAAAGCTCACACAAACTCTTTCACATGGAAACCAAGAAGAGTTGGTTGCAAACATGAGCAGTTAGCTGGAGGAAGAAACATAATGTCATTCTAAAAATTGTAAAGACTAGTTATTTAGAACAGTTCTTGCCAGTGTAGAGTTCCTCAGTAATAAGCACTGTCATGGATCACAGTTGGGAAAGGAGTGTCACAATAAATTGTAACAACACTAATTATATGCTCATTGAAATGGTTAAATCCAGACAAGATGGGAGACAACTATAAATTGTATTTACCACCTGTTTAATGCACAGTCTTTGCAACTGTAATTATTGGCTCATAGCTGCTTCATTGGTGATTGGTTGATAGTCACTGCACTCAGGACATGCCCACATATTCTCTATCTCCCTCTGCAGACATCCAAGTGCTAAAAACCCTTTTCTTATTTTGAATGGATACATGTCTAGCATGTCCTTGCAATTGACACATAGCACTAGTTCCAGCTTGTATTTTATGTTCATTTAGTCTGCTCATTGTTGTCTCATTGCGTGCTGTCCATCCATCCATCATGTGCCATGCCGGTAAGCGTAGGCGATCATGATTCGCCATTTCACTCGATCACCAGAGTCGTGGATCAGCTCAATGTTCTTGTCTCAACTAGTCCCGGGAAGGTTAACCCGGTCAACAAATGCCCGCAGAAGTCGGATGTGTCGGCCTAACGGCGCAAGAACGCAGCTCTGCTGTAAACAGGCACAACGCAATCACATCCACACAAAAAAAACTCCGGATGAATGAAGAAGAAGAAGAAGAAGTCTCAACTAGTCATGTGGTCAAGACATCCAGGTATTTACTTCTCTGCCTTCCTCTTGTTCTCTTCCTCTCGATTTTGCCAGTTGTCATCAAGTTCTCCAATTTATTTCTTCTCATAACGTGACCAAAAAATTGTGACTGTCTACGTCTAATTTCTCTAATCATTTTACGATTTTCATTTGTTTCTTGTAGGACTTGGTCATTGATTTTACTGTCTGTCCATTGTATTCTTTGCATTCTCCTCAGAAACCACATTTCCACAGCCATCAGATGTTTTTCAGCTTGTCTGCTCATTGTACACGCTTCACATCCATACAAAGGTACAGGCTCTATGTAGCACCTCAACACTCTTTTTTTCGTTGCAGTTGACATCTTTTTATTGGTCAGTATGGTTTCATCTTGCAAAAGGCTACTTTCGTCATGGCGATTCTTGTTCTAATCTCTTCAAGGTATCTCCCATCAGATGTTATGAATGTTCCGAGATAATTGTACCGATTCATTTGTTTAAGAACATTTCCATTTACCTGTTTATTACATGGTGGTTTTTCCTAGTGACGACCATAATCTGTGTCTTCTTACAATTTAATTCTAACCCTAGTTCACTATGTGCAACAGCTGCATTTACTAAATATTGCAGATCCTGCTCATTGTCTGCAATCAATACTGTATGATATGCACATTTAATGTTATTGATGTTACAGCCCCCAGTGATGATTCCTTTCATATCTTCTACATTTCTGAAAATATTTTCGCTGTACAGGTAACAATGATCTGGAGACATTACACATCCGTGTCTCACAACTCTCTTAATAGTCTGATATTGACCTACTTCATTAATAATCTTTATAGCAGCTTGTTGTTTCCAGTATATGTTTTTATTTTACAAGTCTAAGGTCTTTCCCATCAATTTGTAGATCTGCTGGTATCTTTATCATGTTGACATACACAATGAATAAAAAGAAACAAACTGTATTCTGTGATCATTTAATAAGAAAAGGGGCATTGGAGAACATCGTGATGATAAGACAGATCAGTGGTAGAAGGAAAGATCTCAGAGAAATTATGCTGGATGATTTTATAATCTCATTGATAGAATTTATCGAGAAAATTAAGGACTGAGATCTGGGAAACTTGAACGCCTACAGTGTTTGACAAGGTACATGAGGATGATGAGTGTGATAATGGGAAGATTCATCTTTGTCATTGAGTTTGTTAGTGACCACCACAGAGACCTAGCTTCATTCAGATTGACAAGTGATCTTGTGTCTGTGCACCACAAGGACACTGCCTCCAAACGTCCCATTAACATTGTCTATCATTTCCTGTTGGAGTTGTTTCTGTACGCAATAATATCTGAATGTTATATCTTCCTAGGCCACTTGTTTGTACGCAAACCATTGTTTTATAAATATTACACTGGTGAGAACGGTGATCCCTGAAATAAGCCTAGACATATACACCTAAGTGACCAACCTCCGAGTTAAAAGGCAACCACACTTTATAATACAGTTGCAGCAGTAACAAACATAGGATGGCTTGGCATGAGTTGGTTGAAAGAATATGCCCCACGTTGGGGTAAATGGTAGAAGAAGAAGAATTCACTGTTTAATGTATATTCACATCTCATCTTCTCAGACACATCAGGGCTCACAGTCCACACATAAACATCTTCTAAATCAAATGTGATAGCTACTATCTCTTGCTTTCTTTGAAACCCGTCATATACATTGCATGCAAAAGTGTTAAAACTGTTCATTATATGTTAATTTAAGTTGTTAATTTATGAAGAACTAATGTCTTCTCACTAGTCTATTGTGTGGCTTGCTATAATCATTAAACAAGAAATAATTGAAGACTAAATGACATTTTTGTAAATCATTTTACTAGTTATTAATAATTTATGTTATCTGTATATAAAACTTGAAACATCATGAAAGTTTAGAGAGAACAGTAGCCTAATAGAGTGGTATATATGAATATAAATGTTATAGACAGGTTCTAAGAATATCTTGGATACAGAAAGGGACAAATGCTTCCATTGAAAAGAGCTAAATATTGAAGAAGGTTGGCTACTAAAGACGATAAAACAAAGAACATTGAAATATTTTGGTCACTTGAAATGTCATGAAAGTTTGGAGAGAACAATATTGGAGGGGTATATGCCTGGGAAGAGAGGAAGGGGAAGGCCAAAGAGAAGATGGTGGCAGTATGTAGCAGATGATCTCCAGATGGGTTTATCAGCCATGACACAAGAAGTTTTCTTGAAAGTTATGGGAGTGAAGTTCTGAATAAATGAATAAATATATAAAACTACTTTTTGGAAGCTTTATTTAGCTCAAATTAATGTGTTCAATTGTATTATTATTTTCAGTTACCTACAAAATGTACCAGAGAGGACATTGACAAAGTAATAAATTTTTTCAAGACTAAGGAAGGGCCACAAAAGACACTTGCTATTGCCAGAGCCTGTGGTTATGCAACCAAAGGACAAATAAACCCAACTCTTTATCATATGGAGAAACGTAAATTAATAGCAAAAATAGAAAATCCTCCTGTTTGGGTTTTGCAACCTGATGGTATGAATATACCCATTAATGTTGGCGTACCTCATAGAGTGTCCTATAATCCACACAGCCCTAGCAAACATCAAGAGATACAGCATCACAGCATTAATAATAATCAGCCTTGGAGAGCTCATCGCTTTAGGAATTACAGGGAAGGGAACAATCAGAACAGAAACAATGAGGCTAGACATAACAATAATACACATATTAGTATCCAAGCTAGATCAACTTCAAAACATGAGTCATTTTCTCGTGGTCACGTGTCTATGAAAGAAACAGCTTATGGTGGAAATTTGTTTACAAAATCAATCAGTGACACAACTGCACCAGGAGCATACAGAGCTGTGAGTATTTCAGACTACTTATTTTACATCTTGACAGCGCTTAAAGATTACACTATTATTATTAATTTCCCAAAAAAAAGTTGCTTAAAAGTCGACAGGGTCAACTTCATTGCACCGGGTTTTTATCGCATATGGTTCAGTCTCTTTCCACATTGCAGAAAGCTTCGCACAAAGCACAAACTCCATCGCTCGAGCGACGACCCTCAGGAGTCTCCGAAAAAATGCACTCGTGAACCGAAGGTTGCGGCCGAGAATCGAACCCACAACCTTCGGAGCCCAAGGCAGATGGCTTGACCACTTTGCCACGGAGACTATTATTAATTTCTCTGTAAGGAATCTCATTTCTCTGAATGCCAAATCTTAATAAGTTTGTGAACTGTTTTAGAAAAAAATACAACTAATCGCATTATGTGAAGTGTGAAAATGTAACATTATTTTTAGATGTAAGGTAATTACCAGGCAATAGTTTTGTACCTCACTCAATTCAATTAGTCCCCGTTCCTTGACCAGTCTGACTTGGACCCTGCTCAGTAGCCACCTTACTGTAAGTATTGCTCATAAGATTATTGGGATTCATAAGCCCTCTACCATAGCAAGATGAAGACACAGAAGAGGATCTTGATCACTTACACTGAATTTGCTAGTCTTGACTGAATTGTCTTATATACTTCCTTAATTTAAGTTCTTTGAACAGTCATCTTTAGATTTGAATTGCATGATTGCAGGTAACACAGTAGCTATAGTGAGATGAAAGGAAGGGGAAGAGTGAACCTAGAGTTATGCCTAGGAATGAAATGAGTAAAAATGCCAGGAAGGTGGTAAAATGTGAACAGTAAAAACAACGGAGAACCATTTATGCTATACTGAGCGGTGACAGTTGAAATGGGGGATGTAAGTGAGATGGAAATGTGTATGGTTGAAACAGTAGGAAACATCTCATCATCTCATCTCATGTTCCTTTTGTACCTTGCGGTGTCGAGGTGAAGTATAAACAGCGGGAGAATGCCTGCTTATGGGTTTCATGTATCGATGTAGGAAACAATCAGTAAATAAAATTACGAAGGTAGGGGCAGTTTCAGATTGGGGGGTGAGGAGGTTGGAGCTGAGGCTGTGGGCATTATCAGACATCTTAAGCACACAAATAAGGCAAAACGTCACTACAAGCGATTAATGAAAAAAACAGACATTGGAATGGCCACAAAGTGGCACAACAACCCAGACCTCTGCGCAGCAAAAGCATGGAGTAAAACAGCACAGCTTGAAATGTTTGACAGAAGAGGTCACAACTATGAAATGAGGGTGAATTCTGGAAGAGTGTGTGCTAATAGCGGATCTCAACATAGGAGACATGGAATAAGTGGGCCATATTGGATTGGGATAGATTCGTAGTACAGTGCACATACTATAGATATAATTATTACCATGTAATATATTTACCGAGCAATATGATGAAATCTGTATTTATAGCTATACCAAAAAGACCAGGAGCAATTGAATGTGAAGATTTTCGTACATTTAACCTCAGAAACCATGTCACTAAGCTTCTCAGAATTATAATGAGAAGAACAAGAAAGAAAATAAAAATGGAAATTAGTGAAGAACGGTATGCTTTTGTGGAAGGAAAGGGTACAAACATTGCAATATATATATATTATGAACACTAATAGAAAGGTCAATAGAGACACAGAAAGACATATATTTGTGCTTCATAGATTATACTAAGGCATTTGGTAAAGTAAAACATGATGAGCTGATTAAAATGTTGGAAGATATCAACATTGATGGGAAAGATTTAAGAATAATAAAGAATATTTACTGAAACCAAGTAGCAGCAATTAAAATGGGAAATCAAGAGAGTAGTTACGAACAGATAAAGCTAGGAGTACAACAAGGGTGTGTCTTGTCACTGGATGTCTGCTCCCTCTATAGCGAAGTAATAATGAGAGAGATCAAAGAGAAGCCTGGAATACTAATCAGAGGTTACAATATAAACAATATACGCTATGCAGATGACACAGTATTGGTGGCGGATAATGTAAAAGATCTACAACAATTGTTGGACATTGTAGTAACAGAGAGTGGAAAGAAAGGGCTCTCCTTGAATATCAAGAAAACAGTAAGAATGGTGATATCAAAGAAAAAGGTGACACCAAAATGTGAAATGGAAATAGAAGGGAAAATTCAAGTGGATAATTTTAAATACCTATGGGCTTTTATAAATCAGTTGGAAGGTGCACAACAGAGATTAAGAACAAAATAGAGCAAGCTAAAGCTGCATTTCAGAAAATGAAACGTATCTATACAATAAATCAGTATCATAGAATATAAGAAAGAGAGGGCTGAAGTGCTATATAGAACCTGTTTTGCTGTATGGCAGTGAATATTGGAATGTAAATGAACAAATTAGGAAGAACTTGGAAGCAACAGAGATGTGGTTCCTGAGACAAATGTGAGACAAATGTTGCTAATTCCCTGGACTGCCATAGTAACTAACAATGATTGCCTGAAAGAGGCAAATGAAACTAGAACATTATACACAACAATAAGAAAGGGACCAATAGCTTTCTTTGATCTTGTGATGAGAAGAGAGACATTGGAGAACATTGTGACAACTGGAAAGATCAAAAGGAAGAGAGGCAGAGGCCGACCAAGAGAAATGATGCTGGATAGATTGAGATGGTGGCATGGAGGAATATCATCAGCAGAGTTGATCCAGAACACCAAAGATCGAGATATAGAGAGACATGAGTGCCTACGCCAGCTGGCAGGGCACTTGATGATGATGGTGATGATATATATATATATATATATATATATATATATATATATATATATATATAATATATATGAATGAACTAGCAAGAGAGAGAGAGAAGAAGCAGCAGGGAAAAATAATCTCAGAGAACATCACACCACAAAGAAAACAGCAATAAAATATCAATCAAGTTAGCTGATCCAAAATAGTAATGTAGATTTCCACCAACACTAAAGATCAAATAAATAGATAGGCTGAACACTTTTTTAAACTCCTGAATAGAGCTGCTGAGTAAAGCATCAAACTTCTGATCGATAGGAAAGCTGCTGGGTCAGATAATACTCCAGTAGAGGCTGTTAAAGCCAATATAAACACCTAACTGAAGTACTGCACAAATTATTTAGGAGAATCTGGGAGACTGAAGGAATACTAGCTGGCTGGAGAGAAGACTATCTGGTAAAGCTGCCAAAGAAATGGGTTTTATATGGATATTATCAGTTCCTGGGATAATATTGAACAGGATTATTCTGGATAGATTAAGAGATGCCATTGATAAACAACTCAGGGATGAATAGGCAGGTTTCCAAACCAAACAGATTATGTACTGACCAGATAGCCACATTATGCATAATAATAGAACAAAGCAATAAACTGAACTCACCACTCTATATTGGATGTGTGGATTTTGATAAGGTCTTTGACAGTGTTGATAGGGAATATCTTTGGAAATTGATGATGCACTATGGTGATCTCACAGAAAATCATTAACTTAATAAAGGCAATATAAAGTCATGAAATGCAGAGTTCTTCATGAGGGAAGACTAGCAAAAAACATTTGAAATAAAAACGGGAGTGCTACAAGGTTATCTTTCATCACTTTTATTATCCTTACTGTCGTTAGACTGGGCTATGAAGACAGCAGTAACAATTGCCATAAATGGAATTAATGGAATCTGGTAATGCTACTTTAATTATCTGGGCTTCGCTGATGGCATTGGCCTCATGTCCCACACACAATATCAAACACAAGATAAACTAAATACATTTGATGGGAGGTCACAACAATTGAGTCTAAACATTAATGATGAAGATAATGAGAATAAACCAAGCAAATGATAACCTGGTCTCCCTTGGTGAAACCTCATGTTAAGAGCTACATTCATGCATCTATTTAGGTAGCAATGTAGGTAAAGACAGGAGAACAGATAAACATTTTTTCTTCTTCTTCATTCCTCTTTCTAGGGAATCAATGACTGAAACAAACTACAAACATTAATTAATTAGTACCTGCACAGAAGTAATAACTAAAATGGTATGATAGAATTACTAATATGGTTCTCTTAGATAAACCTAAAAACACCAGTGAATCAAGAGGTAAGGAAAAGATGATGGCACTGGTTAGGACATGCATTGAGAAAACATTAGTATAACAAGAAAGTCCTTATTCTGGAAATCCACAGGGCAGAGGAAATAGAGGGAAATTACAAACACAGAGCAAATCATTAGAGACAAGAGATGAATAATATGGGGAAGATATTGGCAGAGCTGCATGAGGTAGCAAAAGTTATAATGCTTTGAAATGAATTGGTTTAGAACCTATGCTCCAATGGGAGATAAGGAACAGTAGAGTGAGAGAGAGATAGAGAGAAAGAGAGAGATTCTTCCTCTGGAACGAACATGGCTAAAGAAATAACATGAGACCAGAAAATAATTAAAGAGAATTAGTGACAGAGAGGGATAAGATGGGGAGGACATGGAAGGAACTTCTGGACACAGCAAAGGAAGGTGGGGGTGTGGGGCTTGGCTTGAGTTCGCTGTGCTCCATTGGGAGCCATAAAGCAGATGAAGAAAAAGTTCAAAACTGTTTATAGACATTGGTATTAAGAGGGACAAGGCATTGTTAACCCTTTACAGGGGATGCTTGTCCGTTTTTTAGCCCTGAACGGGCAAGATTTTTTCAGGTTCGGTAAAATTTCAGGTTGCATTAGTAAAAACATCACAAATAAGCTGTTAGTCAACCGATTTTAGTTAAATAAACACCACAATGAAGGGAAAAGCATGTAGAATATGTTACTCACGTGATTGTTGCCGGTTATCCATATATGAACACAAATATTTACGAAATACAGTTATTGTTTGTGATTTTCAGTCATCTATACGGTAATTTACAAACACATTTGCAGAATCATAATCACTTTCTTTAAAGTCTGACTCACGACTGCTAATGCAAAGTAACGCTTTGCACTGATATCTAGCTCCGATTAGTAGTCAACTTCGTGCCCTTTAATGTCACTTAAATTGAACAGAGCGAAATCTCGGCTATCACGAGAAGAATCGCCGAAATTCATTTTGAAAAACTAAGCGTAAAAACCCCGAAAACTATAAAAAAAAAAAGTCCGTTCAAATTCATAGTAGGCACTTGCAAATGGCGGCCACGTTGTCAAGCTATCGGTGAAAGTGAAAGTAGCCGTCGGAAGTATCGGAAAGCCGAGAGATCACGTTTTTACAATGCATAATAGTATCGGGCGCGTTAGGGCGATCTGCCCGTTTAAGGTATTGGATGGAAATGGACATTCCACCCTGTAAAGGGTTAAATAAGGATTTGCTTAATTATGATTAACCTGCATGCTGTTTAAAACGATCTAGCGCATGTAATAAAATATGGAGTGGTGGAAAAAACTGAAATATCCATAAAATTTGCTTGTCTTTCTGATCTCCAGCATTATAGTCACCCATTTACATGCCTGCCGGTCTCTCTGGCCAGGGGTTACAACACTTTCTCCGTAATCCCGTTTATCACGCAGAGTCTCGTAAGTGGGCGAGAGCTGGCAGCGATTCGACCCCCGCTGGTGACTTGCGGGATAACAGAGCCGGCCGCTCAGAAAGCAATGGCAAACTACTGAGCGTAATCTTGCCAAGAGATCAACAGACAGCTGAAAGATGCTGCTGTTGACAGCTAAGTCCTGTAAAAGGATACACAAAAAAAAAAAAAAATTTACATGCCTGCACTTTTATTCTTGAATTATTACTTTCATGAATAAGTCATGCATCATCATTTGATAAAGATGGAAAACCCAGGTGTAAATCATTGTCCACATAGATTGATATTGCCAGTCAAGTGGCCATGGCTGATTTTTTTTAAAAACTTAGGAACTTACCAGATTGAATCTTATTACAGAATCTATTGTTAAGAATGAAAATATATAGTTCAAAAAAATTTATATGTATGTTTTATAGAATACAAGAAGGCTTTTGACAAAGTATAACATAACGATTAATTGCATGCCTTCAAGACCAGTGATGTCGCGAAGGGGTTATAAATTCCTTGCGTTGGTTCCCATACAAAAGTATGAGTTCCGGTCATTTAGAAAGCAATGGCAAACTACTGAATGTAAACTTGCCAAGAAATCACAAATAGCCATAAAATACGCTGGGGTTGACTGCCTTGTCCTGTAAAGGATATGCAACCAACTTACTTCAAGATATAGGAGTAGATAGAAAGGACATCAGACTTATTAGTAACTTGTACTGGGAACAAGTGGCGACAATTAGATATGGAAATAATTACCCATCGCCCAGAGATAAAAAAGAGGAGTATAGCAGGGATGCATGTTGTTCTCGTAAACTTATATGCGGAATGAATTTGTAAGCAAGTTGGAGAACTGATTGGACTTAACATCAATGGAAGAATTATAAACAGTCTTAGGTATGCTGATGATACAGTATTACTAGCAAAAAGCGAGCAAGAGTTACAAAACCTAGTGGACCGAGTAAACAGGCATAGTGCTGAATGTGGCTTAGATATTAATATCCAAAAAATTAAAACTACGATAATTAGCAGTAAAGAGGAGAGGCCATCAGTGAACATCACAGTAAATAGATACTAGAATAAGTAACTAGTTTCTCCTACCTTTGACATGTAATAACAGATGATGGTAAAAGTGAAACAGAAAGAAAAAAGAGACCAGGAATGGCCAAACATGTTTTCAACATAATGAAATCAGTATTAACATCTTAAAAATTAAAATTGTCAAATGTTATGTATAGTCAACACAGAAGCCTGGACAATGAACAAGCAATTAAAAAGCCGAATAGAGGCCATGGAGATGTGGAAATACAGGAGAATGTGTTGCATTTCATGGAAACAAACAAAAGTTCTAGAAAACCTGGGAATGAAAAGAGACTTGATGAAAGAAATCACCAAGAGGCTACTTAAATATTTTGGCCATGTTAAAAGACATAACACTTTTTAAAATCTACTGGAGGGTATGGTTGAAGGCAAGCAAGCAAGAGGTAGACAGCGATACAGGTGGAAAGATAACATCAAGAGGTGGACGAACAGCATGTGCATATCAAAAATGTACAATCAAGAATGTACAATCAAGAATGTACAATCAAGGCGAGAGGCAGACAGTGTTGGAGATCCATTGCAGCCAGCTTCATTGTGGAGTAGGCACCGGATTTATACTCTTAAGAAACCACTGTTGTTTAGTCTGTAGTTTGAAAGTGTCCTGATGTTTGTAAGTTATCAAATTCTCTTATTACTTTTCTAGTGTTTTGTCTGACAAACTATTCAATGAGTTGTAACAATGTCCCTTAACCATAGCGGATGCCTTTAATAAATTAATCATACATGTACTACATTTTTCTGTGGGAAGCATATTTTCTAACACATGCTTCTTCTTCTTCTTCTTCTTCTTCTTCTTCTTCTTCTTCTTCTTCTTCTTCTTCTTCTTCTTCTTCTTCTTCTTCTTCTTCTTCTTCTTCTTCTTCTTCTTCTTCTTCTTCTTCTTCTTCTTCTTCTTCTTCTTCTTCTTCTGTGTTCATCCGGAGAGTTTTGTCGAATGTGATTGCTTTGTGCCTGTTTACAGCAGAGCTGCGTTCTTGCGCCGTTAGGCCGACACATCCAAGTTCTACGGGCATTTGTTAACCGGGTTAACTATCCCGGGTGTTTCGAAGGACATTCCACTTTCATTCAGACGTTTTTTGCGATTTGCCTGTTTATTTGTGCCTATAGGCTGACACATCCAACTTCAGCGGGCGTTTGTTGACCAGGTTAACCTTCCTGAGTGTTACGGAGGACTTTTGACTCTCACTGTTGTGATGTTGTCCACATCCCAGCTGGTCAGATTAGAACGGCCGAAGACATGGTCAACCCTCAAAGCAAGGCAGGGGCAGACCATGGGCATTCCTGCAAATCCAAGGAGGCTGCCATAATTGCAGAGTTGACACATAGCGCTCTGGTACTGGGCTCACCCAAGGAATTGTCACGTCCTGCACATGGCTGCTTTACTTCCTCACTTCTGTATATTGGGCATTTCGTTTGCCACAGGCTGCTCCCCACACACTCCAGGAGAGGTCAGTCTGCAGACGACAATCACTCAGCGAGCTTTCGGTTCGGACTTTCCACGAAATGGGTTTGCCAACCAAGCAATATTCCCCATTCGTGCTTCTGGGTGGTCTCTTTCTCGGCTCTTACTGTTGTGGTGTCATCCCTATCCCAGCTAGTCCACCCAGAACAGCCGAAGACATCCCGGTGGGCCCTCGAGGGAAGGCAGGGGCAGACCGTGGGCATTCCCCATCATCCAAGGAGGATTACATAATTGCAGAGCCGACAGATAGCACTCTGGTACTGGGCTCACCCAAGGAATTGTCATGTCCTGCATATGGCTGCTTAGTCTCACTTACGTATATTGATCCTCCCGTTCACCACCTCCAAAGACTAAGAGGGACCTGTATGCAGATGACATCCACACAGCAAGCTTTCGCTTCGGACTTCCACGTAATGGATTCACTAGTCAAGCAAAATTCCATTTCATGCCAATGAGACGTTTTCCCACTTTTAATAGCGCTCACTCAATGAGCTTTAGATACAGACTTTCTTCATAATAGATTTACTAGTCGGTAAGTATTCCATTGCAACCCCTGGGACGTTTTTTCCACCTTTGGTAACTCTCACGAGGCTCAGCATCTCATGGCCAGGCCCTCACATCTGGGAGATATTGACTTAGATGCATTCAGCCATATCCCTCAGCTGAGAGTCTTAGAACAAGTGTCTGGACCAAGCATGTAGTTGCACCTTGCAAATGATCCAGACTTTATAAGCAGTGGATTTGCTAGCCAAGGTATATTCCATTTCGCTTCACTCTGCCTGTGGGGTCGCTAGTCGGCATCGTTTATGGTCAGAACTATGATGGTACCTTTTGGGCCAGGGAGGCATCCACGCTGATTCCTTCAGTGTAGTGCCTGTGTGGCCCTTGACATCTAAGGGCATCACAGACCCATTATTGCTCAATCTCGTGTGGCTAAACGCCACTCATCCCTTTAAGAAGTTGCGCTGGCGCATTGAGGGACCAGCAAACTATTTAATAGGCTAGAGTCTTGTTCGTTATCGGATACGATCTCAATACGAATGCCCCCATTTGTCCCTGTTAATCATTACCTCCAGTTCCAAAAAACCAAGATAGAACCAAGGTCCTATTCTCCATTATTCCATGCACCATTATTCAGGCAGCTGATGCCTGCTTTGAACACTCTAATTTTTTTTCAAAGTAAATACGGTGGCCACCCAAGACACTCAGCAAAGAGCACCCACGGGAGAAAGCCGGCAGACAGTAGGGCAGGAACAACGGGCAGTGAACCAGCGCAAGCCGGACCGCCCACCTGAGATCCAACAGCAAGCTTTTTAACTGCAACAACTTTAATATACACTATTGGAGCTGGAATCTTCTTCTTCTGCGTTCATCTGGATTTTTTTCCCGGATGTGACTGCGTTGTGCCTGTTTACAGCAGAGCTGCGTTCTTGCGCCGTCAGGCCGACACATCCGACTTCTGCGGGCATTTGTTGACCGGGTTAACCTTCCCGGGGGAGCTGGAATTACTGCGGCTGCTGGCACCAGACTTGCCCTCCAATAGATCCTTGACAAGCTTTCAAGCTACGCCAGGCAGGACTGACAGAAAAGCCATGCCAGCTTACTTTACTGACTGCAGACCCACTACTCATCGAGAGAGAGTGGACGCATATCGAGACCTGGTCGAATAGTCGTACAAAAATTGCTCTTTCTCCCGCTCAAACCGCATCTCCGGCTTTGCACTGTGGTCACATTCTCTAAACGCTTGCCTCGCTAACTTGCATCTCCTGGGAAGTTCCCGATTGGGTGCACCTCACACCGCCATCCGAGACAATGAATGCCAGACGTGGGACTGATGTGGCGAACCAGACCAGCCCTCACTAACACACTTTCTTTACCAAATGCTTTAATCTGGTGTAATCTTTCTAACACCAGCTTAACAATAAGTTACATTGTGACTCTTTTCTACAAGCTTGTCTGTATCCTGTTACCTGTGCTCCAGTTATCATTTTGATCAGCTGTAAAGTCTTACAAGTAAATGCCCTTTCTTTATCTGCACTGCACTTTTTGTGGCTTCTGTGTTTAAATTCAATAAAGAAAAACATTGTTTTGAATAATCTGTTTGGTTTCATAGAAATTTGAAGTTTTTCAATCCTAATTGTTTTCCAACCCCTAAAATAAAGAATCTGAAGCAGTATTCTTATTTTAGTAACTACTTGTAATCAGTGTGCACGCACGCATGCATGTACGCACACACACACGCATGCACGCACGCGTGCACACACACACACACACAGAGATATATATATATCCACCCACCCACCCACAATCAATATTTGCTTAAAAATATGTCTTTGTACATTTATGATAAGATAACTGTTTTTAATGTGTTTAAAACAGCAGGGCTTGGATCACAGCCATAAGAAACACGTGGACACAAACAATGTACATAGGAAAGATTTGCCTTTTTGTTCTAAAAGCGAACCAGTTATTAAGCATGAAAGTGCCAGTTCTCATACTGCTGCATACTTGAGTGCCTGTGCTAGACATCTTGAAGGCACTGTATCCTCAAGCGAATTTCTCATTGATTCAAATGCACAGACTTCTATGGAATTTGAAAAATCCTTGCCATTAGGCAAAAACCTGGATTACAGTGACTACTCTGATAATGAAGAATATGATCTCAACTTCAGAATTTCAGATGTTGTGTCCATAAGGGATCCTGACTTCAGAACTGACATGCATGTTAAATCTGTGATAGAAAGTTGTGAAGATGGTGAAGGATCTGACAATCAGACTCCAGAAATGACAGATTTATGTGGTGTAGAAGAAAGTGATCATGAGGAAACTTGGGTACGAGATAGTAATTTTGGAGCAATCTTTATTCCAAAAATTTTGAGATGTGAGACAGATGCCAAAACAGTCAAAAAAATAATTGATTCAAACTTATTAAAAGCACTCAGTATAGTTCCTCTAAAATGTACACGGAAGTGTTATCTCGCATCTGAACTTAAATTGCCTGAAGGTGATTTTGAGAAATTACTTGACATTTGTTGTAAGGAAGGCTGGATTGATTATTCAGAACTTGGTCATGTAAGGCTTACAGAGCTTGGAATCCAATTTTTATCTGAACTTGAGAAGTTTGAAAGAGACACTGCATTGCGTCTAACTGCCTATCGGCCAATATTCCCAGATGAGGTTTTGAAGAGTAATTCAGCCTTTGAAAACATATGTACTGTGTCTGAGAAACAGCAGAATGCCTTGAGAATTTCAGATATATCTAAAATACCTCAGAATTTTGCATGCACAAGTCAAGTTCTTCAAAGTCAGAATAATAATCCTCCTGACAGTGGAGTGTCAAAGCAGATGAAATTAACCCAAGAGATAAATTCAAAAGAAACAGTTCTGATGCCTTGGTTATTTGCTAAGGCACATGTTTTAAGTAGTGAACAAGTGACTTCTGCAGGAGAACTTAGTGCAGGGCCTTCGCTATCAGCACCACCATCCATTTCTAGAGGCATGTTGTCTTTGCAGACATCATCTCTGCCATCACCAAGGAAACCTTCTACAAATGAGCAGCATTTATTAGGAGCTAATAAAGTAAACATTCAAGTAGTGGACAAATATGCTTCCGCTGACTTTTCAAATCAAAGAATGCTGTCTTTGCCTTTTGCCACATTTTCATCTCTACAAGATTCAATCCAGCAGAAACGGCCTCCACTGCTTACCACGCCTGATGTCATTAGGGGATCCAGTAGTTTTCTGAAAATATCACCTACTTTGGGAAAGGTTCCACTTTTGGTAAGTTCATTTATATCCTCTTTAAAAATGCTTCTTTCAAGTCAGAATACCATGCATTGCGATAAGAAAACAAATCATTATTTTCTTTACAGCGATGATCTGAAAATAAAAAATATGAAATAATTTATTTCAATGTTAGATTAGTTGTCAATGCTGGCATCCCAGAGACAAATAATGTGGTTTAAAAATAATAATAGCAGTTATGAATACTTCCCCAGCTGTACCTATTTATTTGTTTGTTTATTCTTCTTCTTTCGTTCGCTTGAAATATGTCTATAACTGCAATGTTGTCTCTTGTATGAATTTGACTATTTTTTTTTAGTTCACTCAGCGGTCCATAGAGTGTATCTTCCACTGTTGTCTCTTTCGGCCAGAAGGTTTGCCTAGATATGTTATATTTTGGGCAGTCTTGGCGTATGTGCTCTGCCTCTGTCTGTGACACCAAACCACATGTGCACATGGCTGATTCACCAATCTTGTGGTTATATATGTGGTTGCGTAATCTATTGTGTCCTGTTCTGAGGCGCAGAATAATGACTTGTTCTGGTCTGTCCATAACGTAGTAGTCGCCTTGAGCAGGTTTTGGTGGCTTTCCGACTGATTTGATCATTTTTTTCTTTTGGTGGTATGTAATGGGCACATCAGGCTGTTCTTCTTTTGCTCCTTCCTTAGCTAATCGATCAGCTCTCTCGTTTCCGGGTACTCCACAGTGGGTTGATATTCACTGTATGGTGATCTTATGCTGACTGCCAAATTCAGAAAGTAGTGTCCTTAGTACTGGCAATTTTCCAGATAGGAGCGCCTCGAGTACTGATTTTGCACCTGTGAATAGCACCATAGGTTGTGTAACATGGCTGGTATTTAGTAATTTCTTTGTTGCTATCTTGATTGCCTCAATTCAGCATCATAGCTATGGCAGTACTTACCTGTTGGTATTCTGGCCATGTCCCTAGTATTATTTGGGTATTCTATGTACACTCCCGCTCCTCCATTTCAAACAGCATTTTGCGCTGACCCATCTGTGTAGACTCAGACCCAGAGGTCCTGTGAGTTCAGTTATCAGTTATCAGTTGGGGTATCTTCGTTGCACTCCGGACATGTCCATAGGTGCTCAGATCCTCCCCCCAGCATATTCATCAGCGTCCGGTGGCTAATAGTGCCAGTTCTGTGTTGGTTGACGAGGCGCTTTGTTTTCCCGATGTACCTCTCGCGTCTGGCTGTGCCGATTCTTACTCCCAGGTCTTTCATCCTGGACAGCGATGTGGAATCACTGACGTCAAAGTCCTCTGTTCTCGCCATATCTTTAAGGACATTAATAACATCGGCACGATCCATGGGCTGGCCATCTACAGGGGGTGCAGAGCCAGCCAGTTTGTCAGCTCGTTCATTTCCCTCGACTCCCGCATGTCCCGGGACGAAGATGAAGGTGACTTTACGGACAACAGACTTCCGCAGCGATTCAGTCCACTGTCTACGTACAGATCCAGCTTCGACCTTCTGAATCATGCTCATTGAATCACTTAGTACACACACGTTGGTATAATACTATGATTCCAGCCATATGAAAGCCTGTGTAACTGCCATCACCTCCATCGTCATGCTGCTCGTGGTCATAGAGTGGGCACCACTGGATTCTTGAACGGTTCGGCCCGCTGAACGGGCTGTAAATGCCCACGCACTTCTCTGCTGCTTTCCAACAGATCCATCTGTATAGATGAGCACTTCGGGGCTATCTGAGTGTTCATAGATGAGCGCGTTAACCTCTGCATTGACAGCGGCAGGGTTCTGCTCTCTGCACCGTCTGTCGAGTGTGATAATGCAGGAGAAAGTGCACTTAAAAGCTGGAGGCACCGGCACCCATTCCTTGCCGGGGTTGATACTGGTAAGACTGCAGACCTGTCTGACGACATCTTCCGCCCGACCCATCCATGATTTGCCCCTCTTTAGCCTGTCACCCTTTTCTCTGAATATAGCGTCATGCAGAGGGTGCTGCTCATCTGCACTTATTTTTAAGTATGCACGAGCTCTCCAGATCTTGATCCTGTGTTCCATTGTCGGGAAGTCTAGGAGGTATCTCATTGTGGGTCCTGTGGGTATCTTCATCAAGGAAGCTGACAGTGGCTGTCAAATATTCCTCTCACTTTTGTCTAGATTTGTAGTGTTAGTCAATGTTCATCTTTCCATGGAGTTTGCTCTGGAATAGTTGTTAGGGGGATATCAACTGTGGGCAGATCGGTGGTTTCTCTGCAGAGTCGTTTGGCCTGATGGATAAAACTGCTTCTTCTCAACTGCCCCATAGCTAAGTTTTCAAATCTGTTCTTCATAGGCGGCCTGGCAAGCTGAGGAACTCGTCTGCTTCTATTAGTGTTTTCGTATCTCTGTGCTCTCTCAGTGCTTGTGCCCTCCCTATCTTCTCCATCTCCACCATAGGGGTTGATCTCATCCCTCTTGTGGTGACTCTGAGTGCTTGATTTTGTATTTGTCCAGCTCTTGTAGTGTGGTCTTTGATGCTGAATGCCACGCAATTGACCCGTATTCCAGGTGTGGTCGTAAACTTTGCTAAGTATTTTCTCACTGGCTCCCCATGTGGCACAACTTAGGTTTCTCAGGATGGCTATTTTCCTTCTGGCTTTTGCTACTGCTTTCTCCATGTTAGCCTGTCATCAAATGTTACTCCAAGGTATGGTAGTTCTTTATCTTCTCTTAAGGGTATTCTATTTATCTGGATTATCCCTGCCTTTTGTTTTGGGAGAGAGAGTAAATAGAGTGGTGCTGCACTTGTCAGTGTTTATGCTGACACACCATCTATTTGCCCATGCAACAAATGCATCTACAGCTCTTTGTAGAGTTCTGGTGGCCACAGATGCATGTTCATTTGTGCTCCATAGAACCAGTTCATCAGTGTACATTGCCGCTTTAATTCCATGCTGTAGGTTTGCAACAAGATCATTGATGAAGATTAGAAAAAGTGTGGGGAACAAGACTCCGCCCTGGTGAACACTGTGACGCAGTAGTACTTTCTTGCTCTTGAGTCCATCTATCTGTGCTTGGTCTCTTCTGTTGTGCAAGTATGCTTTTACCCATTTGTACATTTTTCCATTGAATTTACAGTTTCTCAGTTTCTTCATCAGACCTTCTTTCCAGACTTTGTCAAAGGCTTTCTTCAGATCTATCCATTCTGCAAGCACCAGCTTCTTCTCTTGGAATGCAACCTCAATTTCTCATGAGAGGTAGGTTGTCTGATCTTCCGTAGAATAGCACTGCCTGCTGTGGCACAAGGATGTTTTCACTTTATTATACCACTGCAATCTGTGATTGATGATGCACTCCATTGTTTTGCAGAGACAGCTGTTGAGGCTAATTGGTCTGTAGCTGGAGGCATTGGAACTATCTTCCCCTGATTTTAGGAGGGGTATCATGATTGCTTCTCTCCAGATTTGTGGAACACTGCCTAAGGTCCAACTATTATTGAAGATCTGCAACAGCTTTGCTTTGACCTCTGTTCCTAGGTTCCTAATCATTTTATTGGAGATACCATCAGCTTCTGGTGACTTTCTCATTTTCAGTTTTGATATTGCAAACTCCAGCTCGCTGATTGTGATGGGTGCCTCCAGAACCTCATGTACTATTTCATTCTGTCCTGTTTGCTGCAATTTCTCTCGAATCTCTTGTTGTTTCTCTGGACTAATTTTGATATTATCTTGTGCGAATGAGTCCACAAAATGATCAGCTGCTTGCTTTCCTGTCTTTATGTAGTGCAATTTTTTGGTTTCTCCCTGTGCCCTCATCGTTAAGTTATTTTATTAGTTTCCACAACTTCCTTGTGTCTCTTTCATAGTTCAGTAACTCTGTTTTCTCCTGCCAGCTTTTCCGTCTAGCCTGCAGCTTGGCCCTTTTAAATTTGGCTTTTGCATACTGGTATGTATTGTGGTACTCTTGGCTGGGTTTGGCCTCTGCTTGCTCTCTACACACTTCCAGATGCATGTGCAACTGTTCCAGTTCACTACTCCAGTATGGTTTATATTGTTTACGAGCTCCTCTTGGTATTGTTTCTCGTGCTGCCTGTAATATGCAATTCCCAAACTCTTCAACTACTTTATGTCTTTCTCAGTGTTCAGGTTGCTAACCAGTATGCTGGTGCGATGCTTGTACATTGCCCAGTCTGCTTTCTTGTAGTTCCACCTCAAGAGGGTGCTGCTTTCACTTACAAGCTCATTTTCTACAGTTAGAAAGACTGGCCGATGGTCACTGCCACCAAGTTGTTTCCCAACAATTTGTGTAATGTTCCACTCAAGGTCTGGTGAATGAAAAGCCAGGTCAGGTGTAGTTGTAGTGTGCCATGATCTTGAGTAGAAAGTATGTGGGTAAGACGGCTTGTTAATCAAGATGAATCTATTCTCATCCTGCCAGTCTTCCAGTCTCTCTCCTCTCTGTCCATGTGATCATATCCCCCAGCTCTGCAAGTGGCTGTTAAAATAACACACACAAAAAACACAATAATTGTTTTGGTAACTTGGACAGTAGTAAGTGATCAGATGTAGGTCTGTATTGCTTGTATTAAATTTAAGTGTCTGATACTCACCCCCTTCCATATAAATATTTGTATGTGTTTTATAGGTGGTAACCGTTATAAATACTACGAGGGTAAGTTAATAAGTAAGTCACAAATGGCTGTAGAAAAATAACTAAATATGATAATAACTTTAAACCAGTTTAAACCGCTGCACGGATGCTTCTGTTGCAATCTCAACAAGACGACCAGATCGGATTTCATCAACAATTTTAGAGCATCCTTGAGAAAATTTTCTATCCAGCTATGCACCGCTTTATGGGACAAACATTTGTCAGCATAAACAGGAAGCATTTCCTTATGAATGTCCTTTGCAGGCAGTCCTTTTGCCCACAGAAACGCACAACAGCACATTGCTCTTTGGTTGTACACGCCGTAAGTACAGTCGCCATTTTGTTTATGCGCTGCGCATACGCATGAGACAACTAGCGCCACCTGACGAACGGGAATATAAAGTTCAATGTTGCTGTCATCTAATGACACCTGTAGAAAACACCAACTACATTTACCTGCCATCCCACAGAACTGTGTGACTTGCTTATTGACTCACCCTCGTAAAATATAAACTAGTAAGAGTCAGTAAAGGCCAGCCTATAAAGCTTAAATGACTGGCCAAGAAACTTGCAGATCTGCTGGATAAAACAAAGAAATTCACATTGTGACATAAGTAACCTCAAAGATGCATATTAGTTTAATGCTAGTACCCTCTGGGATACATTGCCATTGAGTGAAATGTCTTGCTATTGTTTGATTTCTCAGCAGATCTGCTAGTTTCTTGGCCAGTCATTTAAGCTTTATAGGTTGGCCTTTATTGACTCTTAATGGTTTCTTGCTTTTAACTGATGTACAGTCATTCATTAATATTTCTGGGTTTGGGCCCATCCGGGTCATGACTCCAGGTGACTTTCTCTTGCTGTGTGTGCATACCCTGTTTTGAAATGTCCAATTCATTCTCCCACTTGTCCCAACATGCACATTGCACCTTTACCAAGCCACCCCACCCTTGTGGAGGAGAACATCATGCACTTGATTCTTCATGCCCTCACACATATCCTAACACCTTCGACTGTGGAAAGCCAGCATCTTCCACGGCCATTTGCCTGTGTCACCTCCTCCGTATAGAGATTCGCTATACACCATGTTGCCTTCTTCATACACCGTTCATGGTTCAAGGAGCCGCAATCCTGCTCGCCCCCTAGGGAGCCATCTCTTCCTCTTCTCTACTTGGTTGTGGGCTCCCCAACACTTACGCCATCACTGCTGCAGAGTGTGGTCCATGCAAGATGACTTACGCTACCATTAGCAACTTTGACGGAGGCTGACATTCCTTGATCTCGGTGACCATTACAATGTGGTGTTTCGGAATACTTGTATAAGTTTAACATTATCATTATCATTATCATCTTGTCTGTGCAACTGTAGTGGGGATGTCCACAGTAAATTTCTCTGTTTAGGAATCATACTAACCTTTGTTTAGAAATCAAACAAGAGATTGATTGATGATTGAATGATTGATTGACTTATTAACTCCAGGTATAATCGACCAAAAGGTCTTATTTTCCTTTGAATTAATATGTAGAAAAGTTGTAATAAAGCAAGATAGCAGAGAAGTTATGATTTTTTTCCAGCTGTTTTTTTTATTTTTCAGTCATGGTCTGGCTACTGATGACAGAAAATATACAATTTACTTGACAGTTTCACTGTATAGTTAAACATATATGAAATCTAAATTTTTTTTTCCTGAATAAGCCAAGTCCTGGGCAGCTTATACAGAATTTGAATCACCAGTTACAAGTGTACCAGCAAGATACACCCACAAATCTTCAGATCAGTACAGAGAGCTTTGCTGCCTTAAATAAAAACCCCATCAGTGCTTTCATGGAATATGGCCAGTGTAGACATATGCCTGCCAGAATAGAAGTCGTGAGCCAGAGAGGTCCACCACATAAGCCTGTGTAAGTCACGTCTTTAAATATTTATCACATTTCCCACAATGTGTGATGAATCTATATGTATATATGAAGCCATGCTGGTATAGTTGTTAGTGTGCTTGTCTTCCTAGATAGTCGTCTGGGTTCAATTCCCAACATAGACAGGATGATTTTTTCTGACCAATACAGCTCTGACTCAGTTTTCATACAAATGGTACGAGACAATTTTCAGAATTTTCTGTTAATGCTGGGAGGGAAAGGTAATAAGGAGCGTGCCGTAGGTTGATATTTGAGTCAAACCTGGTGTACAATGAGTTAGCAGTGGTTCACATTGATGACTCCTTATGGCGGTTATGATGATCACTAGTGGTTAACACCACTTTAAGATGTCAGAAGTAACCCGTTGACATTGGCTTGATACAGTGGCTTGATACATAATTGCTTGAGTGTTGGTGGCCTAAGTCGGTTGCCTATTATCGATGGACTTACTCCTCTTGTAGTCAAGTGGTTGGTTAAACCCCAATATTATATTATAACCACAGTTTCATGTCATTAGGTAAGTGGCTGGTTAGACTATTATCATTGAACTCTCTTTCACTGTGACATGACGAACCACGATGTGAACCACAATATTATATTATAACCACAGTTTCATGTCATTAGGTAAGTGGCTGGTTAGACTATTATCATTGAACTCTCTTTCACTGTGACATGACGAACCACGATGTGAACCACAGTGTGACACACTAACTGTAAGCACCAAACCAAAAAGCTGAACAAGTTCATGTCTCTATTATTATGCTTTACGCATTTACACAAATTCACATTTCCTCATGTTTCTAATTCACAATCAACTTTATTCTAAAACACATCTGTAAGAACAATATTGTCACCACGGGTCTCAACCGGTCCAACCTGGACGACAGTCAACCTCTCACTGTCAAGTCCAGAAGAGACATTTCTTCTCCTGGACCTTGTCAAAATCATGCTTCTCGCACCAGGCAAACTGCCCTTTTGACCGTGATGTGGGTGTGAGCTTTAGTCACACACAAATGGTCCATGACAAGGGAACTGACTACACTATATATATCAAGGCCTAGAGTACGTGAATGATTAATACTTCAAACCCAACAGCAGTATCTTCTATTGGACTATTTCAGCCAGGCAGATTCATGTGCATAACTGATTTAGGTGATCAAGTTTCACATCTTGCAATCTCCCAACAGAATGTATCATATTTCTCTCAAGAATATTCTTTCTTTTAAAACATTTAGATCCTGAAATTACTTGACTGTCTGAGGTATCTTCAGTATTCTTTTGTAAAATTATCTTTCTGTGGTTTCAAGGGTTGTTTGCTTGTTTACTTATTGTCCAGGATTCATAGCTGTATGTCCATATAGGTTTTATGTAAGTCATCATCATCATCATATCATCATCTTCCAATTTTGCCGTCAAGTGTCTCACTCATGTATATACTGTGAACATAACTGATATACTTTCCTGTGTTCTTATAGCACTTTGGCTCGAGTGGTCCATGGCTATGATGTTTTCTAGCAATTGTCCTTGTATCTCGTAGTTTTCAAAGATGGTCCATAATGTGTATCTGTCTACTCTATTGAAAGCCTTTTCCTGATCAACAAACGCGCTATTCTGTTGGTCACTGTATTCAGTGTTTTTTTTTTCCCCCAGCATATTTGTTTAAGTGTGAATAGTGCATCAGTGCAACTTTTACTTTTCCTGAAACAAAATTGTACTTTGCTCAACTGTTGTTCAACTATGGGTCTAGCTCTATGTGTCAATAGTTTTGCACCCTATATGGCTCAGGAGTGATATACCTCTGTATGTTTCACACTCTCTTATGTTGCCTTTCTTTTTCCATATTGTTACTATTATTGCCCGTTGCCAATCGTCTGGGACTTTTCTTTCTTCCCATACTAATTTAAAAAGTTTTGTCAGGCATTTAACTCCAGTTTTCCCACAAGCCTGAATAGCTTCTGTGGTTATTCCATCTTGACCTAGTGATTTCCTCCCCCCCCCCCCCCCCCCCCCACCCCCAGACTTTTCTGTGTAACCGATTTTATTTCTGCAGGGATGAAGCTTGGTTCTTGTTTAGGCACAAAAGTTAGGTTGTCTATGTTATGTGTGGGGTTAAGTCTGCCCACCTTGCTAGTCTTTATTGTGGATTAAATAATGGTAAACCTCCTCTGCAATTTATGATGGTGGTTGGGTTGTAGCATGCATCTCTGTTTCTCACATTGTTGACACATTTAGCTCTATTTCAACAATACATTCACACTTGAGAAATACACAAATGGATAAGTGTACTTTTCATACTAAGAAAAAATATTCTGCCACCTTGCCTTAAGAGGGCTAACTCTCTCAGTATTATTCTTACCTTGACTGTGAAAATTGTTTGCCCTCATGATTGTTTTTGAGATTGCCAACATCGTCATGTATTTCTCAATGTTGTTTCAGTTTTACCATTGCTGCTGTGCTTGGAACCAGAGTTTTTCCTGGTATCACAAGCAGTAACAAAAAGGATGGGAAAAAGGATGCTGCTGAGCAAGCCATACGGATACTTATAGCGGAAGGACAGTACAACATGCCAGTTAATTCTAATGCGGTGAGTAACACTGCTTTCTAACCGGTAGGGAGTCATATTGAGTCAGTTTCAACACTTTTTTCTTAATGATAAAGACTGATTGAATCATTGAGTTATTATTTAAGTGTAGTTGACAAAGCAATTACATTTGTGTTTACCTTATCCCTTGATTAGATAGTTTTGGGCAAAAGGAAAAGGAATACATGTTGTGAAGGCATGTGCTATATAGACATTTAACAAGTAGGGGAGAAAAACCGAGGTGAAAGCACATCAACTAATTAATATTTGGACACAAAAAACTTGAAATTGGACATATGTGTGTTTGTGCGCTCACTCAGGTGAGTGTTGATGTCTTTATTGTACCAGATTTGGTCCCATATAGTTCAGTCTCTTTCCACAGGGTAACCTGCAGAAAATGTCACACAGAGCACGAACTCCATAGCTCCAGCAATGAGCCCGGAAATCTCTTTAGAAAATTGCGCTCTCAAACCAAATGATGGATTCTGGAAATTAACCCACAACTCTGGGAATGCAAGGCAGGCATTTAACCATCTTTGCCACTGAGAACCCTTGTGTGTTTGAGTATTGTTAGTGTGTTAGTAAAAACTGCATTTTTACACAAACCTTTCATAAGTGAATCAAAAGTTTGTTATGCATGTAAAGAATAGATACACGTTAAATACCAGAACAGAATCCTACTGATTGCCACTAATTTTATATCAGATAGGCCTTGTAAAGCATTTATTGTAATAATTAATTTATTAATTGTAATGTGAAATATGTATAATAATTCATTGAAATGCTCCATTAAATTAATATTGTATATTTTTTTAAATTAACATAAAATATTAATAAATCTAAGGCTTATATCAGCTGATTAATTTTTTCCTGTAGATAAGCATTCCAGAGTCAAGCATGACCCAGTTCGATAAAATCGCAGCATTAACTCATCACAAGTTCAATCAGTTAATTGCCACACTACCTGAAAGTCTGGTTGGCCGCAAAGTTATTGCAGGTTTAATAATGAAGGTGAATGATACAGATACTGGAACAGTTGTTGCTATTGGTTCTGGTAAGTATCTGTTTATCCTTAAATAGAAAGACAGGTTCAGTTTGCAGTTTTAACATTAATCTGAATGCAATCATAGGAGCATATGGACTGTGATATAAAAGCATTTATTTAACCTTATTTGCATGAAATTGTAAACTGCATGCAAAATGTTTGATAAATCATGAGAACAGTGATGGATATAACAAATAAAGCAAATAATCAAAACACTCATCAGAGATTGAATGTGAAATGTGACTAGGAAGCTAGATAAACACGACATAACACCAACAATGGCAAAAACCAAACATTTTGACCAGTCTTTGTCAACATACAACAGAAAACAAGAACACATAACTGAAAATCAATAATAACCCAATTCACAGATGACTGTCTGAAACATCAAAGTTTGAAATAACATAAACTAAATATATAAAACCAAAATGTCCAGAAAGTAAGAAAAACAAACAAACCAGAAAGCAGGAAATCAAACAATAAAATATGCACACGGAAACGCATGATATAATAGTTTGACATAAAACAGTGACAGATAATATTTATGTGGACCTTCTGGTGAGATAATTATTCTCTTAGGAAAATTGTGTCACTCAAAACTTGGAATTGCTATTAAATTATGGCAGAAGTAATGTATAAAACCATATAGCTCTTGGAACTACTTGTAACAAAACCAAATAGTACATTCTTTTTAGCTACTACTATTGCTGAGCCAAGATTATCCAGAGTGCAGTGATGCTAATTCTAGTTCATAAATCTGTGAAATCAATGAATCAGTTGGTTTTCACATGACAAACATTTAAGTTGCTCTTTGGAGTGTATAATGATGTACAGAGTAACCATGAAAGTATGATTTGTTGCATGATAATGAATCTTCTTCTTCAATCCTTTGTCTCCCATTGAATCACAAGCCCTCAACCAACTCATCTAGTCCCTCCTATCTTTTGTCATCTTCTACATCCCCCTCCATATGTTCCCAGTATTATTCATCTATGTCTCTAATTCTATCCTCCATATGTTCCCAGTATTATTCATCTATGTCTCTAATTCTATCCTCCATATGTTCCCAGTATTATTCATCTATGTCTCTAATTCTATCCTCCATATGTTCCCAGTATTATTCATCTGTGTCTCTAATTTTGTCCTCCATATGTTCCCAGTATTATTCATCCATGTCTCTAATTCTATCCTCCATATGTTCCCAGTATTATTCATATATGTCTCTAATTTTGTCATCCATATGTTCCCAGTATTATTCATATATGTTTCTAGTTCTATCCTCCATATGTTCCCAGTATAATTCATATATGTCTCTAATTTTGTCCTCCATATGTTCCCAGTATTATTCATATATGTCTCTAATTTTGTCCTCCATATGTTCCCAGTATTATTCATATATGTCTCTAATTTTGTCCTCCATATGTTCCCAGTATTATTCATATATGTCTCTAATTTTGTCCTCCATATGTTCCCAGTATTATTCATATATGTTTCTAGTTCTATCCTCCATATGTTCCCAGTATAATTCATATATGTCTCTAATTTTGTCCTCCATATGTTCCCAGTATAATTCATATATGTCTCTAATTTTGTCCTCCATATGTTCCCAGTATTATTCATATATGTCTCTAATTTTGTCCTCCATATGTTCCCAGTATTATTCATATATGTCTCTAATTCTATCCTCCATATGTTCCCAGTATAATTCATCTGTGTCTCTAATTCTGTCCTCCATATGTTTTCAGTATTATTCATCTATGTCTCTAATTCTATCCTCCATATGTTCCCAGTATTATTCATCTATGTCTCTAATTCTATCCTCCATATGTTCCCAGTATAATTCATCTATGTCTCTAATTATGTCCTCCATATGTTTTCAGTATAGTTCATCTATGTCTCTAATTCTATCCACCTTAAAAAAAAAAAAAGTTGCTTAAAAGTCGACAGGGTCGACTTCATTGCACCAGGTTTTATCCCATATGGCTCAGTCTCTTTCCACAGCGCGGAAAGCGTCGCACAAAGCATGAACTCCGTACCTTTTAGCGATGACCCACAGGAGTCTCCGAAACATTTAACTCGTAAACAGAAGGGTGCGGCCCAGAATCGAACCCACAACCTTCGGAGCACGAGTCAAACGGCTTGACCACTTCGCCACAGAGACTCCCGACTATCCACCATATGTTCCCAGTATTATTCATCTATGTCTCTAATTTTGTCCTCCATATGTTTTCAGTATAGTTCATCTATGTCTCTAATTCTATCCTCCATATGTTTTCAGTATTATTCATCTATGTCTCTAATGCTATCCTCCATATGTTCCCAGTATTATTCATCTATGTCTCTAATTCTATCCTCCATATGTTCCCAGTATTATTCATCTATGTCTCTAATTCTATCCTCCATATGTTCCCAGTATAGTTCATCTATGTTTCTAGTTCTATCCTCCATATGTTCCCAGTATTATTCATCTATGTCTCTAATTCTATCCTCCATATGTTCCCAGTATTATTCATCCATGTCTCTAATTCTATCCTCCATATGTTCCCAGTATAATTCATCTGTGTCTCTAATTCTGTCCTCCATATGTTTTCAGTATTATTCATCTATGTTTCTAGTTCTATCCTCCATATGTTCCCAGTATTATTCATCTATGTCTCTAATTCTATCCTTCATATGTTTTTATTCTCCCTTTTTCAATTTCCGTGTGGAATTCAAAGAAAGGACTTTCTAGTTACAACATTAATAGATTTTATCAATGTGTGTCCTTTTCCTCATCTTGTTATTTGCAGGATGTGTTCTCTCCATAAATGACACCAACTTCAGTAAAATATCAAGTGAACCAGAGGATTGGAGAATTATAATCTCTGATGTTTGCTCCACACCAGCACCTGACGAAGAGGATTAATCAAAATAACTGACTATAAACATTTTTTATTGCAGGAAATCGTTGTATTACAGGGGACAAACTAAGTCTGAGAGGTCTGACAGTTAATGATAGCCATGCTGAGATCATCACTCGCAGAGGGTTTGTGAGGTGAGTGAACAAGGTTTCATTTGTTTGAAGACTGCTCCTGACAGCATGTCTGCCCTCATGTAATTGTTAATGTCTTTTCTGTCTTTTGTGGTTTATATACAGTATAATTAATTGCCTAAGTTTCATCGTCCGAACCCTCTACGATGTCCTGCCATCAGCTGCCAACCTGGTCAAGTAGGGTAAAGCCACCGACCCGTCCTGTCCCTTCTGTAAAGATAAAGTCCAGACAGCGAAGCAAATATTGTCTGCATGCAAAGTAACCATTTGCCAAGGCCGATCCACATGGCGCCATAATAAAGTTCTTGCTTAGCTGGCAGCCATAGTGCATGAAACCAGAATGCAGGCGAACAGAGAGACTAGGGCGAGGCCGATGGGGATTTACTTCATCAGAGCTGAGCAGTAAGCGTATAGACAAGGAAGACTGCGCTGCTCGCTTATCATACATCTTCGATGGCGTGGATGCCCAGGAACTGGCTGTTGACTTCAAGGGACATGGTTACCTGGCAGTGATCCAACAATTTCAATTGCAACCTGACGTACTTCACTCCTTGTAAGGGGGCTGAGTGGCCTCGAGTGCTGATGGTCCCGAGTTCAAGCCCAGGCAAGGGCCGGGATTTTTTCACATGGACTTCAAGTAACAAAATTTCCCATGGTCTCTGGGTAGTGAGATCGGACGTCCATGTGTATTGTTGCGCACGTAAAAAATCCCTTGGCAGTTGGAAATCGAAAAAGAGGAGCCTAATGGCGCTGCCCGGGCAAAATTTCATGTTAATAATCTACCCAAAGTATTTCAGGATCCTCGCCAGTGCTACGGAGTTTGTGCACTGAGCTGAGTTTCTCCGGACTGAGGCTTGAGTTAGGAGTAGAACGGAGCACTTATGGGTTACACCCATGTGCCGTGATGTTGATCCGTTGACTAAACTAAACTAAACTCCTTGTCGGCTAAGAGCTAACGCTGATTGAGCTGACCATTCCATATGAATCAAGAATCATGGTCACAAGTCAGAGGAAGGGTGAACTGTCAAGCTATTCGCCGTAGAGGTAGGTGCATGAGGTCTAATCTCCCACTCCATGCTAAAACCGTTAGGCATCAAAGGAAAAGCAAGAACGTGGGCACAAAAACAACTTGGTGAGGCAGCCAAAAAGAATTTGTGCTGGCTGTGGAACAACCGGAACATAGAGTGTGATAAGTCCCTACAGTTATATGGTTAATGTTTCTGTTTGTAAATGCAGGGCATATAACATCAGAACCGGTCTCTCAACTCAGAGTGAGCTAGAACTTGTACTGTTTCATGTCAACTCCATAGCTTTTCCTCTGAGTGAGGGCAGTGCTTCTGACATTGGGACTGTTCAGTGTGGGCAAATTGCCACATGGTAGCAGGCACCAAGTCAGGTAAATCTTAGCCGAAATCCATCATTGTGTGAGGACCGCACTCCGCAGCACAAACAAAGAGAGGGGTTGCGGAACCAAGAGTAAGAGCCGGCCTCCAATAGTGTAGTGCCATGAACGGGGTACAAAGAAGGAACATGGCAACAAAGACTGATGTTGGCGCATAGCAAGCTTCAGCACAGAGGCGACAGAGGCAGTGGCCAGGAAAGAAACTGGCTTCCCACGGCCACAGGTGCCAAGATTTGTGTGAGGGCACAGCACCGGGTTTACAAGGCTCACCTCCTCGAGGTAGGGGTGGCTTGGGAGCAGACATTTCACAGGTATGGAACACGCAACAATGCATGGACAACTCAAAAGACCAAACATCTCGACTACACGGCAAGGGAAAGACACCTGGGCGCTCGCCCCCTGGGAGTGTCACGAAGGTAAATGGACATCCCTTTCTGGGAAGAGGGACCACTTTTGATGATCAGAAGCCCCCTGCCATGCTAGCTCAGCGGCAGAGTTTTTATCACTTACAATTGTGAATGTTATTCATTCAGCAACATTCATGTCACAACATATTCATAACTACAACATTTACTTTTTTTTTTAAATCATAAGTTCAATTAATGCATTGTCTCATTCATAATAGTAATCAAATTGGTAATTAATGTCAGAAACTTTGTAACCAAACAAAAAATCTCAAAAAAATTATATTTTTCATTGCACTCATTTTAAATAAATACCGTGTCTTAATTTGGTGTATTATTTTGCCAGGTTTTTGTACTCTCAGTTGAGGTCCTATAATCCCAATAAAGACCACCCTTTATTTGAGAAGTCTTCAACAGGTAAACTGAGGATCAAATATACTGTCACATTTCATCTTTACATTTCAACTGCCCCATGTGGAGATGGAGCACTCTTTTCTCCAAGGTAAAGGTCAATGTGGTGTAATTTAATACTATATAATAAAACTAATGTGGTGTAATTTAATAAATAGATCATTGCAAAGCCTGAGGAACATTTAAGTAATACCATGAAAGATAACTGCCTTTGTAATGTGAACTCTTAGTTAAAAAGTTAGTTGCATGTCCTTTACAGGACGTAGCAGTCAACCCTAACATTTTTTGGCTGTTCATGATTCCTGGGCAAGTTTACGTTCAGTAGTTTGCCATTGCTTTCTGAACGACCAGCACCCATACCATTTCATAAAATACCAACACAGCTGTGTTTTGAACACGGGTACGCAGGATTACCAACTGCGTCCGTAACCCTTTCGCCACAGAGCCATCACATTTTAGGCTATGACATTATGGAGTGGGGTGGTCAGTTCTCATCCTCACCTTCTGTCCCAGAAAATACACAAATATTTCTTAAAATGATTCAGCAGCCGTTTGATGAGGCTGGGCCAATCTCAGAGTTGTACAGGTCAGTAAGCATAGTCCTGTCACTCGAGGAGTCAATTATTTTGGTCAGCAATCATACTAACCACTGTGCTACTGCAATTTATAGTACTATGTAAATATCTTTTCTTCTTCCTCCTGGTTGTCCGCTATTTTGCATTTGGACGTGACTGTGTTGTTCGTTTACAGCAGAGCTGTGAAATTTGTGCCTTTCGGCTGACACATTTGACTTCTTCGGGTGTTTGTTTACCGAGGTTAGCCTTCCCGGGTGTTTTTTTAGGAAGTTTCATTCTGTGGTTTTACGTCTTCCTTGTCCTTTCATCTACTGGTGACAAACTAATTATCTGTCAAGAACATTTTGGTCGGCCCTTGAGGGAAAGCAGGGACAGACTATCAGTATTCCCTGCCATCCATGGAGGCTTCCAAAAGCAAGAGTGACACATGGTGCTCTAATACTGGGCTTTCCCAAGCAGTCATCACTTTCTGCACATGGCTACATATATTGAACCTTCTGTACATCGCATGCTGCAGCTTTGGACACCACATGGATGCAGTCCGCAGACTTTGGACTTTCTTCTTCTTTTTCTTCTGAGTTAATCTGGAGTGTTTTTTTCAGACATAATTGCAGTGTGTCTCGTTATGCACCCTTGGGCCAAAACCCTTAGGTGAACACATCCGACTTTAGCGTGCTTTTTGCAAACCAGGTTGGCCGTCCTGGGGTACTCTCACTGTTGTGGTGCCGTCCACATCCCAGCTGGTCAAGTTAGAACTGTCGAAGACTTCACGGTCAGTCCTCAAGGGAAAGCAGGGGCAGTCAATGGGCATTTATCGCCATCCAAGGAGGCTTCCATAATTTCAGAGCCGATACATAGCGCTCTGGTACTGGGCTCACCCAAGGAATCATCACGACTTGCACATGGCTGCTTTAATTCCTCACCTCCATGTATTGGGAATTTTGTTCACCACAGGCCACTCCCCGCACAAACCAGGAACGGTCAATCTGCAGATGGCGTCCACTCAGCTAGCTGATTTGTCTGCATATTTTATGTATCTTTAATAGAATTTAATTTTCTTGCACTGCTCGTTTAACCAACTTTCTTTTGCCTTCACAGATTTATCTCTTATTTCTATATTTATCATATCATACTCTGGTTTGTCATTCTTACTGTGTTTTCTTTTGTCCATCAACTTTAAGATTTCTTCAGCCATCCATTTTTTCTTAGCTTTTTGGCTTTTCATCTCATCTCATCTCATCAGGTTCCTCTTGCACCTTGTGGTGTTGAGGTGAAGCATAAACAGATGAAGAGTACCCATTTATGGGCTTCATATATCGAGATTCCCATCGACTCTATAATTCCCTCTATTCATCGTTTACGTGGACAGCCTCTGTTTATGCTTATTGTGTTTTCTTTGGCTTCTCTCCAGTAATATTTCTTTGTTTTTTAATTAATGGAGCCCCTTAACATTTCCCATTGTTCATGCATACTTTGTATTTTAGCTGTTACATTGTACCTATTTTTCACAGTCACTCTGTATTGTTCTTGAATTTTTTTATCTGCTTTCAGAGCATCTTTATTAAATCTCATATTCTTAACCACGTTTTCCCTCTCTTCAATCTTAACTTTATTTGTCCACATAGTGTTGCATGATCACTATTACTGTCTTAACATTAATTAACACATTTATATATCTTTTATTAATAAGTATGTAGTCAGTTTAATTGAGTATTTTCTTATCAGGGTTTTTCCATGTGTAAAGCAATCTTTTATGGTGTTTAAACCAGGTGTTTCCAATTATCATATCATTGATGTTTGCTAATTTCTGTCCTATTTAATTTCTTGTACCTAAACCATAATTCCCCAGTACATTCTCCATTTTTCCTTTTCCTACTTTTGCATTAAAATCTCCTAGTATTATTTTTATTTCTTGTGATCTATTTCGAGACATTGCCATTTCTACTTCATCGTAGAAGTGTTGTATTTTTTCATCACTACTGCTTGTTGTTGGAGCATATGCAGTAAAACCTAGGTTTTTGTTGCCTTCAATTATCGCCGGTTTCGATTTTCGTCTATTTTTTTCTGCGAAAAATTTATTTAGGTTTTTGTCGGTTCCTTGGATTTTGTCAGGCAACATGACCTCGCTGCTAATTTTGTGAAAACCCCATGCGCTCTTCTGCTCAGTTTGGTGTTGGTTTCCGTTGTGTGAGATTGATTGATTGATTGATCTAGGAACCAACATCACAGCATTTGGGGCATTCCCATAAGCGCTCTGTCCCCATTCTCAGCAGCCAGCGAAGAGTTCCAACACCAATAGTACCAGTAGCAATCTGTCCGTCAAAAATATAGCAAAATATGTCCGTCTCGCCTTTCCTCTGAGCGCCGAGCATCGGCCAGATCCCCTTGTCACTCCTCGCTGCCTCATTCTTGCCAAACCATGATGATCCATTTGCTCCTGTGTTGTTTTTTTCAACACACCCAGAAAAATAGTATTAAACACTATATTTATTCTCTATAAAATGTGATTTTAATGTGTAGTTTGGAGTGTCTAGAACGAATGAATTGGATTTACATTGATTCACATGGAAATAAATTGCCTCGTTTTCGTCAGTTTCGGATTTCACTGATTGTTTTCAGACAGATTATTGACAAAAACCGAGGTTTTACTGTACTTGTATACTATTTATATCTATTGGTTTGCCTTTGATATTGACCAGAATAGCTCTATCTGAAATACACCTGTAACCATTAATTGGTTTGGCTGTTGTTTTAAAAATCAAATATTAGCCCTACTCCTTTTGTATGTGTATCCCCTCCAGAATAAATTATTGTGTGTTTGTTATAATTTTACCCGATTCCCTTCATCTCACTTATGCCTAGGATATTCATTTTCGTGCTTCCCATTTCTTTTATAACATGTAAACTTTCCCAACTCATTTAATGTCCTAACATTCCATGTACCTAAATTAAATTTATTCATTTTAGTTTTGGTTTTACCAACAGTAGCTGGATGTATGGCCTGGTGTCACCAGTGGCTTAAGGCTATCCGTACTGAAAGAGGATGTCCTAAGATAGCCATTAACATTATTCACTGCCTCTTAGCATCAGTAAAAAGAGGTAACGACTATAATCAAAGAAGAAAAAACAACAAAACTTCATCTAAAAGAACACCTCTGAAACAAGTAAAGAGCTTCAAATACTTAGGAAGTATTTGATTATACAATGGCAAATCTGAAGATGAGATAGAAAATAGATGTAATATGGCAAACCAACTCATTGGACAAATGGCAGCAATACTAAAGAACAAACACATATCAATAGTTACCAAGAAAGCACTCTACAACACTATCTTCCTACTAACTCTATGCAACCAATACCAAACCAGGACAATGACAGAAAAAGAGAAAGGAAAAATCACAACAAAGAAATGAGATTCCTGAGAAAAATACTCAATATATCAAGAAGAGAGAAAATCAGAAATGAAGAAATCAGGACTAGAGTGGGGGTTATAGTGGCGCTAGATTTTATCATAAGACAGCAAGTTAAATGGTTTGGCCATGTAACTAGGATACCAACTAATAGTATACCACAACAAGCAGCTATGTACAGACCAAATGGAAGATAAACTGGCCGGCCACGTAAATGATGGACAAGAAATAGTAGAGTCCATGGGAATCTCAATACATGAAGCTCATAAATGGGCACTCTCCTGCTGTTTATGCTTCACCTCGACACCGCAGGGTACACGAGGAACAAGATGAGATGAGATGAGACTCTAAAATGTGGTTACTCATTAAATGTAGGGAAGATAATGTGGTGGTTTTCCCTTGTTGGGGGAAATAAGTTTGTAAACAGCACTAAGAAATAGTGCTGTTTGCATTGTCTTTTATAGTATCTTAAGCAAGTATATGTGGGGAAGAATGTTCATTAGAATGTATAAAGATGTTCATGATTAAATTTATTGTAACAGAAACAACTGGGACAGTATGTGTGTACATGACATATGTGTACTGATTATATACATATGTCATTTTTCTTTCAGAGATGTTGAATCCAATAATGCAGCTTTAACTGATTCCTGTACCATGCATAGACCAACATTTGAAACAAATGTGCAGGGCGTGCTAAGAACTAAAATGGAAGGAGGTATTGACATCTTTCCATACTAAAGTAATGTATCAGGTGACACGTCCAATATTATTGTAACTCTTCTTCTTTGGTCTTTTATCTCTCATTGAAGCATAGGCCCTCAACAAGCTCACGTCAAACCCTCCTATCTTTTGTATCTCATGCAGTGCCTTTCATGTCATTCCACTGGGTGGTATTGAGAACACACAACATAAATAAGAGAAATAGCTAAATTTTCTGGACATTTCAATCCTCTTCATCAGACTCAAAACAAGGACATATAAATCACTGTTTACTTGTATTTTTCTGACAACATGTCTCCTTTGTTTTGTCCATGAACACTTCCAGTGACCTTTAACCTTGGATTGGTAACATTGAATCTGCAACGCTTTCTGTCTCTGGCTCTGGTGGGACACTTGGTCATGCTCATGGGTTAGAATCTTCAACACTTTCTGTCTCTGGCTTTGGTGGGACACTTGGTCATGCTCATGGGTTAGAATCTGCAACGCTTTCTGTCTCTGGCTCTAGTGGGACACTTGGTCATGCTCATGGGTTAGAATCTGCAACACTTTCTGTCTCTGGCTCTGGTGGGACACTTAGACATGCTCATGGGTTAGAATCTGCAACGCTTTCTGTCTCTGGCTCTAGTGGGACACTTGGTCATGCTCATGGGTTAGAATCTGCAACGCTTTCTGTCTCTGGCTCTAGTGGGACACTTGGACATGCTCATGGGTTAGAATCTGCAACACTTTCTGTCTCTGGCTCTAGTGGGACACTTAGACATGCTCATGGGTTAGAATCTGCAACACTTTCTGTCTCTGGCTCTAGTGGGACACTTGGTCATGCTCATGGGTTAGAATCTGCAACGCTTTCTGTCTCTGGTGGGACACTTGGACATGCTCATGGGTTAGAATCTGCAACACTTTCTGTCTCTGGCTCTGGTGGGACACTTGGACATGCTCATGGGTTAGAATCTGCAACACTTTCTGTCTCTGGCTCCAGTGGGACACTTAGACATGCTCATGGGTTAGAATCTGCAACACTTTCTGTCTCTGGCTCTAGTGGGACACTTGGTCATGCTCATGGGTTAGAATCTGCAACACTTTCTGTCTCTGGCTCTAGTGGGACACTTGGACATGCTCATGGGTTAGAATCTGCAACACTTTCTGTCTCTGGTGGGACACTTGGTCATGCTCATGGGTTAGAATCTACAACACTTTCTGTCTCTGGTGGGACACTTAGACATGCTCATGGGTTAGAATCTGCAACACTTTCTGTCTCTGGCTCTGGTGGGACACTTGGACATGCTCATGGGTTAGAATCTGCATCATGGAGATTGACATAAGCCTGGGTCATTGACATTGAGGTGAGTGACCGGGCATGAGGAAGAATGGAGATGAGAGTGGGAGACAGTAAAGTGACTGACCTGGCTATGAGAAAACAGCCAGTCCTGAGAAATAAAATGCTGAGGGTAGAGGAAAAACCCCTAGGGCTGATGGGGCGAAAGACAGTTGTGTGTTATGTGAAGTCAGGAGACTGGAAAGTCAGTGAGAGAAGAGACCGACTGCGGGGCAGGTCGTTTCAGGGAGTTGAGTTTGAGATACCGAAGGAGTCGGTAGTCCACGGACAACGGTGTTGTGTTGTTCTCCGAGTTGTGAAGACAGGCCTGAACCAGAGTGGGTTCTATAGGGAGTGAGGGCCTAAACCCAGAGTGGGTTGCATAGTTGAGCAGTGGCTCCAACCCAATATGTGGGTTGTATTGTGGGAGATCCAGCCGTGGATAGTAGCTGGATTACCTGTCTTGTGGATTTGATAAGAAGCAGGCAGTGAGAAGGCATTGATGTGTGCGGGTTAAATTGTGAGGAGGATATTATATTCTATGGATTACATTATTTCTGGATGTATAAACATGTTCCGTCTGTCCGTCTTATTTCTGTAATAAAGGATTATGTGCGCCAACGGAATCTTGTTTAATGACTGGTGAATATGCACTGCGGGGGTGAGTTATATTGCAAGACAGTTAGATATCTCCATTGACACACCATGAGTATCGTTACCTAGACAACGACCATCACACGACAATATCATGAACATATCATCGTAAGATCTTCGTGATATTATCACCAAGAACGACGTGTGACATTCTGAGAGCTCGTCCGATCGGGAAACCCATTGCATTATGGACATTGGTGTAATTCTGAGATATCTGTGGGCTCTTCGCTGAGAGAGGAGTTATTATCGGGTGACTTCGTGGCTTCAAGAGGGTAATGTGAACTCTTTGTGTGTGCGCCAGATAATTCACACAGACAGAGGAGAGCTAATGATCAAGCTAGCAGACAGGTCACGGAAAGGTTACTACAGGTAAATTTGATACCAACAATATCGCTGAAGCTAGCAGACAGTTCTTCTTCTTCGTTCATCCGGAGGTGGATGTGATTGCGTTGTGCCTGTTTACAGCAGAGCTGCGTTCTTGCGCCGTTAGGCCGACACATCCGACTTCTGCTGGCATTTGTTGACCGGGTTAACTTTCCCGGGGGTTTCTTAGGACGTTTGACTCTCACTGTTGTGGTGTTATCCCCCATCCCAGCTGGTCCATATAGAACAGCCAAAGATCCTGGTCAGCCCTCAAGGGAAGGCAGGGGCAGACCATGGGCATTCCCCGCCATCCAAGGAGGCTTCCATACTTGCAGAGCCGATACATAGCGCTCTGGTACTGGGCTAACCCAAGGAATCGTCACGTCCTGCACATGGCTGCTTAGCCTCACTTCCGTATATTGGGCCTTCCGTTCACCATAGGCTGTTCTTCCGGAAACCAGAAGTATGCAGTCTGCAGATGACATCCACACAGTGAGCTTTCGATTCGGACTTTCCATGTAATGGATTTGCTAGCCAAGCAATATTCCATTTCGTGCCACTAGGACACTTTTCCACCTTTTATGAAGCCCACACAATGGGCTTTTGATTCGGACTTTCCACGTAATGGATTTGCTATCCAAGCAATATTCCATTTCATGCCTCTAGGACACTTTTCCACCTTTTATGAAGCCCACACAGCGAGCTTTCGATTTGGACTTTCCACATAATGGATTTGCTATCCAAGCAATATTCCATTTCATGCCTCTGGGTCTTCATGCACCTTTAAATGTCAACCTGTATATAGTTAAAATAATCTGCGGTCAACTTTAGCTTGTTGATATCTCCATAGAGCTTGTCCTCAAATGAAGCAGGTGTGGGCCAAAATATCTTTCTCTGTTCTGCATACGTTAGGCAATCCTGCAGCAAATGTTTTGCTGTCATTTTTCCAGTTCTACAATTACATTCATCGGTATCTCCTATCTTTAGTTTATTGAACAAGTGGTATTTCAGCCTGTTATGTCCTGTGCGGAGTCTGAAGATTGCTACTTGTTCTCTTCGGTTGAGGTTGTAATATGCATCATCCTTCTGATGGCCTGGATGCTCTGATTCCCATTTGGTTCTATAAGTGCTTTTTATCAACCTCTTTGCCTCATTATAGGTTATGTCTATGTCAGGCTGTGGTAGTCGTCCGCCCTCTTTTGCCAGTCTGTCAGCCTCTTCGTTTCCAGGTATACTGCAATGTGATGGGATCCACTGTATTACAACTTTTTTGGATTTCTGGCATAGACCATGGAGTGCTGCTCTTAGGTCAGTTAGTTCTGTGCTGTTATTGCTCTTCAGTATTGAGACAGCTGACTTTGCATCTGTGAAGATAGCTATTTGCTTCTCTTTATTTTCCTCCGTCAGGAGCATTTCTGCTGCAGTTTTCAGAGCCTCTACCTCCGCTTTGAAGTTACTTGAGAATTTTCCAGTTGCCATTGAATGTGTTTTTTTCACTCCATTTTTTAAATTTAGGAGAATTCCTCCTCCTCCATTCTCTATTGAATTTTTGGCTGATCCATCTGTATATGCATGGGTCCAATTCCTGCTTGGGTAATGTTCTTTTATGTAGTTTAGGGTTATTTCTCTTCTTTCGGTTTCATGCTGAGTGTTCTTTTTCTCAATACCAGGAATGTTTTCTATCATCTCAGGCAGTTGCTGCTGTCTCCAAGCTGGGAACTTGTGTGCATTGTGTATGGGCTTGACTGTTGATATGTTAAGAATAGGATCTGCCCTAATCCTTCGTTTTGCAGTTTCTACAAAGTTGCTACGCTTCAGTCTTCCCTTTCCAAAACCATTAAATCTGTTGTACATAGGGTGGTCTGTCAATCTTCTAAATTTTTCTGCTTGTTGCTGGGCTCTGCTATCTCTTCTATCCTGCATTGGTTGTAAACAAGTGATCTTTTCTAGTTCATTAATAGGCGTTGTCTTCAGGCTTCCAGTTATGATTCACATTCCTTGGTTTTGGACTCTACTTATTTTGTTAAAGTTTGACTTAGCTGCTGTTGCCCAAGCTGCAATGCCATATTCTAGTACTGGCCTCACCCGTCCAGTATATAACTTCTTGAGAACTTTCTCATCTGCTCCCCACGTTGTACCAGCAAGCTTTTTCATGATTGCCATTCACTTGTTCGATTTTTCTCAACCTGTGTCTTCCATGTCAGGCGACGATCAAAGGTGACTCCTAGATAGTTTGGATTTTCTTCATGGCGCAATATTTTTCCATTCAATACCAGCTTAGGTTGCTGAGGTTTATTTGAGAGGGAGAACACTGTGCATGTTGTTTTCTCCTCACTTATCTTCACTAGCCATGATTTTGACCAGTCCTCTAGCGCTAATAAGGCTTGCTGTATTCTGCTGTTAGCTGTACTAATATATTCTTCAGATGTCCATATGGCTAGGTCATCTGCAAAGGAGGATGTGTGTACTCTGGCTGGAAAATTTTCTGTGATGTCATTTATATATGCTAGGAATAATGTTGGTGAAAGAACTCCTCCTTGGGGGACACCTTGCTCCAGCAGCATCATTTTGCTTGTTTGTCCTTGTACTTTTGTCCTGGCAGTTCTGTTCTCAAGGTAGTGGCTGATCCATTTATACATTTTTCCACAAACATGCATGTTTTGCAGTTTTACTTTCAGTCCTTCCTTCCATACTTTATCAAATGCTTTTTCTAAATCTATCCAGACTGCTAGTGTGTGCTTTTTCTCTTGGAAGGCATCCTCTATTTCCTGAGCTATATAGGTTATTTGATCTTCAGTGGATCTGTACTTTCTGAATCCTGCTTGGTGTGGTGTTAAGAGTTTGTTTTCTTCCAGATGCCATGTTAGCCTAGCAGACAGTTCACGAAAGACCACTTCAGTTCATCAAAAGCAGCCAGCGCGCGGCAAAACAGACAGTGAGGGATTTAGCAGTGAAGTCATGTGCGTGCTGAAGACAGGTGTACGGTGTTTTTCATAGGTCAAGAGATGGGGCATCAGAGAATTAACGCAGAGAGGTCAAAAATAGGACAGCACAGGTAAAGTCGCGTGGACAGCGGGTTGTTTGTGACGAAGACAGGATTGAAGAAAATCAAAGATATTGACAGGTGTGTGTGGGCGAGACAAGCGCACTGTGTGTTCGTAGGTCGACAGTTCGAGATTGATCGACGCAGCAAATAGGACGGGTGGGTACACCAGCGTCCAGGTACTGGGGAAGTATATGTTTGGAAAACAGAAAAAATTGACATTTCTGAATCACCGGGAGGGGTGACAGGACGGGGGAAATTGTGAGTTTCCACGGACAAATCGGGTCAGCGCTGTTTACGAGAACAGGTGACTGAAGGGGATAGTAACGGTACACCTACCACAGCCGGGTGCTGGGGCTTTCAAGGTTGTGTGGAAACTGTTTTTAATGGAGGAATTTTTCACTGAGAGTGATAAAGAGAAATTGAGGTGACATTGTGAGTTGGGGGTGGAAGGAGGAAAGGTACTCAGGAAAATTTCCACGGCCTAGTGTGGTCAAGATGACTCATTGTGAATGAACAAAACAAGGTTGTTTTGAAAGAAAGCCAGATTTTATGTTTCGCCTTTGTTGAACTGTTCTACTATTGTCATCATTATTCTGTTATGAGCAAACATTTTAACGTGGCGTCATCACAACTATGGTTGGATTTCTTTGCCAATAAGGATTTATATATAAAAATTTAAAGCGCTGGATATTTGGTGGCTTTATTTTTTTGTTGTTGTTGCTGAACTTTGCCTTTAAACGTGAGTCTATCACATAAATGATACAGTGAAGCACCATCTCCGCAACGAAAGTAACAACAAGTCGCTTTGAAATCTAGCGTCGTAAACATTTCGGAGAATTTAACACAGACATTTCCAGCATATTGTGAAAAACTATTAAAAACAAAAACGAACTTGTGGCGACGGATGAATAGGCACATATTTGTCGGCCAACCAGTTGCACATTATTTTTTTTTTTTGCTCCCATCGTCATATTTATTGTTGTCGGGTGTTACGCAATTATTTGTATGTGGTCCAGTGTTTGTCAAGAGTAGGGGATTTTTGTGTTGTTTCTCAAAGGCCGGGAGACAGGGCGAAAAGTTAGTTTCTGAGGTGCACCATATATAATGTCTGGGAAGAAAATCGAAAGGTCGGTTTATTTGGTTCTGCAGGGACGGTCCTGAATTATATAACGTGCCAGTTTGTGTTTAACGTCAGATCTGTGTATAAATTGATGCTATAATTTTTTTTTTCTCTTCTCTTTCTTCTTTTCGTTATATTTACATATGATATTTGTTGTGGTCGGATATATGTTATTATTGTGATCTTTCGTCATTTCTACTGTCTAGTGGTCTTTGTCAGTTTATATTTATAAATATATTACGCGCACTGTGGGTGTCCCTACACAAGCTTGTGGTTGTTACTGTGGTTTATTTCTGTGTGATCACCTTCTCCGTGTACTTCGCTTGTGAGTCTAGCGTTTTATAGAAAACACTTAGTGTTATCATCCATTTGTTTGTATATGTATTTATATGTATGTTTAACAATATTTCCAGAAATGTTATACAACTATTGGTCATAGATATAAGGGAGTATAGGTGATACTTCCCCCCTCACTACCTAGTGCTTATAGAGTGACTGGGTGAGTACAGAGTGATATTTTTAGCACTACGAATTTACGTACACAGGGAGTTGTGGTGTACTTAGGGAGGGCACACAAAGACTAGTAGCAGAGTCTTTACATTTATAATTGGCTGACAGACAGCAACGTGTCCACAAGTACAAGATGCCTACTTTAATGGAATATATTGAAGCAGGTGAACGAATAGGCCTTAAAGGTAAAGAGTTACAGGAGTATGCAGAAGCAAAAGAACAAAAACAGACGGAAAGAGAGGAGAGGCATAATGAACGCGAGGCAAAGCGTCTACAGGAAGAGAAAGAGACACAAGTAAAACTAGCTGAAATAGAAAACAAGCGTCTACAGGAAGAGAAAGAGACACAATTGAAATTAGAAATGACACAACTGGAACTTGAAAAGTTAAAACAAACCAATGCGGTGGAAATTGAGAAAGAAAAGATCAAGTGTCAGATGCAAACTGAAATTGAGTTGAAAAAATTAGAACTATCTTCGAAAGGTCAAAGTGAGGAAAGCAGAAGACCTTCCCAGTCGTCACAGAGACTAAAACTGCCATACTTTACGGACCGAGACAACCTTGAATCTTATCTTGACAGATATCAGGCATCACCGAAAGTGTTAGGCATCCCAGAAGAACAGTATGCTATTAGACTAGGTGAGCTTCTTACGGGCAAGGCACTAGACACCATGTTCAATTTATCTGTAGAAGAAAGAAACAACTACACTATCTTACGTCAACGTTTGCTGACAAAGTTCCAACTCACTGAGCATGGATATAGGACAAAGTTTAGACAGTTAGTGCCAGAGACAAATCAAGATTTCACAGACTTTGTTAACACTGTAAAGAATGCATTTAACAAATGGATGGAGCTCGCAGAAGTAGGGAAAGATTTTAATAAATTAGTAGATCTAATGTTAAGAGACAAGGTAGTATCTGCATGCAATTCTAATTTAGTGGCGTTCTTTGAGGAACGTAAGCCAAAGGACATAGACACAATGTCTCAGTTAGGGCAAAACTACATGACTGCACATCCTAACGTATCTTTTGGGAAACTAATGAGTGAGGAAATAGTCTGTGCAGCGTACACTAAACAGGACCAGAATCCAGTTATTAGACCAAGGGCGAAAAGTGTGGATTCAGCACAGAAAGGTGAGCAGCAAGAACTTCAAGATAAGGGTTTCCGAGGAAACAATGTTGGTAGAGTAGGACGGTACCAATATAGAAGAGGGGGACTTCCAGAGACGTCCAAATTATGCCGGATGTTGGAATTGTGGGAGCTGGAGACACAAGGCAGCACAATGCGGTGCACAACCATCCAGTGAGCCGACAAGTAACGCAAGGAAGGAGATCATCTGTTTCAAATGTGGAAAGAATGGGCATGTCAGCCATCAATGTAGGATGAGAGAAACAGAGCACTCAAATGCAGCGCAAGTAATTGAGACGCTGAACAATGAAGATTGTAGTGGGTGCAAACCTCTTTTTGAAAAAGACAGTCAGCCAGTCTTAATATGTGGTCATACAGTAAAAGCAGGATCAGCAGTGCATGAAGGAGGCAGTTTGAAGCTGCACCAGGGATTTGTCAATGATAGACCAGCGTTAACAATTAGGGATTCCGGATGTACGTCTATCGGAGTGAGGAGAAGTTTAATAGATCCCTCGGATTATACAGGGAAAAAGAGTAGATGCATAACATTCAACGGCACAGTAGAGTTCTACCCAGTAGCCATAATAACAGTAAAAACACCATATATCACTGGAAGAGTGACAGCGTGTGTTTTGGACTCACCAGTGGCGGATTTGATCATAGGAAATGTTATAGGAGTTAAAGATTGTACAGAAGACGTAGTTTATTGGGACCAAAATTATAGTGTAAGCAGTAATGAGGTGGTTACCACAAGAGAACCTAAATTAGAGAGTATAGCTGAGGTAGAAGAGGCACTTGAAGCAGACACAGGAACTCAGGACAAGGATAGGACAGCTGAGCAGGTGAGAATGGATCCCAAATATAGTGCTAGTGAATCCCAGAGACAAGATACTACCCTGAACAAATGTTCCCAAGGGTGTAGGAGAGTAGAACTAGGCGGTCAATGAAGGGTAGATGGTGTTTCGAGAGGAAGAACAATGTTCTCACTCGCAGGTTTTCAGATAGTGGAACTGCACGTGGGCAAGGAGCAGTACCTTTAGCACATAGAGACTGATATACTAGAACAGCTCAGGATAGGGCATGTGCAGGGCACATGGCATAAGGCGTATGCAGCAGAAAGCAAGGTGCCAGGTATATGGGCCAAGATTGAATAAAGAGTTCAGACTAAACAGAGACTCAAGTGTAACAGTGCAATATGCAGATAGGAAAGTTGAGTCAGGTCAAAAGAGTGTTCGCGACATTACTGACCCAGGGCTAGGTATAGCAAACAGATGTTGTAATTGTAGAGGTACCATGAGTCATGGGTACATGAAAGGTAGACACAGCATCAACAGGAATCATAGGTGGAGGTTTGAGGCAAGAAAAGAACCACCTGATATAGGGTCGGTACACAAATAGTATTGTGTGGTCGTGAAGTAGTAAGAGACCTGTGGGTACATAAGTATAATGCTTTCCTATGATGTATTATTATTATGTGATGTATTAGTTCATGCATTGGTACACAAGAGAGAAAGATGGTTGTATGTATGTGTGGGGAATATGGGAGTGTACTATGAGCATTTGATGTATTATTTAGGGTGGTAGCTAAAGTGAGATGGAGCCATACTTAGGGCTACCCAGGCTATATGTCTGGGTCACATGTTTAGTAAGTTTTAGTCTCCCAATATTTGAAAACGAAGTTTTCTTTTAAGAGGGGGGTGATGACATAAGCCTGGGTCATTGTCATTGAGGTGAGTGACCGGGCATGAGGAAGAATGGAGATGAGAGTGGGAGACAGTAAAGTGACTGACCTGGCTATGAGAAAACAGCCAGTCCTGAGAAATAAAATGCTGAGGGTAGAGGGAAAACCCCTAGGGCGGATGGGGCGAAAGACAGTTGTGTGTTGTGTGAAGTCAGGAGACTGGAAAGTCAGTGAGAGAAGAGACCGACTGCGGGGCAGGTCGTTTCAGGGAGTTGAGTTTGAGATACCGAAGGAGTCGGTAGTCCACGGACAACGGTGTTGTGTTGTTCTCCGAGTTGTGAAGACAGGCCTGAACCAGAGTGGGTTCTATAGGGAGTGAGGGCCTAAACCCAGAGTGGGTTGCATAGTTGAGCAGTGGCTCCAACCCAATGTGTGGGTTGTATTGTGGGAGATCCAGCCGTGGATAGTAGCTGGATTACCTGTCTTGTGGATTTGATAAGAAGCAGGCCGTGAGAAGGCATTGATGTGTGCGGGTTAAATTGTGAGGAGGATATTATATTCTATGGATTACATTATTTCTGGATGTATAAACATGTTCCGTCTGTCCGTCTTATTTCTGTAATAAAGGATTATGTGCGCCAACGGAATCTTGTTTAATGACTGGTGAATATGCACTGCGGGGGTGAGTTATATTGCAAGACAGTTAGATATCTCCATTGACACACCATGAGTATCGTTACCTAGACAACGACCATCACACGACAATATCATGAACATATCATCGTAAGATCTTCGTGATATTATCACCAAGAACGACGTGTGACAGAGATATTTGTAAAATTGAACTGGGCTCCCAGTGCGAGGAAATGTCTTGGGAAGTCAAGGTGGTCAATATAGTACTGACCACATCAACCACATTGATCTGTAATAATATGTATCAAGCACCACATGTCCAGTATACGTGTCAGAGTTCTCTACTTTCTACTTCTAAAATCCTGACAACACCATTGATGGTACACATGTAATAGTTGTTGTTATTTTAAATTTATTATTTGCTAATAACAGTTTATGTGATAACAATGTCTGTGTCTTTTGCCAGTAAGTAATATGTTGACAATAGTTTTTGTTTGTTCACTTTTGAACTCAAGCGTAGTCCATACCGTGCTACTACTACTAGTGCGCTGGACTGATTTTTGCGTGTGAGTTAGCTTTCTCTATTACCAGTGTCCCTCGTCATCAGGTGAACCCACTCCGACTTCTGAGGTACTTGTAATTTATGTTCCCATGTCCAGGACGAGTCAGTATTTTAGTTCAACTGACCGGTTGTAGGGGTTGAACACACTACCTCGGCATCAGTACACCAGAAGTTTAAGAGCAAGTGCTCCTTTGACAACATTTGATTGTTATATATTTTATGACACATGTGTTTTAACATTTCAGGTGAAGGCACAATACCTGTAGATCCTGAAAAGCCTGTTCAGACTTGGGATGGAATTGTTAGAGGAGAGCGACTTCGTACAATGTCCTGCAGTGATAAGATATGTCGCTGGAATGTTTTGGGATTGCAGGGAGCACTTCTATCTAACATCCTGGACCCTATCTATCTGAGCTCTATAACCTTAGGTAATTGTTTCAACCTTAAGTAATTGTTTATTGTGCATCTTTAGCAATAGTATGTTGAGAGTCTAGAATTGTACACTCCTGCTTTATTCATTTATTGAAATCAGTGACTGAAAATTTTCTTGTTATATTTTTAAATAATGTATTCCCCGAATGAGTTTAAATACAGAAGCCAAGGGCCAAGAGAAATGATGCTGGATGGATTGGGACGTTGGCATTGAGTAATATCAGCAGCAGAGTTGATCCAGAAAACTAAAGACTGAGATATGTGGAGAGACATGACTGTCTACGCCAGCCGACATTGCAATTAATGATGATGATCACAGTTAAATGTATCCACAAGATATATAATTTAAATTCTTAACACATTGTGCACTTGCCTAATCCTATCTGATATTTATATCATTATCGTTGTCCACATATGCCATGCCGATAAGCTTGGACGGTTATTGAAATGAACAGAGATCTTTATTTGTGTTTTATTGGCTACACTAAGGCTTTTGATCAGATGAAACATGAAGAAATGATTACAGTGTTGGAAGTGTTAAAATTTGATGGTAAAGTTCTACTAATAAAGAACACATATTGGCAATAAAGAGCAGCCATAAGAATTGACAACCAAGTCGGAACTTTTCAACACATTAAACAAGGTGTTAAACATATTGTGTATTATCACCTAAATATGTTCAATTTGTACAGCGAAATAATGAGATCCATACAAGACACACCAGGAATATTGGTTGATGGGTAATGTAAATAATCTGCGTTGTGTTGATGATATGGTTTTGGTTGCTGAAAATGAAATATAGTTAGAAGAAATTATAGACATAATTGCAACAGAAAGTCAAAACAAAGGACTTAATCTGAATAACAGAAAAAGAGAAGTAATGATTATTACAAAAAAGTATACCCAGTTGCAACATCAAAGTGAATGGAACCATTCTGAAACAAGTTAACATATTTAAATATTTGGGTACTTGAATAACAGCAGATGGGTGATGCATTTAACCGTTTACAGGGCAGACACTTGTCCGTTTTTTAGCCCTGAACGGGCAAGATTTTTTCAGGTTCGGTAAAATTTCGGGTTGCGTTAGTAAAAACATCACAAATAAGGTGTTAGTCAACCGATTTTAGTTAAATAAACAACACAATGAAGGGAAAAGCATGCAGAATATGTTACGTGATTGTTGTCGGTAATCCATATATGAACACAAATATTTACGAAATACAGCATATTGTTTGTGATTTTCCGTCATCTATACGTCAATTTACAAACACATTTTCAGAATCATAATCACTTTCTTAAAGTCCGACTCAGACTGCTAAAAAAAAAAAGTAACGCTTTTCACTGATATCTAGCTGCGATTAATAGTCAACTTCGTGCCCTTTAACCCTTTACAGGGCAGACGCTTGTCCGTTTTTTAGCCCTGAACGGGCAAGATTTTTTCAGGTTTAGTAAAATTTCGGGTCGCGTTAGTAAAAACATCACAAATAAGGTGTTAGTCAACCGATTTTAATTAAATAAACAACACAATGAAGGGAAAAGCATGCAGAATATGTTACTCACGTGATTGTTGTTGGTAATCCATATATGAACACAAATATTTACGAAATACAGCATGTTGTTTGTGATTTTCCGTCATCTATACGGCAATTTACAAACACATTTTCAGAATCATAATCACTTTCTTTAAAGTCCGACTCAGACTGCTAATGCAAAGTAACGCTTTGCACTGATATCTAGCTCCGATTAATAGTCAACTTCATGCCCTTTAATGTCATTTAAATTGAACAGAGCGAAATCTCGGCTATCACTTGAAGAATCGCCAAAATCCATTTTGAAAAACAGCGTAAAAATCCCGAAAACTATCAAAAAAAGTCTGTAAAAGTCTGTTCAAATTCATTGTAGCGCATTTACAAATGGCGGCCACGTTGTCAAGCTATCGGCGAAAACGAAAGCAGCCGTTGGAAGTGTCGGAAAGCAGAGAGATCGCGTTTTTACAATGCATAATAGTATCGGACGCAATCGGCCGATCCGCTCGTTTAAGCGATCGGCCGCTAACGGCCGCTCTGCCCTGTAAAGGGTTAATGTCACTTAAATTGAACCTAGCAAAATCTCGGCTATCACTTGAAGAATCGCCGAAATCCATTTTGAAAAACTAAGCGTAAAAATCCTGAAAACTATCAAAAAAAGTCCGTAAAAGTCCGTTCAAATTCATAGTAGGCACTTACAAATGGCGGCCACATTGTCAAGCTATCAGCGAAAGTAGCCATCGGAAGTGTCGGAAAGCCAAGAGATCGCGTTTTTACAATGCATAATAGTATCAGGCGGTTTCAGACGATATGCTCGTTTAAGCGATCGGCCGCAAATGGACGTTTTGCTCTGTAAAGGGTTAAGAAGTTAAATCCAGAATAGACCAAACAAAGGCAACATTTGACAAGATTAAGAATATTTTCTGCAATTTATTTTTGTCAAATCGAGGTGAGGAAAAGAGTTCTTAAGATGTATATTGAGCCAGTCCTGATGTAAGGAAGCGAATCATGGACAATTAGCAGACAAGTGGTGAATTATGCGAAAACTGCAAAGATGTGATTTTATAGAAGGATTATGAGAACAAAGATTTGAGAAAAGTTCACCATATCTGCTAGAATCAAATGTGAATCACTTGAAAGCCTCAGTTCAGTAGAAATAAGATCACAAGAATTAAGAAACAATGTAATGAGATATCAATGGAAGAACATACCTCCAAACAACACACCATACATTAAACAAAGAAACAAAGCAGAAATGAAATGAAGTTAAGGAGAAATGGCTTAGTGAGCAGTGCAAAGAAATTGAAAACATCAAGAAAATTGATTATAATCAAACCTTGCACAAGAAAGTAATCCACATGTCAGGAAGGCATACTATAGTCTGTCCGGAAATTTATGCCGTCATTCAAGATCAATTATTTTGAAAACTATCTGTTGCATCGTTATGAAATTTTTCCAGCCGTCTTATATTTACCCCCACCCAAGGAATATGTCTTTGATAGGTCCCAAAACAACTTAAATCATTAAAAGCGGCATCATTCCTTTGATGTTTTGCTTAACAACTAGTGATTTCTTGTTAAAAATGTTATGTTTACGGTAATGAGGACCTGCAAATTCAGATGACAAACAAAGGCGTATCTGGATTCGTATGGGAGTGGGTGCAATCAAAGAAGTAGCTTACAGTCGACAGAATCGGCTGCATTGCACAGGGTTTTTATCCCATATGGCTCAGTTTCTTTCCGCAGCGCGGAAAGCGTCGCACAAAGCACGAACTCCGTAGCTCCAGCGACGACCCTCGGCAGTCTCCGAATAAAATGAATGATGCGGCCCGGACAGACAGACAGAAAGGTAGGTAGGTAGGCAGAAAGATAGGTGGGTGGATGGATGGCTGGCTGGCTGAGTGGGTGGATCGGTCGGTCGGTGGGTCGGTCGGTGGGTGGGTGGGTCGGCAGGCAGGCAGGCAGGCAGACAGACAGATAGATTAGATAGATAGATAGATGGATAGATAGATAGATAGATAGATAGATAGATAGATAGATAGATAGATAGATAGATAGATAGATAGATAGATAGATAGATAGATAGATAGATAGATCGATATCGGTAGGTCGGTCGGTTAGTGGGTGGGTGGGCAGGCAGGCAGACAGACAGACAGATAGATTAGATAGATAGGACAGACAGATAGATTAGATAGATTGATATCGGTAGGTCGGTCGGTCTGTCGGTGGGTGGGTGGTCGGGCCAGCAGGCAGGCAGATAGATAGATAAATAGATAGATAGATAGATAGATAGATAGATAGATATATAGATAGATAGATAGATAGATATCGGTAGGTCGGTCGGTTAATGGGTGGGTGGGCCGGCAGGCAGGCAGACAGACAGACAGATAGATTAGATAGATAGGACAGACAGATAGATTAGATAGATAGGACAGACAGATAGATTAGATTAGATTAGATAGATAGATAGATAGATAGATAGATAGATAGATAGATAGATAGATAGATAGATAGATATCGGTAGGTCGGTCGGTCGGTCGGTTGGTGGGTGGGTGGGCCGGCAGGCAGGCAGTCAGGCAGACAGACAGACAGATAGATTAGATAGATAGATAAATAGATAGATAGATAGATAGATAGATAGATAGATAGATAGATAGATATCTGTCGGTCGGTCGGTCGGTCGGTATGTGGGTGGGTGGGCCGGCAGGCAGGCAGAGAGACAGATAGATATATAGATAGATTGATTGATAGATAGATAGATAGATAGATAGATAGATAGATATCGGTACGTCGGTCGGTTGGTCGGTGGGTGGGTGGGCCGGCAGGCAGGCAGACAGACAGACAGACAGACAGACAGACAGACAGATAGATAGATATATTAGATAGATAGATAGATAGATAGATAGATAGATAGATAGATAGATAGATAGATATCTGTCGGTCGGTCGGTCGGTCGGTATGTGGGTGGGTGCGCCGGCAGGCAGGCAGACAGACAGACATATAGATTAGATAGATTAGATAGATAGATAGATAGATAGATAGATAGATAGATAGACAGATAGATAGATAGATAGATATCTGTCGGTCGGTCGGTCGGTATGTGGGTGGGTGGGCCGGCAGGCAGGCAGGCAGACAGACAGACAGATAGATTAGATAGATTAGATAGATTAGATAGATAGATAGATAGATAGATAGATAGATAGATAGATAGATAGATAGATAGATAGATATAGATAGATAGATATCGGTACGTCGGTCGGTTGGTCGGTGGGTGGGTGGGCCGGCAGGCAGGCAGGCAGACAGACAGACAGACAGACAGATAGATAGATAGATATATTAGATAGATAGATAGATAGATAGATAGATATCTGTCGGTCGGTCGGTCGGTCGGTATGTGGGTGGGTGCGCCGGCAGGCAGGCAGACAGACAGACATATAGATTAGATAGATTAGATAGATAGATAGATAGATAGATAGATAGATAGATAGATATCGGTACGTCGGTCGATCGGTCGGTGGGTGGGTGGGTGGGCCGGCAGGCAGACAGGCAGACAGACAGACAGACAGACAGATAGATAGATAGATAGATAGATAGATAGATAGATAGATAGATAGATAGATAGATATCGGTAGGTCGGTCGGTCTGTCAGTGGGTGGGTGGTCGGGCTGGCAGGCAGGCAGATAGATAGATAGATAGATAGATAGATAGATAGATAGATAGATAGATAGATAGATAGATAGATAGATAGATATCGGTAGGTCGGTGGGTCGGTGGGTAGGTGGATGGGTCAGCCGACCGGCAGACATTCAGACAGACAGACATTCAGACAGACATTCAGACAGACAGACAGACAGACAGACAGATAGATAGATTGATTGATTGATTGATTGATTTCCACCAGAAACCGGGCCTTGTCAGCTAGTTTATTTATATAATCACGTTTCATGAAAGAACCCACATTTGGAGACGCCTCTGAATCTTCGCGCTGTTTGTTTGAAAACGAAAGTCACGTGAAAATTTTGAATAATTTGGGTCGAATCTTGGGGAAGCTGTAAAACTGTTAAAATCATGGTCGTAATCTTTAAGTCATAATTAATATACCGTATATAAGCTAACTTTAAAATCTGCTGTAAAATCTCCAGAACAAAAATTGTTTTGTTGGGTGGACATAATGATAACGTTATATACTAAATCTCATCATTTTATCTCAGCCCGTTACTGAGATATTGAATTTTATATTGAGGCAACCAAAAAAAAACACACTATAGGATGCAAATGGTGTGTATCCAGTCAAAGAGTGAATTTATTCTCCTGGATTAAAAGGGTATCTTATGTAGATGGTTAGAATAATTGAAAGATGAAGTAGAAATTGTTATAAAAAAACTGAAACATGACAAAGCTCTAGGGCCAGACACTTTCTGTAGAAATACATGATGTACTGGGAAAACTATTTATACCACATACACTTGGTGTAGAGGAAGTAACATATATCCTGAGTAAGATATGTGACAGAGAGACATGCTAAAATATCTGCACATCAGTTTCCACCACAATACCTAAAATGCTATGAACAATTAAATGAGACATATGTTGAACAGTCAGAAACATTTGATGTCAAAAGTGAAACATCCGGACATTTTCAACATTTTGTATGAGTGCTCTGAATAATAAGATATATATATATAGGGAGCAAGCATCTGCCATTAAATACTAAGGAGAACTTAGTTAATTCAGTATAAATAAAAAATTTTTAGACAAGGATCTCTTTTATTACCAGACACTTTCAACATTTATAGCCAGACAGTATTCAGAAATCATGAACATCTCTAGAGAGTTAAAGTTGTATGCAAAATATAAATGCCAGACAGTTTTAACAGTAGAGTCTGCAAACCATTCTAGACAAGCTGGTGGAGAAGAAAGGACTGTCATTAAATGTAACAAAACTTAATGCATAGTAGTTTTCAAGAAGCACAAATTAACATCTTTAAGCGTAGTAAAGGGACAAAAATCAAATTGATCAATTGTTTTCAATATTTAGGAATATTTCAGTGCATAAAGAAGAGCATCAGACAAGAATGTGTAATGTCTCCTGATTTGTTTTTATTGTCCAGTGAATATATAATGAGGTCTGCGGAAAATATAGCAGGGATCTTGGCTGGTGGACATAATATAAATAACTTAGTTATCCTGATGACACCGACTTAATAGCAACAAGTCAGAAAGTTTGATACAACTGCGGTTAGATACTACTGGCACCTTGCCATCTTGAAGGAAGATAGTTTATTGCATTGTGCTTCAGAAAGACATACAATTGACACCAGGAAGTTAAGTGCGAAATCAGTTTTTAGGAGACACATTCAGTCAGATCATGTAACAAGACTACCCCGAAGCATAATTTATAATGTAAGTTTGAATTTATGAAAGTAGTATAGTAAACATCGGGACAACTGGAAAGATCGAGGGGAAGAGAGACAGAGGCCGACCAAGAGAAATGATGCTGGACGGATTGAGACAGTGGCATGGAGGAATATCAATGACAGAGTTGATCCAGAACACCAAAGACCGAGATCTGTGGAGAGCCATGAACGCCTACGCCAGCCGGCATGGCACTTGGTGATGATGATGATGAGTATAGTAAAATGTACAACTTAAACAGTCAGTTTATCTAGCATCATACTTTGTCAGAGTAACACTTCAATTTTGTTGGGATTATGCTCAAGGGCTAGATTTACAAAACTGTTGCAAAATTTATATCATGTATAATTACCAAAGTGTCCCATTGAGGTGTCAAGAATATCACAGTATTTGCTACATATTATTTGACATGTTTGCAGGTTTCCTGTTTGATGCAGGCCATCTAAGTCGGGCTGTGTGTTGTAGACTGACTCGTGGTGAGCCACCTCTAGATAATGATCTACCATTTCCATATAATTTAAATCATCCTGTGTTGGGGCGGGTTACTGCATGTGATGCTACAAGAGAGACTCAAAAAACAAAATCCTACAGTATCAATTGGATGGTGGAAGATGATAAACCTGAGATTATTGATGGTTGTCAAGGCGCATGTTATACAGGGTAAGTAGTGACATTAACTTTTGTATGCACAAGTTTTGTTTGGAACAGAAAGATACAGCTAATCTGCATATGAGAGAGAAATTGATTAATTTGGATGTCATGTGAATTTTTGTTGTGCTTTAGAGGTCTTAGTGGCTGTCACGAAACAGGCTACCTTCAGATCTGTCGAGGAGCTTGCATCATATATATGTAAAATGAAGAATATCTTATGCAATAAGTCACTGTCAATGAATGTAAGAAAGAGAGTGCTGAAGTGCTATACAGAACCTGTTTTGCTATATGGCTGTGAATCTTGGAATGTAAATGAACAAATTAGGAAGAGATTGGAAGCGACAGAGATATGGTTCCTGAGACGTATGTTGTGAATTTATTGGACTGCCAAAGTAACTAACAACGACTGCCTGAAAGAGGCTAATGAAACTAAAACATTATATACAACAATAAGAAATAGACAAATTACTACCATTCACATTTTCTTGATGCTTGATGACATTTCCAACAGGTCTGATGTTAAGAGACCATTTACAATCTAGGAAACTTTAAAATATTTGTCGTCAATTCTCCTCAATGAATATTCCTATGTTAGTTAATAGTTTGTCAAGAATCCTTTAGTAATATCTACTAGAGTTCAATGTTTACAATTAAACTGTATTTGTGTTCTTTAAAGAAGCTGTTGGAAATTCATTAGGCTTGTCCTGTCATGTGAATTGTCCACTTGCACTATCTCATATTTCTATATATATGTTTCTGTCATAACTGTATAAGATTCTGCACTCCTCTAGACAATGACCAATTCTATTCTCTGTTTTCATGTTGTGGAGACATAAGTTGGTGTAAGTGAGTGTTAAACCTGGCACGTATATCCCTGTATGGTGTAGGAGGAATAGGTGTACAGATAAGTGATTTCTGCCTTAAAGTGAAGTTTACATTCTGGATAATCTGTAAGGCATTCATCTGGGAGAACTTGCAAATGGGAACCATATCGCCTGTTGCTACAGTCAACAACAAAAAACTCATTTACTACCAATATAGTACCTTGCGGTTTATGGCAAGGGGGGTCTTTGAGCCTGAGTAATTAAGGCCACCTGGCTAGTGCAGTTGCCGCAAACTGTGCAGGTTAGGGTTTTCTTTTTGCCCCCGACAGAAACAAATTTGCACCATACCACGGATTTGAACCCGGGTCTCCTGAAGGAGAATCTGGTATTCTAGCCGCTCGGCCAGCCACTCCTCAGTGCCTCAGTTGCTACAGTGACACACTAAATTTGTAAATTTTGTCATAAGCAATGTTGCTTAAATATTCCATAAAAGGAAGTCGTAACTATGCAGGTTACTTTTAGCAATGACACTAACATACATATAGATAGCATGTAGGATACTAACTTGCAGTGAATAATGAAACTCTTGTAGGAATGATTGCGGTGACAATATTTGCCTTACTAATAGCAAAATGAATCAGCTTTTCAAATACTTGTATTACAATACTGTGTGAATTGTCCAACTTGAATACAATTAATGTGGTGTAGTTGTTTAGTTGCAACCAACTTTACATACAACAGAAAGTGTTGGTGGAAAGATGAATTTGTCACTGTGCACTATACATGATTGCAGAAGACATTCACAACTTGTTTAAAAAAAGGACAGCTAATCTTGTCTACATATACATTAACTATATTTTACCAATACTACATGAATCAGGTCCTTTACAGAACATCATTCACATCACAGTGTGCCAGAAAGCCTTGATTACTTGCCAGTTCCCCTGCCTCATGCATTTTCATGCCAAAAGGTGTCTTTAATATCCTATGTCCACTTTCATGTTGGTCAATCCCTGTCTCCCTTTCCAGGAATGATACCTTCCATTGATGTTCTTTCTAAACCCACTGTGATGTTTAATATAGCCAAAAGTTGTTCAGTTTCTAATTCACTGTGATGTTTAATATAGCCAAAGTTGTTCAGTTTCTAATTCACTGTGATGTTTAATATGGTCAAAGTTGTTCAGTTTCTAATTCACTGTGATGTTTAATATAGCCAAAGTTGTTCAGTTTCTGATTTACTGTGATGTTTAATATAGCCAAAGTTGTTCAGTTTCTAATTCACTGTGATGTTTAACATTTAGCAATATATTATCCTTTGGCACTGAATCATTGAATACTGTTTAATTTCTGCATTGATATGGCCCGTCTGCTTCTGGTATCTTTTGGTCAGTCAACATTTTGTTAATAATGGAGACCATGTATTCAAAGTTTGTGACATTTTCAATTTCTTTATTGGTGATTATAATGTTTGCTTGACACAAAGTTTTATATTTGTTTCTATGGACATTATTATTATTATTATTTTGTTTGAGTTTAGAAGAAAATTTTGGTCTTCACTGTCTTTTGACAGATAGATTTAACTATCAGTTATATCAGTTATCAGTTATCAGTTGGGGTATCTTCGCTGCACTCCGGACATGTCCATAGGTGCTCAGATCCTCCCCCCAGCATATTCATCAGCGTCCGGTGGCTAATAGTGCCAGTTCTGTGTTGGTTGACGAGACGCTTTGTTTTCCCGATGTACCTCTCGCGTCTGGCTGTGCCGATTCTTACTCCCAGGTCTTTCATCCTGGACAGATTTAACTAGTCAATGAGGATTGTTACCCGAGAAGTCGGAGTGGGTTTACCTGATGGTGAGGAACACTGGTAATAGGGAAAGCTAATTAACACACTAGAATTACACAGTAGCATGTGTATGGACTATACTTGAGTTCAAAGTGGACGAATGCAAGAAAAAAAGAAGAATGAGGACTGTTTGAAAGGAGGACTGTTTGAAAGGAGGACTGTCTCATCTGCAATACTGAATGATAGAATTAGGTTTCCATCAGTTATAAATGGATAAAAATTGTTCTAGTTTCATTTGTTTACATTTCTCTGCATAGATATTTGACTGGGATGTTGATGCTTCACCTGCTACTTTAACATCTCCTTGTTGTTATGATATAATGTTTCACTTAGGTTGAACAAATGTGCTTTTTTTAAATTTGCATATCCTTTTACAGGACATCGTTGTCAACAGCAACATCTTTCAGCTGTCTGTTGATTTCTTGGCAAGATTACGCTCAGTAGTTTGCCATTGCTTTCTGAGCGGCCGGCTCAGTTATCCCGCAAGTCACCAGCGGGGGACGAACCGCTCCCAGTTCTCGACCGCTACGAGACTGCGTGATAAACGGGATTACGGAGAAAGTGGTGTAACCCCTCGGCCAGAGAGACCGGCGAACAAATGTGCTGGAAACTCAATATCTTTCACGATGTCTCACAATTTCTGATATTGAACATCTGATGTGGAGTATTTGTTCTTCATGTTCAAACAGCACCTGTGACAATGTGCTTTAAGTATATCACGTTGCAATATACACCTGATGAGATGCAGCAATAATATATCAGACAATAAATTGTGCATCATACTGTTTATGACTTCTGTTTTTAGAAGCATATACTGTTACATCTGGAAAGGAGAAGAGCATAAATAGGATTTACCGAAAAAGAAGGGAAATTTAGTGGAGAAAAGAGTTGCTGATGAAGGGGGAAGAGGCAGGAGAAGAGAGAATGTATAATATAGAAAGCGAGTGAGAAAAATAAGTGACAAAAAAGAGTGTCTGAATGTATCCAGAATATGTGTTTCTGACAGTATTATTGGGTCATCGTGCAGTCAAGTTCATTGAATGATACTGTACGCATATGTGAGATTTGAATTCTCTGTCCTCACAATGTGTTATAATAGTAGAAGGGAAAATGCTTAATCATGTCAGTAAGTTCAATTATTTATTGGGAAATCATAATATCAAATGAACAGAGATTAGAACAGAAGAGGCCAAGCTAAAGCTGCATTTCAGAAGATAAATAGTATCTTATATATTAAATCAAGTTCATTTGATGACAGAAATAGAGTGCTGAAATGCTATTTCAGATTTGATATGCCATGTGGCATGAATCTTTGAGCACCAACACACACAAAAGTATCTAAAAGGCAAGAGTATTGATTTCATTGCACCGGGTTTTATCCCATATGGTTCAGTCTCTTTATGCAGAGTGACCTGCCAAAAGCCTCCCACAATGCATGAACTCTGTAGCTCCAGCAACGACCCCCAGGAGTCTCCAAGAAAATTGCACCTGTGAACCAAATATCGTCTCCCGGAATCGAACCCACAAGCTTCAGAGTGTGATGCAGACAACAAACAACTTTGCCACAGAGTATGAACAAACAAATTAGGAAGATGTATTTGTTTTTTCGGGATTTGAGATTTTTAAAATATTGAGCACAACCCACTACTGGCAACGCTGATCACATTTTAGAATTCACATTCTAGCATTCGAGAATTCCAGAATGTGATCAGCGTTGCCAGTAGTGGGTTGTGCTCAATATTAAAAAAATTAGGAAGAGCTTGGAGGCAACCGAGATGTGGTTTCTGAGATGAATGTTGCCAAGTGCCCTGATGGCCAATGTAACTAACAACGATTGCATTGAAGAAGCTAATGAGAGTAGAACATTATACATAACTATTAGAAAGAGACAGACAGTGTTCTTTGATCTTATAATAATAGGAGAGGAATTGGAGAACATTATGATAACTGAAAAGATAAGTGGTAGAAGAGACAGAAGAGAGAAGTGATGCTACCTACTTACCCACTTACCTACCTCCTACCAACCTACCTCCTACCAACCTACCTATCTACCTACCTGTCTTCCTTGTAAGCTATTTTATAGTCTTTTTTTGTCTGAATTATATTGTTTCATGTTTTGTTCTCTTTGGTATTTAAGAAATACATAGATATTTCATCAATTATTATCATCAATTAATCTGTCAATATTATTACAGGGACAAAAATGAGCCACCTCAACCTTCTAGATTGTGCAAAAAGAACATGTTTGATAATTTCCGTCAGACATGCCAAGTATTAAAATGCAGAGAGCTTCTTAGCGCACCAGTTTATTCAGTAGCTAAGACAATGAGCCCTGAGTTCCAACAGGCAAAGGCAGCTATGATACAAAAATTCAAGACTACAAACTGTGGCACATGGTTAGGTAAACCTGTGGAAGAGGAAATGTTTGCTTAATCATATACACTGAGATTTTGGCAACAGTGAATGTTGATATACTTTTAATGTGCTTGTACAAAAGTGTTAAATAAATAGTAATTAATACAAACTGTGGCATTATTGAGAAATATTTTGATAGACTGAGAACATGTTTTGCTAACTATAAATATATTATTCATGAATGAATTAACTGATTTACTTATGTTTAATTATAAGAACATTTTCTTTACATAATAAGTTTGTTGAAGCTTTTTTTTCTCCATATTAACAGATACTAAATATTTTGTGATAGATACTAAACATTTTTGGAAAATAAGAGTTTATGAAATGTATGTGTTAAAAGTAGCTAGGAAACAAAATATGGGAACATTTTAAGTTTGCTAGATGAAAACTTAATTCATCAAAATAATTTTCCATGGGTTAAAAAAAAAAAAGAAAGAAAGAAATTTAGCAGCTAACAACAAACTTGCCACCCAAATTGCTAGTCTGTCAAGAAAGATGATTTTTTTCTTACCAGTATGTCTCTGAGGTTGACCCAGTGTAACAAAAATTGGTGCCATAGTTTTCTTGGAATTGTCTGTGGAGGGAAGGAACTTGCCACCATATCTTATATGGCATGATCTTGAATATGTGAAGACTTAACACTTGACACCTTCAGTGACCCTACCTTTACGTGGTTGCGCGCGCACACCCACCCACCCACCCACAGAGAATGAGAATTTTTCATTGTTAAGGATTTTAAAATTTCCTTTTCATTTCATATATATTACAAGCAAGTTGCATGTGGAATATTGTCAGTAGTTATAACATGTATTGAAGAAAAAAGCTTTGTTAGAACTCAACAAAATGATCAGTTTTCTTTGCTCCTAGCCAGATATGGCAGTAGTGATTAGTATATAACAATAATTAAAATCTTCCAACTCACAGTTGTAGCTTTCAGTTGCAAAATGTCTATTTTTGTTTGTGGAGTTTGACAGGGACAGAAACGATGTTACCAATTGGACCGTTCAGCAAGAAAATAATGAAGCTCTTAAATGCTTTTGTTCCAGGAATTTAGTATTTAAAAATATTAACACGGGATTAGAAGCAGTGAAAGTAGTAATCTGTCTGTGACTGAAGAAATGATGGTCAGATCTAGGTCAAAAACATTGACAGTAACAATTTCTGTTATCCCTGTAAGTGCCATGCATTTTGTTCTTGATTATTATTCTTGTGTATACTACCACAAAAAACTGCAATCTATACATATTTGGGTCAGCTTCCTGGCCTAGAGGTTAGCGACTTTTCTCCGTAATCTCGTATACTCTCGTAGGTAACATGACGATGGTGAGAATCAGCAGTGGTTTGAATCGCATCGGTAACTTACGGGGTATGTGAGGCGACCGCTCAGAAAGCAATGGCAAACTACTGAGCGTAATCTTGCCAAGATATCAACAATCAGCTGAAAGATGCTGATGTTGACAGCAACGTCCTGTAAAGGATATGCAAACATTTTTTAATACATATTTGGAAAGGAAATCTTACAGACTGTTGTTGGAAACTGACTAATGTATTTATTGGTCATTTGAGCAAACAAGTCAATGTGGCCAACATTGCAGATGTAAAATAAAGGACACATCTACTGACAACAAACACAACTTTATGGCTTTCCCCCCATTAGAATTATAAAGCAGGATTTTGCCTAGCATGCTACATAAACACATGATAATGTTAGCAGAAAGTAGAGACTTGTGATTTTTGGTAATTACATTTATTTAATAATGAGGATTGCCCGCATCTGATTTCAAACCCTCAACTCGGTGGGTCGGGGAATTATGAAACTGCATGTCTCATTATCTCCTACAGCACAGATGCGAGGTAGATGGTATAAGTAATGATTAGCTAGTGGCAGAATCATCAAGTCTAGACATCATCATGTGCCATGATGATATGCGTGGGTGGTTCGCCATTTCACACGATCATCTAATTCTTAGGTCAAGTCTGTGTTCTTGTCTTGATTATGCTTTGTGGCCATGAATCTTTGCCTTCCCCATTGTCTTTTCTCATCAAGTTTTCCAGTTATAACTAAATTTTCCAGTTTTTTTCTCCTCATAATGTGTCCAAGAAATATTGACTGTCTACGTTTAATTTCTCTTACTAACTTCATTTGTTCTTGTAGGATTTTCTCATTTATGTTTCTCTTCACCCATGGCATTCTTTGCATTTTACTCGCACAGCATTTACAGACTGGCTGGAGCTAGGCCTAGGTTGGTGATGTTTTCCGGAAACCACATTACCACTGCCATGATATATTTCTCAGCTTGTTTTGCTTGTTGTCCTCTCTTTCCCTCTTCTTTGTTAATAATACAGGGAGGCCCCGGTTAATGTTGGGGTTACGTTCTTGGAAAACGCGACTTTAAGTGAAACGACGTATAGTGAAACACCATTTCCCATAGAATTAAATGAAATACAGTGTATTATGTAATGTTTATTTTGATGGTTGTTATTTATTGGCTAAATAGAGGTGGGTTGGAGGGCGAGTGGTAGAGTTATTGGGACGTAGAGGCATTAAATTCTGCCTCTTCATCTGAGGATGAAACTGTAACCTCTTCCTGTCTCTTTTCCTGGCTCTTCTCTGCTTGAACAAAAAATGTGTTCATGTCTGCTGCACAGCCTTTTTCCTTTTCTCTAAGTAAAGCTCCTTGTGACAGTTGATGGCGCTTGCTACAGCCCCTGACACTTTGGAGCTCTGTTCTCTGTTCGGGTCATCCTCATCTCCCCACGACTCGCTCCAAAACTATCATCAGCACTACCAGCACTGCTTTCACCCGCTTTCTTAGCTAGATCTTCATAGAGAGACTGCTTTCTCTTGGAGAGCCATCTTGCTCACAGGCATATTCCGTTGGTTCTGGTCTTCAATCCAGATGGCCAGTAGTGCTTCCATGTTCTCCATAAGAGTACTTTTGGTATGAGTGATTTTGGAAGCACTCAAAGGGATTACGTTTTTAGCACCCACTTTAATTTTGTCAGCACCAGCCTCAAAATGATGTAACATATCTGACTTCACCTCAACAGTAACACTTTTCCTGGTTCTCTTACAACCAGACACACCATCAGCACTTACTGTGTGCTGTGCTTTGAACTCATAATTATGGGTGATTATATGATAAAATCCTGGAAAAACGTACTGCACAAAATGTAAAATGGTGACTTTAATGGAAAACTGATAACAAGAACTGAATAAGGAGACGTTCCAGATCGGTAACACTATGCGGCATTACGTATTTCCTCCGCAAGCTAGCAAGAGAGTGCAGCATAGCAACACAGGTGACGATCTTATGGCGGAACATAGCGTCATAAAGTGATGTCCCCTATGTGACAATGACGTTATAGCAAAATGACGTAAACTGAAGTGTTGTTAGCGGGGCCTCCCTGTGTTGTCTTTGGGATTCAGTCTGATCATGTTTTTCCAGTGTTGTCATTAGACCAGTTTGATAATTTTATGTTAAAAGGTTCTTATATCAGTATATTGTAGAAAAAGTTGCAAGTGTTTTGTTTCCTAGCAGGCACATATGTTAGTGATATTCTGCAGTTTTAATGCATTGGTATCTCTGTTACAACTATTGTATAACTTGGCTTTGCCAGGTTACTCACTGGAATGAGTCAGTTTCCTTCCAAACATAGTATATTAATATACTGTGGTTGTGTATTATGCTGTGTAGGTTAGTGAATTATTGATTGTAACTATTATTTTCTTATATTGATGTCAATAAAATATAACATAATAAGGGCAGATAATAGTATTTACTTTCCATGTTTTACCCCATGTCTCATCAATCTGTTTGTCAACAGCTTTAATCTCTACTTTTTTTCCTAACTGTTTTTCTTCAACTATTGGACACAGACATGAGACATAGATTATAGATAGTGCTATTTTTATGCCTGCAAAGCTTTTACCTAAGCAATTTTCCTGTGTTTTTTTTCAACTCCTCAATTTCATTCTCAAACAATTTCCTTTTCTAATTCTTCTGCCTCATTTCTACCATTGAGGCAAAAAATCCCGTTTATTCACGTGGGGTAACGCAGCGTGCGAGAATTGGTAGCGGTTTTTGCCGTGTTTGTGACTTACGGGATAAGTGAGCAGGCCGCTCAGAAAGCAATGACAAACAACTGAGCGTAATCTTGCTAAGAAATCAACAACTGTGGTAAAATACTGGTGTTGACAGCGAGGTTCTGTAAAGGATATGCAAGAGTAAAAACAACGCACGCCAAGCTGTCCTATCTGTAGCTATCCCATGCAGCTGTGTCCATGTCCTTCCTATATTGTTCATTTCTGCTTCTGCTTCTCTTTTCCATGAGTTATTTGGTCTTCTACTATTTCTTTTGCCCTGTGGGTTCCAGTCTAAGCCTTTTTTTTTAGCTATACCATTCTCAGGTTTTCTCAATGTATGGCCTGACCAGCACCAGTGACTTGTCTTCACATCTTGGTTCAATGGTATTTGTCTAGTTCTCTCCACGAGCACCACATTGGTATTTGTCTAGTTCTCTCCACGAGCACCACATTGGTATTTGTCTAGTTCTCTCCATGAGCTTCATTTTGGTGATTTTGTCATACCATTTTATTCCTTCTGTTTTGTACAGACACCAGTTATTTCTGATCCATACAGTAGTACAGATTTAACATTAGAATGCAATATTCTAATTTTTGTGCGAAGTTTAGTTTATTTTGACTTCAACAAATGTTCTAGTGTTACAGAAGTTCCTCTAACCTTCTGTATTCTTATATCTGTATCTGTTCCACTCTATTTGTCTACATTGCTACCTAAGTAGGTGTATGATTCTGTCTCTTAAAGTGAGGTTTCGTCAAGGAAAAACAGGTTACCATTTGCTTTCTGATTACTATTTTTGATCACTCCACTTTGTCGATCATATTTTCCTGTTATTTTCTATGTGATGCTGTAAAGGTCTCTGAGGTTTCCTTTTACTACTGCTATTTCTGTTTTTCTTGTTAGGGTAGCTACTACGTTATCTGTTACCGAACATTGCCGGAGATAATTCTTACGACAATTTCCGCTTTCTTGTTATTGTACCCCGATGTTAAGGACATATAGAGTACTCGTGATGTTAAATTCCCCTATTATTTCAAGTTCGCGTTAAAAAAGGGACCAATTACATTATATAGTTTTTCCCTCCTCGGTTTACGTGTGTACATCTCGTGTTTCTGAAATTCATTTCTCACACAGAGATACAGAGTGACCTTTTCAGACGTAAGTATACCCACAAATCACGTTTTATGTAGATGTAATTGTTTGTTCTAATATGTGTTATTAGATGTATCGTCCATTTTTATGTAAATCTTGTCATTTTCGACTATTAAAGTCGGGAGGCAAATCCCAAACGAAAATGATGACAATTGCATGCTCTGATGTGATATTTCTATGGCCGGAAATAGCCGTTTCCTTGTCAGCGATGACTATTTAATATTGTTATGGAATATTTTCAGCGATTTGAATGCCAATGAATGCATGATTGCATTCAACGTCAAATTTAGTATTTGTGTATATATTTTCATCACTCTGCATGGGCGGGATCATTGATAATTTTTAATCTTTCCAACGGAACATCTTTTGTCAAAATTCATCTATCTACGGCAATCTACGCTGACTGACAAGTTCTCGCCGGGCGTGGTCTGCGCGTGGCCTGACGTCATCACGGCATGGCGTGATGTATACATCTGAGTGTCTAGGTGTTTATATATAAACTGGGAGAGTTATAGTCCCTTGTGCGTGTTAATCTCCTTGACGACCAGCAGTTATGTGAGTGTGTAGGTAGGGTCACAAAAAGTGGAAAGGTCAAAACCGTTTTCTTTATATCTTCCTTGTAAATTATAAACTTACACACAAACATTAATATCTCGCTTTAAAATTGACCCACAGACTTGAATAGGGTGTCGTTGGATTTGTTTTTTCAAGAGCTATCCAACTATGCAGGTTATATAATTAAAAAGCAATTTAGAAAAAGTTACTAAAGTGGCTATGTTAGGGCATCTAAATATTGTCTTTTATGTGGCCTTATCTGCTTGTTAACATCTCTGTATTATCATCTGTGTATTTTGAAGCCAGTCCTGATGTGTGGAAGAGAATCATGGATCACTAGCCCACAAATGATGGAAGCTGCGCATATTTAGTTTTATAGAAGAATGATAGGGAGTCTCCGTAGCCAAGTGGTCAAGCCATCTAACTCGGGCTCCGAAGGTTGTGGGTTTGATTCCAGGCCGCATCCTTCGGGTCATGGGTGAATATTTTTCATAGACTCCTGGGGGTTGTTGCTGGAGCTACAGAGTTTGTGTTTTGTGCAACACTTTCCGGGCTGTGGAAAGAGACTGAGAGATATGGGATTAAAGACCCAGTGCAATGAAGTTCGACCCTGTCGACTTTTAAGCGACTTTTAAGAAGAATGATAACACTATGGACAGGTAGAAAGAACAATGAAGATACTTTGAAAAAAAGTCAACTCGCAACAAGAACTGCTGTCCACATTATTTAAGCAGAAGGGGAAAGCTGGAATATGTTGTGACAACAGGAAAGTTGGAGGGGAGGAGAGGCAAGGGGAGACCAAGAGAGCAGATGCTTGACAGTTTGACATTAAGGCAATGAGAAACATTATTAGAAATGATTGGCAGTACATGAGACAGAAGTCTGTGGACAGACATGATCACCAATGCCACACACTGGACAATAAGGAGATTTTTCATGGGCTCTGGCTTTTTGTTGCTCTGGCTTTGCTATTATTTAAATCTGCTTTTTGATGTTTTCTTTCTCCTTTGTTTAAGAGTTTTCAATGTTACCCATGCCTTGTTTTTGGTCCTGTTTTCCAAAGACTTCCATACGTGATTAATTCCAAATGCTTTTAACCTACTGCCAGCAGGATTCTGTACTCATCTTGTCTACTAACTGTTGCACAACCTGGTACTTGTTAGAATCAAAACTATCCACCGCCATTTTTACTGGAAGATCCTCTGATTTGTGAAGGAAAATACTGGTGCCTTTGCCTTGACCACAAGTAGTCTGACTATGGAAGTCATGGCAGTAAGTAAAGCAATTACATAGCTCGAGACACAAACCTTCACTCGGGCACCTTAGTGACTCAGTAAGTATGCTCAGGAAGATCAGAGATGGGTTCGGTCCGAAGACAGTGATTAGTGTCTCTGGGCAGTTATGGCTGGCAAAGATTAATTTCATTTTCATGCAAGGGCATGCGGGTGTACAAGGAAATGAACAGGCTTGCAGGAAAGGCTACTATGGAGGGCAGATGATCCATGGACCAGGCTGATATACTGAATGCTCTATGACAGTGGTTTTCAACCTTTTTTGTCCCGTGCCCCCCTTCACCATATTTTCAGAACGTCATCCCCCCCCCCCCCCTTCCTATCAAAAATTTGGCCCGTGCCCCCCTTCACCATATTTTCAGAATGTCATTTCCCCCCTTTCATATTTCCTATCTAAATATCCCCCCACCCCTCCTACACAGTATACATAAAAATGGAAGGTAAATTTAATAGCGTATACTAAAACAAGTCTAGACATCCACATAAAACATGATTTGTGGGTCTACTTACTTTATAAAATGAATTTTAGAAGGATGAGACGTACATAACTGTAAAGTATGAAGGAAAAAACAATATAAAGTAATCGGTTCTTGTATTAACGCGATCTTGAAATGGTCTTCATTCCCCCTCCTGGAAACCCTAAATTTCCCACCGGTTGAGAACCACTGCTCTATGAGAAGTAAGACATTTGCGAGAACCAAGTGATGACTAAGAATCTACAACCATGGTCAGACAGAACAGCAAGTTAAAAGAGGTGTGGCCAGACATAAGAAGCACTATGCAGGAAGCCAAAGAAGATTAATAAGCCAACACAGAATTGGTGTCGTGAGCCGCTATACGCTGCAGGGTTTGCTGAGGAGGAGATCTGAGCACTTATGGACTGAATGGTTCGATGTGCAATGAGGACTATCTGTCAACTAACTAACTTGTTAGAAACTGTGACCATAAATCACTTCTTAGTTTCTTCACTTCTGCTATATTTTACATTGTATTGATTTCTGTTGTTAGTTTCAACTTTATCTTCCATATAAGCAGATGGTGATCTGAATTTACATCTGTACCTCTAAAAACTTGTACATTCCGTAGAGGTGATCTAAATTTATATTAGTTAAAACAAATATGACTAATGTGATTATCTGTATTATGTGCTAGTGTATCACCAATTGCTTTATATGGAACAACACTCCTACCTATGACATATTGTTTCACTGCTCAAAAATTGGTGAATAATTCTCCAACAACACAGTAACACTCTCAGAAGCAGACTGTGACACAGATCATGAGCTACTTATCATATATTTCAAGATAAAGATGGAAAAAAAGTTTTAAAAGGCCCAGTATGGTTTAACGTAATATACCACCTGAATCCAACATTGCAGTACACAAGAAATTTGGCGTGGTGACAGCATAAGAAGATGAGCTAGCTACACAAGCGAGAGACATTGTCTCATTAGTACAGAATGTAGCCCTAAAAAGTGTACACAAAGCAGAGATACATCAGAGAAGAAACATTCAGGCTAATAGAAGACGATTAAAGCAAGCAGGGATAGAAGGCAATAGTCTTTAATTACACTAAAACTACACAAGGAATTTACAAGTGCAATCAGAAAGGAAATGAAACAGAATGTAATGAATGCTTATGATAGAATAGAACATCTCCAGTTGCAAGGGAAATATAGAGATTTGCTCCAGATCCTTGGTATTCTAAGAATTTTTCTGTAACATTTAAGTTTAAAAGCCGTTGTTTTTCTTCTTTAGTGATTATAACATAGTCCATGACTCACATCCATATGTTGTCACAGGAAAGATACATGTTCTCAAATATACATTTCTCCACAGTACAACTTCTGTCATTCTAGGATATCTTTACTTTCTGATAAAGTATTGCCATTCCCATAATTTATTACATGCTGTGATGGTCTGGATTCACATGTTAATGTTCTGATTTCCTTGAATAAATCTCCATCTTTTAGTTGCAACTGGAAATGCTCAGTTGCATTACAAGTATTCATTAATGTTTCTTTCCTTTGATCACACTTATTATTTTTCTTATGTAGTCTGTGCGACTATTTATTTCTATCCCTATTTATTTTAATTTTCATGCTTGAACCCGTTTTGAAGAATTATGTTTCATGCTGATGAGATAATGTCTCTCATCAGATATCATGTCTTCTTGCACCACCATCAACTCCTTTAATTTGTTTCTCCAATGTTTTATTCAGATGGCATATAAATTTCATAAAACCATATTAGTTGTCCTCCTTTTATCATTCTTTTCTCAGAGTTTTATCTTCAAATCTGTCACAAGTAGTTCATGGTCTGTGTCACAGCCTGGTCCCAGCAGTGTCTTTGTAAATGTTATGTATGCCTCGATCGTTATTATGTCAAGATGTAATCACTTTGATTTCTGCAGAGATGAGATCTTAATATAGAATATTCTTGGATGTTATCTAAAAAGTGTAGTTGTTGTTGGAAAATAATTTTCTAGATAAAATTTGATTAATTTCTCTCCTATCATTTGTGTCCTTTACTGAATGGGCCTCATACTTTTTTATTCTTCCATTCTTTCAAAATCAATTTTCACTTTGAAATCTTCCAAGATTATCACAGTCTCATTTTTCTCACCTTTTAAAATTCATGTTTCTTTTAAGTTGATGTACTTGCTTTAGCATTGAAATGTCAGCAAAAGTCAACCAATCGCTCCTTCATTATGTCACCCAGACAGACACTGCCATTTTTGTGTTGTTGCAGGCTGGCTCTGTCATGAAGGGTTACGGACGCCATTCGTAATCCCGCATACCTCACTCAAAACACAGCTGCGGACAATTTTGAAACAGACCATCTTGCGTTGGTTTTCCATACAAAGGTATGAGTGCCAGTCATTCAGAAAGCAATGGCAAACTACTGTACATAAATTTGCAATGAAATCATGAACAGCCAAAATATGCTGGGATTGACTTGACTGACACGTTCTGTAAAGGATATGCAACTAACTTTTAAGCCAGCTCTGTGGCAAATGTTCCTTGCGTTGGTTTTCATAAAAATGGTATGAGTGTCGGTCGTTCAGTAAGCAATGGCAAACTTCATTCATTCATTCAGTAGCATGTCCTTTGCAGAACCTCGCTGCCATAACATTCCGGAAAACCTCTCGATCATAAGCAAGATGTCCAGCGTCTGATACACCCATCTGGAGATCATCCGCCACATCCTGCACCCATCTTCTCTTTGGCTTTCCTCTTCCTCTCTTCCCAGGCATATATCCTTCCAATATTGTTCTCTCCAAACTTTCGTGACCAAAATATTTCAATTTTCTTTGTTTTATCATCTTTAATAGCCAACCTTCTTCAATATTCAATTCTTTAAGTATGGATGCATTTATTCTTTTCTTTACCCAAGGTATTCTTAGAACTCGTCTACAACATTTATATTCAAAGGCATTTATGCGCTGTTCAGCTTGTTTAGTAAGTGTCCATGTCTCACAGGCGTATAATGGCAAACTACAGAACGTAAACTTGCCAAGAAATCACAAACAGCCAAAAAATGCTGGGGTTGAATGTGATGCCCTGTAAAGAATATGCGACTAACTTTAACAGCAGATGTAGACATTAACTAGAAGATAAGGGTGGGGAATTCCTATCCTAGTAGCTGTCACCTGTAGTTCATCCAATTTACATGTGACGTCTCAATGATCCTTAAACTTGTCTTGTGTGAGGATTGCCATTCCAAGATGTTACCATTTAGAAATCACCAGTTTACAGGTTCATCTTCTACAACATTATGCTGGCCTCACACAAGTCTGACAAGTATAGACCCCTTTCATGGCACACTGCTAGTATAAAAGTTGAATGTGTTTCCTTCTCAGGCTTGCCAATTTTAAAGGCAGTCTGGCACTGGCAAGCTTTCCAGTACTTTTACAATGAAGTTTCCATCTTAAAACCTTGTTTGTCAGCCATCATCACAATCGCAAACACTGAGGAGGACCTCTGCACCTACGCTCGAACTGATGCACTGTTATCTATGACTATTTGATTTAGAATATTGGAGCATCCACTTGAATGAAAATGGCTGACATGACCAGAATTGTAAATTCATATCCTTGCTGTTATTTTGTACATAACTGATTGTTATATCATACATATTTTGATTTATATTTACTAATATGTGCACTCCTTAATCACATCTTATTATGTTGGATCCTCACCAGTGTTGAGATTCCCATGTGATCTATGGGAGGAGACTGGAGCACTTATGGAAATGTCTATGTAATGATAAAGATCATTAACCAAAACCATTGTTACCTTGTGTTTCGTCTATGCCAGTGGTTCTCAACCAGTGGGGAATTCCCCCCTAGGGGGGAATTTTAGGCTTTCCGGGTGGGGGGAGGAATGATGAGTATTTCAAGATCGCGTTAATACAAGGACCGATTACTTGATATTGTTTTTCCCTCCATACTACAAGATTCTGTACTCCTCGTCCTTCTGATATTTGTCTTTAACGTAAGTAGACCCACAAATCACGTTTTATGTAGACGTCTAAACTTGTTCTGGTATGTGTTATTAAAGTTAGCATCAATTTTTACGTATACTATGTAGGGGCAGGGTGGGGGAGGGGGGAATTTATAGGGAGGAAATACGAAAGGGGAGGAATAGCATTCTCAACATATGGTGAAAGGGGGCATGGGCCAAAAAAGGTTGAGAACCACTGGTCTATGCTGTTTTACATTGGTTGTGATTACACATGTCAACTATATTTGCTTACGTATGTGTTCTGGGACAAAGACAGCATCACAGTTAGGTGCACAGCATATATTGTGATTTTTTAAAATTTGCTCAAAGAACTGCTGTGGAAAGTATGTTCTGCCTGGACACCACAGAGACTGACAGCAATAGACTTTAGCAGCAAATTTAAATGACATTATTTGATAGCTATTCACAGTCAGCATTCATGTAATATTACTGACATTATGTATTTTTCCCGCCACATTAAAGGAGGCTGCTCAATGCAGCATAAATTAGTTGAGCAATTTGATTATTGTTGATTTATGTTATTAGAGTTGTCATGCTATTCAAACTGCTATCTATTTTTGTGGCAAGTTTACTTTCTCAGTGCACTCACTGATCTCTTATATATTATACATTATTTTCTAAATGTTTCATCTTTCACACAGACTTTCTGCTGCTACTAGGCTCCATTCCATTTTGTACAGTTTACCTATTTCTTTATATCATTTTTTTTTAAATCCATAATTTTCAGCTTAACTTAACACACTGCTGTGTTAGTATTGCATTTGTTCATTTGTGTTGCTAAACTTGACTGAGTGTATGATGTCTGCTTACATATTTTATTCCTTATGTTTTTTCCCTTCACTTTCCCTGTGGATTTGTCCAAATATGGTCATCTACTGGATGGTTTTCTCTACTACAGCCATCGATGACTTGCCTCTCTTTATGATCCTTAGATCATGTTGTCTTTTGTCATCAGTGACATATGTGTTGTATTTGCTTGTCTGATGCAGCCCAGAACAAGATATACCTTATTTCTGCAAGGGTTCTAGTCAGTGACACTGAGATAGATAGTATTATCTTGTCTTAACCATAATCGATCAATAACAAGACTAGTGATGGACAAGAGCAAGAGAAACCTCTATCTAGTTGGGGAATCGTTATATATAGTATTATCATCATACAGATAAATTCTACTTCTTCACTTGCTTGTTTGTTGAAGCAAGGTTACACCAGTTCCTTTTGTTCATGTCTTTCGGTCATTTTTTTTTTTTTTTTTGCATATCCTTTACAGGACATCGCTGTCAACACCAGCATCTTTCAGCTGTATGAATGATAATATGTGCATAATCATGATTATAGGTCAAGATGACCAGCATGAGGTAGGAGAGAAAACTTGATTTCCCTACAATGTTTATAGACAGGCAAGGACTAGAAAATAGCCCAAGTATTTGCCTTCTTCAGTTTGCCAGTGCATAGACAAAACCTGATTACCACTGTATTTCAGGATTTCCTTGATAAATGTTATGTGGTATCAATACTGATCCAGCACTTATTGAACACCCTGAATTGTCAGTCAAATTCATAAAGCTGCATACTGTTGCTATACAATCCTACAACCTCTTCTGAAAACGTGTTTGATGTCATCAGAGCATACACCATTGCCCTGTAAAAGCTGTTGATAGTTTTTGTTGTTTGGATCTTTTATCCTCCTTGTAGGTACATTTATTCATTAATTCAGTAGCATGTCCTTTGCAGAACCTCGCTCCCATAACAACCTTCTGAAAAACCACTCAATCATACGCAAGATGTCCCGTGTCCGATACACCAATCTGGAGATCATCTGTCACATCCTGCACCCATCTTCTCTTTGGCCTTCCTGTTCTTCTCTTCCCAGGCATATACGCCTCCATTATTGTTCTCTCCAAACTTTTGTGACGTTTCAAGTGACCAAAATATTTCAATTTTTTTTTGTTTTATTATCTTTAATAACCAACCTTATTCAATATTCAGTTCTTGAAGTATGGATACATTTGTTCTTTTCTATATCCAAGATATTCTTAGAACCCGTCTATAACATTTATATTCAAAGGCATTTATGCACTGTTCAGCTTGTTTAGTAAGTGTCCAGGTCTCACAGGTATATGTTGCAATGGGAAAGATGCATGCCCTTAAAAATCTAACTTTTGTAGTTATATCTGTCCCACTCCACAATTTATTCAGTTGTCTTTGAAGTGCAATAGATATTCGTCTTTTAATTTCTTTCATTGTGTCACCATTGTTGGTAATCAATGACCCAAGATATTCACAATTTTCCACCACCTCAAATTTTTCCTCATTAACATATATTTCTTTCTCTCTGTCTCTGCTGTCGTTGGTTCGTGTATATTGTTCAAATCCTTACAGCCATTCATATCATACAGTAGAAAGTTAGTTAGTCAACAGATCATCCCCATTGGACATCGAAACATTCAGGGCATAAGTGCTCGGATCCCCTCCTCAATAAATCCCACGGCACATAGCAGCTAACAACACCAGTTCTGTGTTGGTTTATTACTTTATTAATCTTCTTTGGCTTTCTGCGTAGTGTTCTTGTTTGGCCACTCCTCTTTTAACTTGCTGTTCTCACAGCCTAACTATGGTTGTAGTAGTTGTAGATTCACAGTCATCACTTGGTTCTCGCAAACGACTTACTTCTCATGGCGCATTCAGAATATCGGCTTGGTCCACGGCTCGACCGCCTTCAGCAGTAGCCTTACCTGCAAGCTTGTCAGCCTGCACATTTCCTTGTACACCCGCATGCCCTGGCACGAAAATGAAACTAATCTTTGCTAGCCGAGATCACTCTAGAGACATCAACCACTCTCTGCGGACCCACCCCATCTCTATCTTTCTGCGCACACTCATTGAGTCACTAAGGAAACACGCCCGAGTGAATTTCTGTGTCTCGAGCCATGTTATTGCTTTACTTACTGCCATGACTTCCATAGTCAGGCTACTTGTGGTCAAAGCAAAGACACCAGAACCTTCCTTCACAACTCTCCCTTCGACCTGAGCCGTAAAGGCCCATGAACTTCTCACGACCAACCCATCTGTGTAAATGACAGCATCACCCTCTAAAGAATACTCGAAGATCAAAGCCTGTACTTCCACCTTCACGACAGATGTATTTTCATATCTGCATTTTCTGTCTAGTTGGATGCAAACTGAAAACGACTTACAGAACTCTGTTGGCACTTGTACCCACTCCTCACCAGATTCTAAGTCCTCAAGAGAACACACCTGTTGAAGAATGTCTTCGTCTTGACCCATCCATGACTTTCCTCTTTTTAACCAGCTGCCCTTTACCTTCTTAATTTTGCTATGCAGTGGATGTTGTGTTTACGCTGACTCTGAGGTGGGCACATGCTCAGCAAATTTGTATTTTTATTTTTTTGCGCTCGCTCGCTTTGAACTCAAGCGTAGTCCATGCACACTATTTATAGAAGTGATGAACTGAATTTTGCGTGTAGATTAGCTTTCCCTATTAACAGTGTCCCTCGCCATCAGGCGAACCCACTCCGACTGCAGAGGTACTTGTAATTTACGTCCCCAGTCAAGGACGACAGGTCAACATTTTAGTCCAGCTGTCCGGTGTAGGGGTTGAACTGCTTACCTCGGCATCTGCACAATGGATAATTCAGAACACTCGTTCTTATCCATTCGACCATACTGACCTGCAAATTTGTATCCTGTCCCTCATAGTTGGAAAATCAAGAAGGTAGCGCATTGCCCTGCATATCGTATCTCTTGTACATCCAAGAATAATATGCATAGCTTCGTTCTGTATCCTTTCCATCTGCTTATGACTGAGAGTCAAGATCGCCATCACATACTCCAAAACAGAAAGGACCAGACCCTTGTAAAGAAGACAGATGGCGCTGCTCACAGTTTTCCCGCAGCATCATGCTCATCGCAGCCAAACCCCGCTTGGCCTTTGTTATCACCTGATCTATGTGCTCACTATAAGCGAGGTTTCGATCAAATTGTATCCCCAGGTAATTCATTGCCTGCGTTCTTTCCACAGTCTCTTAACCCAGATTTACAATTGGTGTTGGAGTGTTGACAATATGATTATTCAAAGAGAACCATATCACTATTATCACTGCTGCTTTTGTTGGGTTAACCATTGCTCCAGCTTCAACACACCAAGTGCTTATGCGATTGAGCTTTGTTTTAATTCCACAGCAAACCTTGCCCTGACTAACCTTGCCACTAAAACGTCTGCATACGACAATGTCCTCCCCGGTCCTATGATCTGCTCGCCGGTGATTCTCACAGTGTAAGCGTTGAACAGCACCGGAGATAATGGTGATCCCTGTGGCAGGCCAGGATATATTTTTATTGGTTCAGAAGTCAAACTGCCACATCTAAAAACTACTTTCCGTTGGAAGAGGGCTGCAGCGATCCAACTAAGGATGAAGCTGAAGCATTAAAAAATCCAACGGTACTCTGTTGTACGGGTCCTCAAGATCAATCGCTGCAGCAAATGTTTCAGTGCCTGAGTTGAAACCTTCATAGACATCATAGACAAAACTGCTGCATTGATCCAGGTTTCTCTGTGTTGAAGGTACCCTCCCAGGTTAGGTGGGGGGAAAAACCTGCCTCTCTAGCTGACTTGATATTGTTATGGCAATTAACTTCTCCAGCAGCTTGCCTATTGTATTCTGCATGGCTATTACTCGATATCCCTGAATTTTTGTGTGGTTTTTGCCAGACTTTGGCAAGGGAATCAGATAGCTGTGTAACCACTCCTCCTTGATGCTAGCACTCCATATACTGTTGTTGTACATGTCTGCTAGTTCCATTAACTCGTTGGTACACATACTAATGTCATTATGCCTAATACCATCTGGCCCTGGAGCGCTGTTTTTTGTTCTTCGAAGCACATCCATGATCTCTTTCACTGTCACTGTGTCTTCATCTGAAATTTTATGGGCCTTTCACCTATCTGAGGTAACTGCTTTGGCAAGATTTCGGCCTCTCATGTCTGTCTGGTTGCTCTGCTCTAGATAGCGTTTGAAAAGGGATTCTCATCAGTCCTCTGCCAGATGAGGTCAGCACCTTGGAAGTCAGGAATACTCTTATTCTTGACTAACCCATTCATGCTTTTATGTAGTTGCCAGAACAATTTCAGTGACTTGTCTGTGCTTATTCTTTGACACAACTCTGCCCACTTTTCACCACTTTAACTAGATTTTTTTTTTTTTATTTCTAACTTTTGTGTCCATCTCTCTTTCTAAGTGTAAGCTAAGGCTAGGATGGGCAGCTATGTTCCTCTTGGCATTTTGCCATTTCCTTACAGCACCACGCTTATCCATCCAGGCCTTTTCCACCTCACAATTTCACCAAGGTGGCTGCTCCCAGCTATTTTTCTCGCCAAGATTATTTCTGCGCTTGTCGCATCTGATTCATTTCACCACATCTTGCCCTGTACTGTCTTTCTTAAAAATCTTGGCCATTGACCCGTGCTGCGTGGTCCTGCCTTTCTCAACGAATATGCTGCAAGGGTGGTGGTCACCTACATGGTACCCTATGACACCCCATCTACACACTATTGTGAGTGAAGGAGAAACCAGCGCCAAGTCAATAACACTGTCCTCATCACCTGGACGACTTGCTGTTCTGATGACAGTCACTGTTGATACAGACAAGGTCTATGGTTTCAAGTGAAGCCTTAAGCCCCTCCCCCTGTGTGTTGGAAGAAATGTTTCCCCATGATCTGCGGTTAGCGTTGAAATCGCCACAGAAAATGATACTTCTCTCTTGACATAATATGTCCTCAAGCACTGCCACCTCTGGGAATCCACCCTCACGTTACAGGCATAAACATTAACCAACACGAATAATTGACTTGATTGAACTCTAACAGCTTGCATTTGTATATCGTCATGTCCCACCTGAAGCCACTATACTGTCATGAATAAGAATCGCCATCATATCATACATTCCACTACAATATTCCTTCCATCTTTCTAGAATTTGTCTAGATTCTGTTATTTCTCAACTTGTCACAGAGACATTTAATTGAGGTTGAACATTTCTTGTCAATAACTTCATTTTTTTTTTGGGGGGGGGGGGGGCATTTCGTTATCTCTTGCAGTCTATTCTGGCACAGCAATCTTGTATAAATTGGTTATTGTCCTTTCTTATTTCTCGAGTTAAAGATATATACTTCATCCTGCTGTTATCGGATTCACCTCCTTTCTGGTTCATTTACCTTCATTGTTTTATTAATTCTAACGTGTCTGATGTAATCCATGTCTTATGTTGCTTCTTCTTGGTCAGAATTAAATCTGTGGCTGCAGTTATAAAGATGTCTCTAGCTTGTACTGCCAATACATCAGGTGTCAATATCTCCTGTATAAATATCAAGACCCCAAAACGATTCTTCACGTCTACGTTGTATGCATCTGGTATTTTTGTGAGATAAAAACGAAGTGGCCTTGGTTCTCGGCTAAGCTTTTTGAGTTTTTCTTTCACATCTGCTTCTAATAACTGATTATCTGTATCACAGTCTGCACTTCGTAAGGATTTTGCCGATGTTATGATTGATCTTCATCTTTTTTTTTACAATCAAATATTGAAATATAATCTATCTGGTTTTTGGTAGTACTGTCCGGGGACTTCCACGTGATGAGTCTTCTTTGGTGTTGTCTTCCTGTACCCACTTTTGTATTAAAATCTCCCATTATTATTGTTATGTCATTATGACCAATCTTATGTAATGTGCCTTGCAGTGTGCTGTAAAGATCTTCAATTTCGTCTTCCTCTGCTGTTGAAGTAAGTGCGTGTGAGAGGTAGGTGTGTGTGTGTTTTTGTTGTTGTTGTTGTTGGAGGGGGGGGGGGGTGGCCTTTAAGTCTAACAGTGCAGGGCGATGTGATACCTTCTTGATTTTCCAACCATGGGGGACAGAATACAAATTTGCCGAGTACGTGCCTATCTCAGAGTCAACGCAAACACACAACATCCACTGCATAGCGAAATTAAGAAGGTAAAGGGCAGCTGGTTAAAAAGAGGAAAGTCGTGGATGGAAGCTAAATTTAATAACGCATACTAGAACAAGTCTAGACATCTACATAAAACGTGATTTGCTACATACGTTATAAAACGAATTTCATTAGTGCGAGAAGTACAGAACCATAAAATTTTGAGGGAAAAAACAATATCAAGTAACTGGCTCTTGTATTAATGCGATCTTGAAATAATCTTAATTCCCACCCCACCCCCACCGGAAAACCCTAAAATTCCCCCTGGGAGGGGGAATATCCCCGCCGGTTGAGAACCACTGCTTTAGAGGGTGATGCTGTCATTTACACAGATGGGTCCGTCGTTCGACAAGTGAGAAATTCATGGGCCTTTACGGCTCAGGTCGGAGGGAGAGTTGTGAAGGAAGATTCTGGTGCTTTTGCTTTGACCACAAGTTTTTGACTTCTAAGTCATGGCAGTAAAGCAATAACATGGCTCGAAACACAGACATTCACTCGGGCAAGTTTTCTTAGTGACTCAATGAGTATGCTCAGGAAGATAGAGATGGAGTGGTGTGGTAAGGTAGATTCATAACAGGGATAAAGATATCCCTATTCGATAAGACCGACTACTACAGAAAACCAGCAATGGCTCATAAGACTCCCTAGAGGCGGAGACAGGTCATAGAGTAAGGTTCTAATTGATTGATTGATTGACTTAGGAACCGACATCACAGCATTCGGGGCATTCCCATAAGCGCTCTGTCCCCATCCTCAGAAGCCAGCAAAGAGTTCCAATCCCAATAGTACCAGTAGCAATCTGATTATATGTGCGTCTCGCCTTTCCTCTAAGCGTCGAGCATCGGCCAGATCCCCTCGTCACGCCTCGCTGTCGCATTCTTGCCAGACCATGGTGATCCATTTGCTCCTCCGAGGTGTACACATGCTCCCACAAGGCCTTATCATGCATCAATACTCCACCAAGTTTTGCAGAGCCAGCCAATCTGTCTGCCTGTTCATTCCCCGGCACACCAGCATGCCCCGGAGAAAAGATCCAGACGATGCACTATGCACGAAGCTTGCCTGTCCTCACCCTACTCAGCATGCTTTCTGAGTCAGTTACAATCACAATGTGTGTGTGTGTGTGTGTGTATCGTATTCTCCATCCAGCGGAAAGCTGCACTGACTGCCTCCACCTCCATTCTTAAGCTAGATGTTGTGGTATCATATGCCAGGCTCTCCTGCACCAATTGTCGACCATTAGCCTTTGCCAAGAATCCCCAGGCATTTCTACTACCTCTCAACATATTAGAGTAAGGTTCTAATAGATATAAGGAAGGTTTTCTGGTAGAATAACAGGAAAGTCACCGACTTCAGAGAGGAGAAACTCACTCTTGGGTACCTGAAGACGTGTATTGTTCCTGCCACATATCTCTCTCCAGAGTTGATGTTTAATTATATAATAATATCACAATTAACACCATAAACCCAGATACAATTCAACAAGAACAGAAAATAACTCCTGGAATTAAATTATGATATTACAATGGGATAACATGGGGATGGGGATGTGTGGTTGTTCAACTGGCTTATTAAAAATATACACAACTCAAAAATAACACAAATAAAAGACATAATAAGACCTCTAATTATCTCTATGTATCACTAAAACTGCTAATGTGTCCTCAAAAGTGAGTATCGACATTAACACTGTTAAAATACCTGTGAATGGTTAAACTGTTTCTTCTATCACTGCAGATGATAGTAAATTGTTGAGTCCACTGAAAACACGAGACTACAAAGTCTATTTGGTTATCACAGACTATGTTAAAAATTGTCAATGAGGTTATCACAAATAATATGGAAAATGTCCAAGTGATCAGAATTCTAAAGATGTTGGTACTATTGTGGTAGTTACTCCTTTTGTTGGCCATGTTCTTATAAAAGATATTGATAGTGTACTTGGCGGACTTCCACAATGCTGGGGTTGCTTTGACATCGGAGGGGTCAATGATGTTCAATGGAACCACGCACTTCCAGCAGTAGCAAGGCGAACCCCTTCTTTGACCCTCCAGGATGACAGTATTCAGCATTCATGACTATGCCCCAGTGTAAGCCAAAAAGATCACCATCCCTCATCCAATAAAAGACACCATTTACTTCCAAAATGAAATCACATCTCTCTCCTAGAGATTCATTTTATTGACTTGCTCAGAACACCAGTAATCTGGATGAACTTTGCAGAAGCCCATCCCAGTTTGCCTAATTTGAATACACTTGTGTTAAATTACCTCTCTACACAAATCATCTACTCCGGTTGGGTGTTTTCCTGCACGAGATGTTATCTTGCAAGTGGCTGCAGCTGTCGCCTACGTGACAGACTTTCACCAACAATCTCTTGGGATTGGCTTCCGGCTACATTTTTATCAGATCGTTTACATCAGATGTGCAGGTATTGTTGTCCAACAGTGGAGGAAATTTCTATTTTTAGCCGTTGTCAAGCTCCAAACGCCGAGGGGGTGCTTTTTTGTTACATTTAAGAATGTAGGAGTGGTCGAGACAATAATGTCACAGGTGGGTCAGGAGAGAATGGGTGCTGTCTCTGGAGCGGTCTCGGCTGGCAAATATTAATTTCATAATCGAGCCAGTGCATGTGGGTGTACAAGGAAATGAGCAGGCTGACAGGCTTGCAGAAAGCGGCTAGTGTGGAAGGCAGTCAAACCATGGGCCAGGCTGATATTCTGAATGCGCTACGAGTAGCAAGTCGTTTATGATAACCAAGTGATGACTGCGAATCTACAACCATGGTCAGGCTGCGAGAACAGCAAGTTAAAAGAGGGGTGGCAAAACAAGAACACAACGCAGGAAGCCAAAGATTAATAAACCAACACAGAACCAGAGTCGCTAGCCGCTACACGCTGTTGGGTTTACTGAGGGGGGATCCGAGCACTTATGGACTGAATGGTTCGATGTGCAATGAGGATAATCTGTCGACTAACTAACTAACTAACTAACTAACTAACTAACTAACTAACTAACTAACTAACTAACTAACTAACTAACTAACTAACTAACTAACGAGGAGGCCCAAAACAATGTTTTCCCGTAGTGAATTTGAATAACGAAGACACAAACAATAGATTGCACTATTCTGCACTGCAGAAATCACACAACGTAAAGTGAAATAACTAGATAAATCCTTCAATCTGAAATATACACATATTCGCACAGTAATGTCGATTGTCTATAACGGTAATTTTAAACTGACTAACATGTCTTTCTGCTTGCACAAGGCCGGCTTAAGCAGGTTGATCACTGTGGCTTCAGCAAACCTTAACAACCGACTGGTTTTAACGTTGCAGCATAGCGCTAGCTATTTTATAGATTCCACATTCAAAGTAGCTACAAGTTCTTTCAGAAATAGAAAGAATATTCACTGCCGAAGACAAGATCAAATGGCTCGTGAATCTAGGCCATATGATATTATCGGCCCCAGAAATGATCATGTATTCTAATAGTGACCAGACTAAGGGAGGTAAAGTTGACAACAATACTTTAAATACATATTACAGACCTAGTTATCCTACTACATGTGCCTGAGAAGTAAAGGACCCCCTAAGTCTTACACTGTCTCACAACACGGAGATAGAGAAGACTATATATAAAAATATATATTCTTTCTGTCTGTTCTAAATAGATGACAATAGGTGACTCAATAGGTATGACAGAATCGTTTGTTAAAAATTTGAAAACTACACACATGTGGTTTATTTTATATAACGCCGAGTGGTCTGCACTGGAGAACCACCGGCACTGATTTTGATTTTCTATCCTATTCTTGAAAAACTATTATTATTTTACTGAGCTAACATGCTCGGTCTCTTTAGTAATCACTGTAAGGTGCTAATGATGCAATAGTTTTAGGTAGGTCTCTTGGCATAGGAAGGGTTTGCTAGGCACTTAGCTGAACTTCTTTCCACTCATCTGGAAAAACTGCTGTGTCGCTTCTCATCTCCTCATCGTGCTACTGATCAGGGTGTTGCACTACAGTTTGCAGTGGAAGAGGGTGTCTGACTCCACTTTATTTGTAGACTATTATTATGTGGCTTATTCGTAGGTTGGGTGGTTCTCGTGGCGAAGGTGACAATGATGGCGTTAGTGGTGACACAACAATCTGTAGACGAGGTTCGACAAAAACTAGACTCTGTGAGTGATTACTCTAGTGGTAGATTGTCCATTTAAAAACCTAGCATGGCATCATAATATCTCATCTTAAGATTATCTTCCCTATCAATATACCGTTGATAGTATACAGAAAAAGACCTATATACCACTCTCTTTCCCCATCCCAAAACTCTTACTAAGGCATATAAGTATTAATTATAAAGAATTTCTCTTACAGCCCTATACGAATTTCTCAAAGGGAACCTAGCATTACTAGAGAATAACAAGCATACAGAATAATTACAAAAGATTGGCATGAAATAGGAATATTCCCTCGTGACAAATCTATCTTGATAGACTAGTAACTATACACACTTAAAGATAAGTCTAGAAAGGTACAGGATGCTGGCCCATGTGGTGTATGTATGACATTGGGCTAACCACGCGACATTGTACTAACCGTTTGGATAGCTATGCTATTAATATTATTTTGCTCTAGCTTTAACATGCTATACAACAATCACATTAGTATTCTAATAGTATTTCTGCAAGTAATCCTTAAAGATATTTATATATAATTAACGAATCCAATTCCGGGCATACAAAACCAGTTTCGGCGTGGTTTCACGCACATGTGTCGGATGTTCTATGTTTGCAGTCAACATCTATTTTCCACTGAAGATCTTTATATTTCTAGACATGATTCATCATTTCTAATGCAGTATTGCTCTGATCTTTCCTAGCGACTTGATATAGCCATGTACATAATCTGTTGTATGATTTAGTCTGCTGGTTTGATCCTAGAGATACATTTCCAGCACATGTATTTATCCAACGTAATTCTCATGAGTAACGCAGCTGTGCGTGAATCGGCAGCGGTTCGCGCCGCGCTGGTAATTTAGGGTATGTGAGTCTGTCGCTCAGAAAGCAATGGCAAACTAATGATCGTAATCTTACCTAGTACATCAACAGCAGCTGAAAAATGTTGGTGGTGACTGTAACGTCCTGTAAGGGATATGCAACATAAAAAACACAAATAAATTTGTTAATTAATTATCTACACATACCCAGTTTTCCGAGCCCATCGACCTCTATACCTCAACCGGCGCTTGATATTAAACAATATGTGGTGAAATGCAACCATTGATAATCTTTTCAATATGAGCTGTCCACACTTTCGGGCTCAGCTCTAAAAACTTCAGCCGGCTGAGTTTGCTGTAGCACAAAGTAATAGTCAGGAAGACTAAAGCAGATTTGGAACTTCGACTAACCTGGCCACTTTGCTTGGTTGTCTCCGTTCAGCCAAAATACATAAAAACACGTAAGCAAAACTAATATTAAGTTACTTGTATATGGTTTATGGTAACCTGCATGCAACTATATAATGTAGTTATACTATACTGTTTACTTTTTTGCAAGATTAGGCGGGGCAGGCCATGACTTTCCCCGCATTATGCCGCCCATTGAAAAAAAGTATGAGAATCGGGCTTTCACCATTCTGCCCAATCCGTCTCATTTGCTAATGATGCTAGTGATCCCTAGCAGTTAGTATCTGCCTCTCCTTCTGTAGAACAGTGCCTACTTAGGAAATCAGCACCTACGTTGTTTTTCTAGAATATATTCTATCCTGAAGGAATAAGGTTGTAGTAGGAGTGACGACCTCATCAACCTGGTGTTCAGTTGTTTCGATAACGTCAAGAGCATAAGTTGTTGCCAGTTACTCTGAACCGTAAATTCCGTTCCATATAAATAAGGTTGCAACTTTTGTACCCCCCCCCCCCCATACTAGAGCTAAACATTCTTTCTCAATAGTGTAGTAGGTTTTCTCCACTACATTGAGGTTACGACTAGTGTAGGCTGCTGGAAATAGCATCTCTTCATTGTCACGGCTATGTTGTAACAGGGTCGCTCCAATCCCGACATTGTTCGCGTCCGTCCTCAACGTGAACGAACAAGACAAGTCCAGTAGTTGTAGAATTGGCTTCACTGTGCATTTATCCTTCAGCGTAGTGTAAGCCTCTTCACACACTGGTGTCCATTTTACTTGGTCGGGTGCTCCCTTTTTGGTGGCATCCGTCAATGGCGCCACAAATAAGTTTAAGTTTTTGATAAACTTCTGATAAAATCCACACAGGGATACGAAGGATCGGACGCCTGTCTTGGTCCTGGGCCTAGAGGTTTTCAGCAGTTTATCTACACTCTTCTGTTCTGGGCACATTTGTCCTTGAGCCACTGTATGTCCCAAAAATTCCAACTGCCGGAAAGCAAATTACCATTTAGCTGGTCTAGCTGTAAGCCCTGTCTCAGCTAATCTCCTTTATAGTCTGTCGATGTAATGCAGGTGTTCCTCGTAAGTGTTAGAAGCTATGAGGATGGCATCTTTAAAATTGCTAATACTTAGGTCCTTTAATGGATCTACTAACAACCTCATCATTCAGGTGAATACTCCAGGTGTGTTACTCAGCCTGAATTAAAGCACATTGCATTCGTATTGGCCATCAGCTGTTCTGAAAGCCAAGTACGGTCGGATTTCTTTCCTTACCGACAGCTTGCTTGATACCCTCGTACATTACTCTTATAATTCCAGTGACTGCACACGTTTGAATTTGTGCAGAGAGCTTTGGCCAGTATCTGTTCGCACATTTTCTTGCAGTCTGTTTTACTCTATTTATGGCCGTTCGCAGTGCCTGCAATATTTTCTCTGATGGTGATGTTTTATACACTAAGAATGCATGTCTCTTTATCTTCAGGACTGGGAGTTTCTCTTCAGAGTGTGCTTCAAACCAGTCGGCTGACCTAGTAATAAAACAATGGATAAACGATCGATGATATGGTCAGTGTCATGCAGCTATCTCGACTTCCCAGAACGTTTCCTGGTACCCATTTAAGACTGGGCTAACCCAGGAGTCAGGTCAATGTTAACAGACTACTGTGTCGAGGGGAATTCAAAGGTATGCATATATTGGCTCCCTAGAATTCCTTCTTATTTCGTTCTTTTTCCCCCAATGGGGAACGGATTCTCAGCTAATCCACTTCAAACTTTCCTTTCCTTAGCTAGCCCATGCAAGCCATCAATGCCCTTCATATATTATTCATTTCTGTCTCTACTTCTCTTCTCCATTTGATATTAGGTTTCCGTGGTGAACGAGTTACAGACGCAGCTTGTGATCCTGTTTACCCGCATTCAAAACACAGCTGTGCACGATTTGGCAGCAGACCACGCTGCGTTGATTTTATTACGAATTGGTATGGGTGCAGGTGGTTTAGAAAGCAATGGCAAACTATTGAATGTAAACTTGCCAAAAGATCACAACAGCAAAAAATGCTGGTGTTTACTGAAACGACCTGTAAAGGATATGCAACTTGTTAAAAACTGTTATTTCATTGGTTCTGAGGGTTATAGACATGGGAGTGCCCAGTGTTACTATTCTTGGGTTTCCTCAATGTATGTCACATCCAGTGTCAACATCTTTTCTTCACCCATTGGTTCATTGGTATTTACATTTGCAGAAGATGTGCTGGTGTACAGACAGGGAAAGTTTGGCTGTAGACTTACAGATGGCAGTAAACAGGGTGGCGGAGTGATGCGGGGACGCAGCGGCCATTATGAACCCAATCAAGGCGTCGGTTGTGTGGTACTCCCTTGTTAACTGGGTCGTGAAGGCAGATGTCCCATGTATTATATTGAATGGATGTCCTCTTAGGAGAGAGAGAGAGAGAGAGAGAGAGAGAGAGAGAGAGAGAGAGAGAGAGAGAGAGAGAGAGAGAGAGAGAGAGAGAGAGTAAACTGAAGTACTTGGGTATCACCTTTCACAGGTGTGTGTCTTTTAAGGATCGTGTGGAGGTTTTGATAGTGACGGCTGGAAAGGGTCTTAATGCCTTGAAGGCGATGGCAGCAACAGGGGTAGAGAGCAGGAAGCTTTACAGGCTCTTTCAGCAGTTAATTTATGTCATCGAGTATGGGTTGGGGCTGCTGACAGTTTCAAAGAGCCAGCTTGAAAGGTTGGAGCGCATTCAGAATGCGGCCACCGGGAAGGTTAACCCGATCAACAAATGCCCGCAGAAGTCGGATGTGTTGGCCTAACGGCGCAAGAACGCAGCTCTCCTGTAAACAGGCACAACGCAATCATATCCGAAAAAAAAAAAAAAAAAACTCAGAATGAACGCAGAAGAAGAAGAATGCGGCCATGCGGGTGATTATGGGGTGCACAAAGGACACACCAATTATATGCATGGGGCATATCCTGGCGCTACAAGCAATGGTGGACAGACATAGGGTTCTTCAAGCTAAATGGTACCTGGGAGTTACTGCAGATAGGGATCACCCCCTGCTTGAAGCCATGAATATGGTTAAGCGTTATAGACTAAGAGGAGGTAGGTCCTGGATACGCCAGGTCTGTGATCTAAAGATCATCAGTCGTGAAAAAGAGTGGGCTAAAGTACCGGAAGACATGTTGGATTGGCACAATAATAACAATGGATCGTGAGTGCAGAGAATGGGCGGCGAGCTGTACAGAGTTTAAGGTACAACAACTGATCCAGAGTAACACACATCATGGTGATATAGTCATCTACACCGATGGATCAGTGGTGAGAAACAGATGTAGTGGTTGGGGTTTCATTGCGAAGGCTAATGGACGATTCTTGAAAAAAGGAGAGTATGGCTTTTGAGGCTATGACCTCCAGCATGAATGGAGGTAGAAGCAGTCACAGCAGTATTCCATTGGTTAGAGGAGACCACTGCAACACACATTATATTCATTACGGACTCAAGGAGTACGCTTAGTAAGGTGGAGAATGGAATATTTCATGTGGAATGGCTTACCTCGGTTCAGAGGTAACAGATTTGAGAATTGTGTGGATTTTTTGCCCTGGCCATGCGTGAGTGCGGGGGAATGAAAAGGCTGATAGGCTGGCAAGGAATGCACCTCTTGGTGGTAGATTACATAACCTATGGACAAGGGAGAGGTCGTCGAGTTCCTGTGGGACCAGGTGGAGAAGGTTGGAGAACAGAATGAGAACCCGTATGTGGAAAGATTGAGATTGTGGGGGATCGGCAGGGGTTCTGAAAGAATATCAAAACTGAGAGAGAAGACCAGGAGAACTTTCAATCAGAATCAGATACGATTAGCAGTGCGATTCTTTGTTGGCTGTTGAACGAGGGGACGGAGCGCGTATGGGGATGTCCTGAGTGCAGTTATGTTGGTTCTTGGCTCATCTCAATGGTATTTGTCTAGTTCTCTCAATGAGCTCCACTTTGGCGATTATGTCATATCATTTGTATTTGTTCTGCTTTGTTTCTAATCCTAATGAAGAATGCTTGATCTAATGTTAGAATTGAATATTATAAGTTTAACTTCCTTTGACTTCCCCAAATTTCCTTTAGCTATTGTGGCTTCCCTTGCCTTTTGTATTCTTATTTTGATATCTTTCTCTTCTTTCTCATCTATGTCCACATTGCTACCTAAACACGTGTATGATTCTGTCTCTTGGAGTGAGGTGTAACCAACGGAGATAGGGTTATTGATTTATTCTCATTTATTCTTTCCTCTGTAAATTTTAAATTAAATTGTTACGATCTCCCATCCAATGTGTGTAGTTTATCTAGCATCTGATTTTGTGTTTGAGTTAGGAGAGCAATGTCGTGAGCAAAGTCCAGATCATCGGGCTGCATTGTCAGAGAAGTCTACCGAATTCCATTTCTGGAAGTGCTTCTCATTGTCTCTAGTCAATAAGTATAATAGAGGTGACCAAATATTTGTGTATAATAATATCTGGTGGTTTTGTATGTTTGACATAGAAATGCTTGGACTGAGAATTTAATTAATAATTTTAATGTGTAAGGATCTAATTATTTTTCATGGTATTTAATGCAGGGATTACCTGGTCTTCCTTATTTTTAGCGAGAGCTCCTCATGCTCTAAAAATTATTTCTATCCGTACAAAAGAGTATGGTAGACTTTATAAACAAACAACTTTATTTCACCGAAAACCTTGTAGCAAGCCCACATTAATAATAAAACATAATATGTGTACAATGTCAACATTTTGATGTAAAGTTACAAAGCATTGTCGGCACATCTGATTGATACTTACACATTTAATACAATCAGAATTTGTGGTTTTATTATAGTATAACGTGGGAGTATAACAGAAAGCAAAACAAAAAAAAAAACTTCTGAAGATTCCTTGGAGAGATATAGACCTTGTATTAGATCATTCAGTTCACGCTGGTCAAAGCGTTGAGTAGATGGAAAATCATCCTCAAAATCACTATCACTGTTACATGTCGTTCCACATGTTACTGCTGTCTCATATTCTAGAAGGGAATCAGAAATCTGACTGAAAGTTGGAATTGGTATGTCAACTCCTTGTGGAACAGGTGGTATAGCAGAATCTAAATTTGCATATTTCCATTTTCGTGTGATTTCCCCCCATTAATATTGACAATACGGATATAACAGTCATCACAGTGGTTCTTGGGCTCTCTCCAAACCATTGGAATTCCAAATTTTAAACATTTTCTTTTCCCACAAATACACTGTCACAGGTGTTCAACACATGTTCAACACGTTTTGCAAACAATATGAGGAGCCTATGACTTGTCCTGGTCGCCTAGGTTTACTTTAAAGTAAGCAAAGTATGCCCTTTTCACAAAACAGTAATGTGTTTCCTATGGTCTTCTTTCAAAGTGTACTCTCCACAAATATAACAATAAACCAGGTGAAAGAAAACATGCGCTTCTTGAAGATAATATCATCCAGACACGTGGGAAAGAGTTGCAACAGACCTTATGTTCCTGGAGAAGAGGTGTACGAAATGGACTGGTGCTCTTTGAGCGCAATCTGATCCAACAATCTGAGGATAATCGGCACAGGCTTAAAACGCAGTCACTTTCTGTGGGACATGCCTCGTCTTACAGATGTGGAAATTGTGACAGAGATTGTCACTCTTGCATTGGACTATACAGTCACCAGCGGTGCTGCCAGGTACCTCCCCAGTGGCACAACTCTATTTCAGGACTGAAAGAGGCAAATACTATCATTCTGTATTAGAAGTGAAAGAAAATAACTAGCATACTAACATGCATGTAGTGGGTTAAAATCTAATAAAAGGCAATTCTCAAAAACTAGAGCTGCTACAGACATATAAATGTAATATTTGGATTTTGCTGGCCTCATTTAAGCAAAATAAGGTGCATAATATTTGGCACCACCAAAAAAATGTGTGTGTATGGCACGGCTGTGTTATAAAGTGCCTTGGGAACTGGTGTGAATTATCATGCTTATCCACAACTTCCTAGGGGCATTTATAACATCAGATGAAAGATGCACAAAAGAGATTAAGTGCAGAATAGGGCAAGCAAAAGCTGCATTTCAGAAAATGAAGAATATCTTATGCAATAAGTCACTATCATTGAATGTCAGAAAGAGAGTACTGAAGTGCTATATAAAAACATGTTTTGCTGTATGGCTGTGAATCTTGGAATATAATTGAACAAATTAGGAAGAGATTGGAAACAACAGAGATGTGGTTCCTGAGGCGAAATAATTGGACTGCCAAAGTAACTAACAACAGCTGCCTGAAAGAGGCTAATGAAAACTATAACATTATATACAACAAGAAGAAAGAGACAAACAGCTTTCTTTGAGAGGCAGTGGAGAACATCGTTACAACTGGAAAGATCAAGGGGAACAGAGGCAGACCAAGAGCCAGCATAGAGGAATATCATCAGCAGAGTTGATCCAGAAAACCAAAGACCCAGATCTGTGGAGAGTCATGAACGCTGACGCCAGCCAGCATGGCACTGGATGATGATGCATGAATACAATATAAAGTAAAATGACTCTTATCCATGCCTTGGGTGATGACGTCAATATCTACAGCCACATTTACTTCCCAAGACATTCCCTGGTACCCATGCCAGACTGGACTGACTTGGGAGCTCACGTCAATTTTACAGATCTGCCTCAATGAGGATTTGAACACATGACAACCGGGCCAACAGGCAAACATGCTTGTCACTGTAGTATAGCATCTCCCGATCACAATATTTACACAAGTAAAACAGCCTTTTAAACGTCATGAGGTGTATTGAAAATATGATGCTAACCATACACTTTGATAGACCAACTAGCACTTGATGGGTGATGGAATACAATATGTAATTCAAAAAATTATGCTGGTTCTTTACAACAATGTAATCTAATGCACGCGCATGCACACACACAAAATACATTATGAAACAAAGGCTGGTAATGGATAATCTTGAGAAATGAGGTTAAATGTCACACAAATTAAGTGCAAAACGAAACATAAAATAATAATCATACAATGTGCAGAAACATAGCTTTATGTTACCAAAACAAAAAAATACATAAAAAAGGAAAGAAAAAGTCAATAAATAAACAATCAAGACCAAAGAGGGACACAATTCATTACCACTGTATGAAATTTATATCTGAAAATGATCAAGAATGAGATAAAGAAGAAACCTTCCATCTTCATGAGATAGGATATAATGAGAATTTTTTATGTGTGCATATCCTATTTACAATACATCGCTGTCAACACCAGCATTTTATCACTGTTTTTGATGTCTTGGCAAGATTACGCTCAGTAGTTTGCTATTGCTTTCTGAGCGACCGGCTCCCATACCCCCGTAAGTAACCAACAAGATGCGATCCGCTACCAAATCTCGTGCAGCTGTGTTGCCCTACGTGGATATACGGGATTACGGAGAAAGTATGATGAGAATAACTTGTATGAAATATGCTGATTTGGTTTTTGTCACCTCAACACACAAGTGAAAGAAGTTATAAAGGCAAGTGATATATGAACTGACTACCACATGCATCACTTTAAATAAATATTCAATCTGGCATTACATTGGTACTTATAAATACTACCACTCACATCTTCATTAACCATAAACAACGTACACTCTGAGCCAGACAGCAATAACACATTTTGTTTCTGAACAATGACATTTTCCAAAATTGTTATACATGAATATAATTGTGCTACTTATAACAAGCAAACTACTTACACATATTTTAAAACACCTGGAATGTCAAAATATTGTAACAATGTAATATAAGACAATTTTAAAAACAAAAGGGAAAAAAAACAATTTAACTTTCAGAAGATATGTTAGGTGCGTATCATTTTATAGGACATCGCAATCGACTCCAGGATATTTTGGCCGTTTGTGATTTACAAGGCAATTTGTGCATTCGGTAGTCTGCCATTGTTTTCTGAACAACCAACACTCATACCCTCGAAATCAACACAAGGCAGTCTGCTTCCAGATCATCTGTGGCTGATTTAGAACACTTGACTCAGTATGTCGGAGAGTTGTGAAACATGTTCACTACTCCTAAGCCACAGTGGCAGCTTCAGAAGATAGTTCAGCGATATATCTTAGGGAAAAAAAATGACCTTTCATGGTCTGAAAACTGAGAACAAACAACCATACCTGGTCACAATGTGTATCTATCAACATTTGAAATTCTTGGGAACAGTCTGGTATGGGTATGTGAAAGACTTGGTTAGCAATTACACTGATCTAAACAAATGTGTTTACATCAGCAAATTTAGAGTAAGAAACTTACAATCTCCTGTGTTCTTTCATTTATGTTGTCTAGTTGTCTATAAAGGACACTTAATATTCACTTTTCTCCTACCAATAACAGACACCATTTTATGCACTAGATACAACTTCTCATTTCTTGTATATCAGAAGATTCCAAAAGAAACAACTAGATAATTGTGACAAAATTTGTGAGACATGGAGAAAATATCTCTTGGGGATCATAACATAATTTCTCAGAGATAAAACTATTAAACTGAACATACATCAAGGGTTTAAGGTACTTTGAATACATTTATCACAAAAATTTAAAGCACAAAGAACGTAGAAAAATTAGATGGCATCCAGCAGTACTTTTGAAAGCACTCATAACAGAAGGTGGAAATTGTTACATCTTTATTTCTGTCTGTACTAAGAAATCTTTTTATTTCTGTCTGTCATCTCCCAATGGAGCATAAGCTCTCAACTAAATGACACCCAGCCCACTGTGGGCTTGTTCATGACTGGTTGGGTTTAGCAGCTAAAGTTTTCTATGGGATGAGGTAGACAGTCTCAAGTCAATCTACCTTAGTTGATTCTTAAAACCTTCAAATATCCATGCTGGGTCAGTGTTACAATTCTTCGCTTCCCTTGTAGACCCTGGTACCATATGGAGAATGAGCATGTCTCCAGAGTGACAAAATCACATACAATGGATGCCGGACACTGAAAATCATCATCATGTGCCCTGCCAACTGCTGTAGTTGTGGATGAGTCTCCACCGATCTTGACCTCTGGTGCCCTGGATGAAATTCAGTGATATTTCTCCATGCCAGAGCCACTGTCGTCCAGCAACAATTCTTTCGGTCTGCCGCTACCTCTTCTACTGCTTATCTTTCCAGTCATCAAAATGTTTTAACTGAATATATGACCCTCAACTGCCCACATTTTGGTGATATTACCAATGTGTCTTAGTGAGTTGAGTTGAATCAAGAACTGACATCATGACACTCAGGACATTTCCATTTATGCTCCGTCCTCATCTTCACAGCCAGCGAAGAGCCCCAAGACTAATGGTACAATAGCAGTCTGATGATGTGTCTGCCTGACTTTTCCTCAGAGTCTGAGGGTTGGTGAAATCCTCTGGTCATTCCCTGCCTAAGAGTGCTGAGAGTTGGTGAAATCGTCTGGTCACTCCCTGCCTCAGAGTACTGAGGGTTGGTCAAATTCTCTGGCCACTCCCTGCCTCAGAGTGCTGAGGGTTGGTCAAATCCTCTGGTCACTCCTTGCCTACCAATCTCTCAAGACCATAAAGATGTATCTGTTCTTTTACACTACATGATCCCAAAGTGCCTTATTGTGCACCAAGTTCTAAGAATAAGTATTGCCTGTGGTAGTCAAAAATGAAGAGGTTGGTGCGTGTATAGTTGAAAGTGTACTTCAGAGAGAATTAAACTGATAAGTAAAAAAATAATGCATTAAAATTGATCACAATCACATACATACGACATTTACCTCTGAAAAATGTGTAGGTCAGTGATTGGCATTTATCAATATCCACACATTATTTGAAAGAATGACAAGGTAATGCAAGCACAGAATAACAATGATAATATTAAAAGATATTATGAATGTGTTCAGCTTCCATCAGCAAAACAGCACCACCTCCTTGTTCTTCATCAATTTCATCTTGTGTCAGTGGTGTTTTAATAAACTTGCAAGTTGCAAGCAACATAAGGGACAAGAGTCCCACACAGACTACAAATATCAAGTGATTGCCATGTAAAAACACATCTTCATGAAGCAACATTAGAACTGCACAGGAAATCAAGTTCAAGGGTACACGAAACCAATTCATAATGGCATAGCGATGTGCCTCTGGAATAACACGTATTCTCAACAAACTCATTAATGGGAAATATATGCCAACACAAAACTGGAAAACAAGAAATGCCACAAGTGAAGTGTTCAAACTATGTACTCTGGGATGGGTTGAGTAAACACAAATAATTATAGATGTTAATGACAGAACGACCACAAACAGGAGGATTTTTGTGATGGGAACCCCTCGAGTTGATACAATCTGAAATATGGCCTGTCCAATCAAAATACACACCATAAAGCATGAAAACACAATGCCCAGAGAAGGTTTTCCAGGCTCCAGGACAGGAGTCCATAAAAAAATCACAATGTACACCACACTTTCAAACAATGCTTCAATAGCACCAATCAGAAAGATACGCTTGTTAGATATAATATCTTTCAGTCCTTCAAAACACAAGTGTCCAAATTTAACCTTGTGCATAGAATAGTTCTCATTCCAATGAGTTGAGATTATGACTCCAACAAAGATAAGAAATGGGACTGCCATCATATATGGTGCAACGGGACCAAGTGCAATCCATTCAGAGACAATATTTGTTGTAATACCAGCCATAACAGCCAATATGCCATTCCACATAGATGCACGCTGGAATGTTATAGGGATCCATTCTTTTGGGAAGTCATGAGTCTCCAAATGTTCATGAATATACCAAGCTTCAAATGCTGTAAATAAGACAGATGTTGCAAGACCTCCTACTAGACGGCCAATTAACAAAATACCATAGCTTGTAGAAAGCTTTAGCAAGCAAGACAGTGAATACGTAACAGTAAAAAATATGCACAATTTTTTCCTTCCAAACTGGTCAGCTGCTATAGGTGTCCAAGCACCAAAAATGACAGAGGAAGCAAACCCAAACACATACAAAACAGCAATCTGTTGTTCATTAAATCCATAATAGCTATAGAGCTTGTAAAGATATGGTCCTTGCAGCCAATCTGCAAACATAGCCACTAGGTAGACAGCAAAATAGCCCCGCTGAAATTTGATGAACTGTGGATTGTTTCCAACTGAAACATTTCGCCGAGTCCTATGTGCCCAGTACTGGAAGATTAGGCACAACACTGACAATACAGCAAATGTAAAGTAAGCTAATGCCATCATTTTGGAAGTGCCCGTGCTTTTCTGCTACTGGATGTTAACTATCTCTGCTATCTGACAAGGTCCACTGATCGTCTTTCTCCTGATGGCTGGTTCTCTCCACTATCATTGGCTTCCCTTTTCAGTGATGAATATGCCAAAATGATTTGCCTAAAATAAATGGTTAAAGTAACATTAAGGCATGTTTGTAAATATCAAAACTATTTAATTAGTCTATTTTTTTAATGTTATAAAATGTAAATAAATGAGATAAGAATCAATTTTGATGCCTATTATCATCTATCAGTTGCCAAAGGTTTTCCACGTTAACTAAATAAAATAATCTTTCTATGTAAAGCCTCACTTAGTAGGGTGCATCATGTACTGCAATTTATTCTGATCAGTGTACTTCACTTATCTTATATATAAAAGGCGATCTTCGTCCGTATCTATGTATGTCCTTTATACGTTCGCGAACGGCCCATCCGATTGAGATGAAATTTTCTACACGCCTTCCTTTCATTCCAGAGCTGCCAACTGTGATATTTTGTTAGTGTGAAATCGCCTGCTTACTCAGTATTATTTCATTTTTCATTTTTCATCATAATTTCATATATCTCAGGGGACCTAACTCTGTAAAAGTTATTTCAAGGGGCATAACTTTTCTGTATAACTTATAGTCATATTGTGGCATCGTTTTCAAAGATTTATAAACTCTTTGTCCATAGTTATATACCGGCATATGAGTTATAATAAATAATGATACAATCTGTAAGGCATTTTTAAAGTTTTCATAAAAATGATGCACAATGCATAACATTGTAACTCATCTTTTTTTGCTTAAGAAGTTACTGTAGTCATGCAGGTGATTAGAAAGAGTTTTCATTAAAAATAATGGATGGTGTGTGGAAGAACGTTCTTTTAAGTTACTTTTTTTGTTGTATGAATTTAATGAAGCCGGACAGGGTCAGGCAGACAGATAGACAGACAGATAGACAGTCGGGAACAGGAACTTATATGACTACTTATATAAATTAAATGAGATGCTTCACACCAGGAGCTGGGCGATGCCGGGCGGGTCAGACAGACAGACAGACAGACAGATAGTCGGTAACGGGAACGGGAACTTATATGACTACTTATATGAATTAAATGAGATGCTTCCCACCAGGGACTGGGCGAAGCCGGGCAGGGTCAGCTAGTAGTATGTAAATATGAATGTGGAAGACAAAAGGAAAAATATCACAATAATTTCCTAGGAAAATATTTATGGGGAACCACAAAGTGAGATGTATGGTGTAATGACATTCATTAAATCTCATACCTGTCTTCAGACTGAATACCTGAAATGACATGATTGAAGTCTAGAGCAGTACAGAGTTTGCTAATAAAACAATTCTTTTAACTAGTGTAACATATTTTATAAGAGTTCTCTATCAACCTTACACATTACGCATAGGACTATACCACTACTTCCAAGGAAATACACATCTTTTTTACTTTTTTATTAGCCAAATAACTAATCTCTGGTCTTAATCACCCTTTACTCATCTATGCCTCATTCATCTCATCTTGTTCCTCTTATACCTTGCGGTGTCGAGGTGAAGTATAAACAGCGGGAGAGTGCCCGTTTATGGGCTTCATGTATCGATATGCCCATGGACTCTGCTTTTTACCCTGTCCGTCGTTTACGTGGTCGGCCTCTTCCTCTGCTTCCATCTGGTCTGTACACCATTGCATGTTGTGGTATACTGTTAGTTGGTAACCTAGTTGCATGGCCAAACCATCTGACTTGCTGCCTTCTAATAAAATCTAGCACTGCTATACCTCCCACTTTTTTCCGTCGTTTACGTGGTCGGCCTCTTCCTCTGCTTCCATCTGGTCTGTACATCATTGCATGTTGTGGTATACTGTTAGTTGGTAACCTAGTTGCATGGCCAAACCATCCGACTTGCTGCCTTCTAATAAAATCTAGCGCTGCTATAACTCCCACTTTAGTCCTGATTTCTTCATTTCTGATCTTATCTCTTCTTGATACATTGAGTAATCTTAGGAATCTCATTTCTGTTGTTGTGATTTTTCTTTTCTCTTTTTCTGTCACTGTCCAGGTTTGGCATTGGTAGCAGAGTTGGTAGGAAGATTGTGTTGTAAAGTGCTTTCTTAGTAACTATTTATACATGTTTGTTCTTTAGTATTAGTGCCATTTGTCCAGTGAGTTGATTTGTCTTATTGCATCTATTTTCAATCTTGTCTTCTGATTTGCCATTTGATATGATACTTCCTAGGTACTTGAAGCTCTTTACTTGTTTCAGGTGGTGTTCGTTTAGGTGAATTGTTATTGTTTTTTCTTCTTTGGTTATAGCCACTACATTACCTCTGTTTTAGTTGTGCTAATTTTCATGTTATGTTTCCTACACATTTTAGACTATTCATGTTGTAATTCAGCTTCTGATTTTGGGTTTAGTGCTTGGTCGTCCACAAATAGGAGGTTTTTTAATGGTGTGTCATGAAATGCAGCCTTTACTTCCCAGAACAATTTTCGGTTCACTTTTGCTGGGCCATATAGAGTTACAGAAAGTTACAGAAGAACAAATGCTTTTCTCTATAATAAAGAACAATCAGGCCTGCACACATAGAGGCATAAAATGTAGCAAAGGAACCCATTCAACTGTGAAGTGTCAGAACAGAGGGCTGCTGACTACTAAAACAGGATGGTGGGAACTGCAATAAACCCAGAATGAAATCACAGACAGTCCTACTAGGGTTGTGAACCAGCCAGCCCAGCTTAAAGGTGTTACATGTCAAACTGATAATTACACCCACTGGAGGGCAGACTGTGAAACTGATCTGGGACTGGCCACTCAAAATCGCCCAGGTGTGACGCTATGGTGATGGTTAGTGGTTCAGAAAGAATTTACGACTGGACCAACTGGGAGATCATGTGTCTGCCCTGTAGGAATGTGTGAAACAGATCTGACAGAGGCAATTAACACTGGGCCTGTGGACTTTGTACCATACAGAGAGGAGAAAGGTGTGATGGCCAGTTTTGAAGTGAGAATTGCAATTAACACCAGGGGAAGATAAGAAGAATTTATGACTGGAATTTCTGGGAGATAATAGGTCTACCGGACTCAGTATATATATATTAGGCTGTTAGTCCTGGTCGGGTTAGATACGAAATCAGTGGAAACAGGTAGGCAGCCAATTCAATGTCTGTAGTCTTATGTCTGCTAGATTTCACTAGGAAAGTTATTTCTTAGTAACTAGTCAAGTATTTTAGATGTATGTACTGATTTTCAGTCTATATCTGACCTAGGTGACTTCAAGAATTATCATTGCTTCAGGTTACTTGAGTGTATATCCTATTGCTATAAGGGTTATTCTTACTATACAAGTATATACCTTTTGGGAGACAGACTTTTGACTTTCACTTATCATGTTAGATGTCTGTTACTCTATGGAAACTTAGTTTCTCAGTCGTGGTAGATGCTGTTAGTTCTTTGTAAACTAGCCTAGTTGCCTGTTGGTGTGTGCATTTGTTGTACAGAATATAGTCAACTGACTACTTCCTTAATTCTTACCACAGCAGTGGCTAAGTAGGGACTGCTCTGAGTATTGTTTCTATGTCTCATATTTATGTAAACAATGTTGTTACTAACTTTGCATAATGCTATTATGTTAAAGTATTGGAGGTTTGATATATCTGAATTGCCGTATGCATCAGTGTTGTTATACTCTGGATATGCACTTGGCAAACATTTATTTAGTCTGTAATGTATATGGAAACTATGTTTCCCAGTTTGTTGTAGATAAGGATATGACTTACTTTTTTGGTGTTATGCTATTCTGTGCGCATTGGCCATCGATTGCAGTGGAAGCAGAGGTGTAATGGTACAGACATACCCACAATTGGTATAGGGTATATGGTGCTAAACATTTTCATTGTATAGTGGACGGTAATTCACGGAAGTCTGGCACAGATACTGGTCACGGCTTGTAAGCCCGGATGATCAGGCGTTATTATAATACCATTACCGACCCTGTGAGCTGCAAAACCAACTTTGGATGGAGCAGCTGTACAACTCCGAATGTGGGTATTAGCGACATGGGATGGCAGAAATGTAATAATTACAGGCATGTGAGACAATTGAAAAGCCCGTCCCAGACTAAGACAGTAGGGAGAGGAGGATGGTGAACGCAGTAGAGCTGGAAGATAAACTTGGCCAGACTGGTCATTGTATATGTGTGTGCTAGGATATGTGTTACTTAGGATTGCACTGATGTAGAACTAGATATAACAAATTCTTGACTTTCTTTCAAGCTCTCACAAAGAGCACCTATGTTATAGATCTCAAGAACGAGTGACGACTAGGTAGTGCCAGGACTGACAGGAGTCAGAATACCAGCAAGCTGTTTTGTTTCTACTGGAGAGTGGGGATCTGGACCACAGATCCAGATAGTTCAAGTAATAGTAAAGTACGTAATGTTTCTCATCACAATATGTTATATGATTTCATCATCATCATCTTGAAATCGGATGTCTAATATGATTAGTAAATAAATGTTGTAGTATTATAACTCATAGTTCTGTCGTTATATTTGTAATTCCAATTGTGCATACGTGTTGTGTGTGTACATTGGTGGGGGTGCACTTACACACCAAGGAAGGGAGCAGTCAGGGAGAAAAACCTGTACTGGGATAGTTGTCAATTACACTTAAATTTAGACTTAAAAATCTATCCTAGCTAACCTTCTCTTTCCTATTCCTTGGCAAATATTCAGCACAGTTCATTTCAATTTTGTAACGAGCCATTTAGAGCTGTATGTTGGATATTCAGGGCTTAATCTGTAGTTCAGCCATATAGATTTTGTCCCTAGTCAGTTTCTGACTATTTGGGGTTGCTCGCCAGTGAATAATACTTTCATCTAGGCGATGGTGCACCCCGACTTCTGACATGGTGTAATTTGCCGTTGTTTCTTTTTCTGTGTTCTCGTCATGCAGTGTTCTTACGGTCTCTGTTTGGGTGGTTTCTTTACATATGCTGTCCATATAGGTTATGAACAAGAGAGAGGACAGGACACAACCTTATACTCTGAATCTTATGGTGAAGGGTTCTGAGTGTCCTCCAGTTGTTCTCACTATGCATTCACTGTTGTTGTATAAGCTTCCACATAGGTTTGTTAGATGTGTACTCACTCCATATCGTTTAAGGATTTCCCACAGCTTGTTTCCATCTTCTCTATCAAATGCTTTTTCTTGGTCGATAAAGGCTAAGTAGAGTGTTTCATTAAATTCGATTGATTTTTCTATAAGTTGTCTAAGAGCAAAAATGGCATCTGTGCAGCCTTTGTTTTTCATAAATCCAAGTTGTGTTTCGCTTAGCTGGGGTTCTATAGTAGTTCATAATCTTTTCTCAAGAATTTTGCAAAATATTTTCCCAGTATGACTCAAAAGGTAAATACCACTAAATTGTTAGTTAGTTAGTTAGTTATTCGACAGATCATCCTCATTGCACATCGAACCATTCAGTCCATAAGTGCTCGGATCCCCTCCTCAGCAAATCCCGCAGCGTGTAGCGGCTAACGACGCCAGTTCTGTGTTGGTTTATCAATCTTCTTTGGCTTCCTGCGTAGTGTTCTTGTTTGGCCACCCCTCTTTTAATTTGCTGCTCTAGCAGTCTGGCCATTGTTGTAGATTCACAGTCATCACTTGGTTCTCGCAAAAGTCTTACTTCTCGTAGAGCATTCAGAATGTCAGCCTGGTCCATGGCGCGTCCGCCCTCCACAGTAGCCTCACCTGCGAGCTTGTCAGCTCGCTCATTTCCTTTTACTCCCGCATGCCCTGGCACGAAGATGAAACTAATCTTTGCCAGCCGAGACCGCTCCAGAGGCAGCAACCATTCTCTTCGGATCGACCCCTCCTCTATCCTCTTGATCATGTTCATTGAGTCGCTAAGGAAACAAGCCCTAGTGAATGTCTGTGTCTCGAGCCATGTTATTGCTTTACTTACTGCCATGACTTCCATGGTCAGGCTACTTAAGGTTTCAGTGAAAGCACCAGAGTCCTCCTTCACAATTCTCCCTCCGGCCCGAGCTGTAAAGGCCCATGAGCTTCTCACATGTAGGACGACCAACCCATCTGTGTAGATGACCGCGTCACTGTCTAGCGAATTCTCGAAAATCAACGCTTGTACTTCAGCCTCCACAGCAGCCGGATTTTCTTGTCTGCATTTCCTATCTAGGTGGATGCAAACTGAAAAGGATGCACAGAAGTCTGTTGGCACTTGTACCCACTCCTCGCCAGGTTCTAAGTCCTCAAGTGAACACACCTGTTGAATAATGTCTTCGGCTTGACCCATCCACGACTGTCCTCTTTTTAACCTGCTGCCCTTCACCTTCCTAATTTCACTATGCAGTGGATGTTGTGTGTTTGTGTTAACTCTGCAAAAAACATTTCTTTACACACTAAATTGTGTGTGTCTCTTTAACTGCCTTTGTTAATCTAAATTGGGATAATTATGGCGTTTCCTCTCATAGTGTCTGTTGTAGCCATGCTGTTTCTACTTCTCTTGCTGCTTTAATTAGTTCACTTGGTATTTCATCTTGTCCCGGTAATTTATTCAATGGGGCTAATCTGATGGCTTCTATAATTTCTTCTTTCAGTATGTCTGGTTCTAGTTCTTCGGTGGCATCTGTGTCGGTTTCCTAAATTCCCGTGGCATCTGATGGAATGTTGAGAAGTTGTTCGAAGTACTGCTTCCATCTTAGTAGGATTTATTTTTGTTCACTTAATGGTTCTCCTTTTTCGCTGTTAATTATTTCAGTTGGGTCAAAGGGTTCTTCTCTGATTCTCATTGCAATTATCTTTTTGTAGAAGTTTTTAGTTGCCTCCTTGTAGTTTTTATTTAGGGTTTCTCCATATTCCTCCCAGTCTTTTTGTTTTTCTCTCTTCACTATTCTATTCTCATGTCTTCTAGCTATTCTATTGTCTATGTAATCACGTTCTTGTTTGCTCTTCACCCACTTTTTATATTTTTCTTTTTTTGTATTTTACAGCTTTCTTTACCTCTGTGTTCCACCAACATGTTATTTTCTTTATCTCCGCTTTGCATTTTTGTGTAGTTTCACAAGTTATTTTTGCAGTATTTAAAATGCTTGATTTGAACATCTTCCGCTGTTTTACTTTCTATAGGTAATTTTACAAAGATTTCAGTTCTTTCTCATAATTTTTCCTCACTGCCTTGTTTTTGAGGTTGTTTAAGTTTACTGATTCACATGGCATGTATTTTCCTGGTCTTTGCTTTCTTCTTCTGATGGTTCTTATTGTGGCAACGACTGCTTTGTGGTCTGTGTTTATACTTAAGTTGGTCACTGCCCTTGCATCTAATATATTTCTGTTTCTGTTATTTCTTGTTAATATAAAATCAATCTGGCTTGTAGTATCTAGATCAGTGTTTCCCAACCTTTTTTGTACCATGCCCCACTTTAGCCTTTCAAAAATTCATATTGCCCCCCTCCCCCGCCCCATGCCCCCCCCCCCCCCCCCCCCCCCCTCAACATATACATTATTTTTAATATTCAAAAATTGAAATGTTCACTAAAGAAACTTGAATGATAGGTTTTAGGAAGAAAGCACTAGGTAATTATTGAGCAAACACAGTAAGTAAATTTTCAAAACATATAATGGAGAACTGAAATTCAAGTACAAAATAATTTTAATGAAAGATTTTTCTATATTATTTTAATTATTAGTAATTATTTATTATTTAAATTTAGTCAGATCCTTGTGCTTGATGCTTGCTGCAAAGAGATCTTATGTCAGGTTCCAATTTAGTTAACTTCAGTCTCAAGTCTCCATCCATCCATCATGTGCCATGCCGGTAAGCGTGGGCTGTCATGTTCTGCCATCTCACTCGATCATCAGAGTCGTGGATCAGCTCCGTGTTTCTGTCTCGACCATGCCACAAGGCCAAGCCATCCAGGTACTTGCTTCTAGGTCTTCCCCTTGGTCTGTTCCCCTCGATCTTACCAGTTGTCACCAAATTCTCCAATCCATTTCTTCTCATAACACGCCCAAAAAATTTTGAATGTCTACGTCTAATTTCTCTAATCAATTTACGATCTTCATTTGTTTCTTGAAGGACTTGTTCATTGGTCTTTCTGGCTGTCCATGGTATTCTTTGCATTTTCCTCAGAAACCACATCTCTACAGCCATCAGATGTTTTTCGGCCTGACTGCTCATTGTCCACGCTTCACATCCATACAAAAGTACAGGTTCAACGTAGCATCTCAACACTCTTTTTCTCGTTTCAATTGACATCTTTTTATTGGTCAATATGTTTTTCATCTTGCTAAAGGCTACTTTTGCCATGGCGATTCTTGTTCTAATCTCTTCAAGGCATCTCCCATCAGATGTTATTACTGTTCCGAGATAATTGTACCTGCTCACTTGTTGAAGAATATTCCCATTTACTTGTATATTACTTTGTGGTATTTCGTCCTTCCTAGTGACGACCATAATCTGTGTCTTTTTACAATTTAATTCTAACCCTAGTTGTTCACTGTGTGTAACAATCGCATCTACTAAATTTTGCAGGTCCTGTTCATTGTCTGCAATCAAGACTGTATCATCTGCATATCTAATGTTATTGATGCATCGTCCCCCAATGTTGATTCCTTCCATATCTTCAATATTTCTGAAAATACTTTCACTGTACAGGGAAAACAGATCTGGAGACATTACACATCCCTGTCTCACACCCCTTTTAATAGGCTGATATTGGCTTACTTCATTATCAACTCTTATGGCAGCTTGTTGTTTCCAATATATGTTTTTTACAAGTCTAAGATCTTTTCCATCAATTTGTAGATCTTCAAGCATCCTTATCATGTTGACATGTCTCACTTTATCAAAAGCCTTTGTGTAGTCAATAAAGCAAAGGTGTAGATCTTTGTTTACTTCTATAGAACGTTCGATTATGTTTCTCAGTATATACACAGCATTTACTGTACCCTTGCCTTCCACAAACCCACATTGTTCTTCTCCTATTTCAGGTTGTATTTTCCTCCTAACTCTTTGCATGATAATTCTTAGCAAAATCTTCGTGATGTGACTCATTATACTAATTGTTCGATGTTGATCACATTCCAAGGCTCCTGATTTCTTTGGGATTGCAATAAATACAGAATTACATAACTCCTGAGGTATATTTCCAGTATCATATATTGTATTAAGCAGACTGGTAACTTGATCTATTCCATATTCTTCTAAAGCATTCATCATTTCTGTTGTGACGCTGTCTGAACCGGGGGTCTTGCCAGATTTCATATGGTTAAGAGCATTCTGAACCTCCATCTTCAGAATTGCTGGTCCTTCATTATTATTTTGAACATCATACTGTTCGTCTCTGTTATCGTCATACAGGTTTTTCACGTAATCTGACCATTCATGTAATATCTGATCTTTTTCTATTATGACTCTTCCATCTTTTGTCTTTAGGCAGCCTGCTGATGTACGTGTTCTTTGATTAGTAAGCTCCTGAATTCTTTTGTGCATTAGTTTCACATTGTTACTGTTGTGTTGTTTTTCAATTTCTCTGCAATTTTTCTCAAGCCATGTTTCTTTTGCCTCCCCCTTTTGCCTCGTCTCCCCGTTTTGTTATATTCAGCCGATTTCTTCCATTTTCGAATTGCCCCCCTTAACAGTCAAATTGCCCCCCTGTGGGGCGTGGGCCCCACGTTGGGAAACACTGATCTAGATCGTTCCATTTATACCATGTGTACATTTGTGAGTCTTTGTGTTTATAGAATATGTTTATTATATAGAGGTCGTGTTGGCTGCATAGCTCTATCAGTCTACTTCCATTATCATTTATTTCATTATGTTGGTCTCCAAATGCTCCAAGATCTTTTTCTATGCCTGCTCTGTTATGTCCTAGTCTTGCCTTCAAGTCTCTCATAACAATGATGTTGTCCTGCTTCTCTATTTTATTCAGCACGTCATGGATGTCTTCATACAACTCCTCACATTCTTGCTCCTTTTTGTACATATACCTCATTTAACAGTGTTCATCATACTATTGCTTAAAAATTATTAAAAATGTGCCCTGAAACAATTTCCTGCTAAGGGTCTGTGATGCGATAGGGTCGTCATGTTTTGTTGTCAAAGAATTGCTTCATAAGAGATGTTGAATGAAAGAATGTATGAGAAGAAATAGAGAAGAAGGGCAGAATGTCAGACGAACCTGCGTGCCCAATTCTTAACCCTTGGAAAATAAAGATTTACTTACTTACTTACTTGTTGGCATGAATGTACGGAGGAATGTGGGGTCAATCTTTCCCTGACTTAGCAGGCAATGAAAACAGGCGTTGAGCCCTTGTCCAACCATGCTCATGACATTACCAGCACAGTCCCCTATCAACTTGGTTCATGCACCCATCCTACTGCTTACAAACACATTTCTATATTCAAAACAGCCTAATAAAACTATGAACTTTAGAAGTATCAAAAAATGTTTAAATACAAGTAAACAAAATACAAGTAAACATTGGGGTAACAATACAGCCAAATATTATAGTGAAGATTTCATTAATTCAAACATATACCAACATCACTAGGAAAGTACTGCTGACTTGCAGGTTAACTTACCAAGTTTATGGCCATATAACAGCTGCATTTTCAGTTTTATTACAATGTTTCTGACACTGACAAACAGTCAATAGGTCACAGGAGAAAAATACTTTAAATGCAATGCAGAACTATTTGGAAGGCAGTACTTTGCTCCAAAAATATTCGCTCTTGAAAATCATGAACACTTTTGTTGTCACTCCCTGGAATAAACATGCAATAAAAAGAACAATTCAAACAGCAAGGAAATCTGTTGTGAAACTAGTCATACAAAGAAAAATATTAAAAACATGTGTAACACTTTTTTCACATATTCTTGAGAAAACTAGATTTTTTTTCAAATGTGAAAAATAGAAGATAATTTAAAATGCCTACGATCTTCATGAAAAAGCTTACAAAAAAGTCATGATGCAGATATGGCCTGCATTTGTTGGTATATTTTAAGCCTCCCCCCCCCCCCCAAAAAAAAAAAAAAAAAACACAACAACAAACAAACAAATAAAAAACAAATATTATAAAGTGGGGTGACCAGCTAGTTTCCTCACTGTCTTTCCTTTCCAAAGAAATCATAAGTACCATTTCTATAATGCTGGGTCAAACTGAGAACTGTACGCAACATACAAAAAGCTACCCTATCTTAGGGAATAAGAGATGATTGTGTCTGCAAAACTCTGTATAAACACAACAATAAAACTGTCATCACTGTTGTACCTTTATTTTAATCTTCAACAAGTTTACATTAGACTGTAGCTGCCAATGTCTTGTCTCATTGGCAATGATAAACTATAATGTTGCCATCATATTGCTGTTTCACCCTCATCTGAATATGCTACCAAAGCTGCTGGAAATGACTGGGTTTCTTCTTCTTCTTTCGTTCGCTTGAAATATGTCTATATCTGCAATGTCGTCTCTTGCATGAATTGAACTGTTTTTTTTCAGTTCACACAGTGGTCCATAGAGTTTATCTTCCACTGTCGTCTCTCAAGGACAGAAGGTTTGCCTAGATATGTTATATTTTGGGCAGTCTTGGAGTATGTGCTCTGCTGTCTGCGACGCCAATCCACATGTGCACATGGCTGTTTCACCAATCTTGAATTTTGTATACATGTGGTTGCGTAATCTATTGTGTCCTGTTCTGAGGCGCAGAATAATGACTTGTTCTGGTCTGTCCATAATGTGGTAGTCATCTTGAGCAGGTTTTGGTGGCTTTCTGACTGATTTGATCATTCTTTTCTTTTGGTGGTATGTAACGGGCACATCAGGCTGTTCCTCTTTGGCTCCTTCCTTAGCCAATTGATCAGCTCTGTCGTTTCCGGGTACTCCACAGTGGGATGGTATCCACTGTATGGTGACTTTATGCTGACTGCTAAGTTCAGAAAGTAGTGTCCTTAGTACTGGCAATTTCCCAGAGAGGAGCGCCTCGAGTACTGATTTTGCATCTGTTAGTAGCACCACAGGTTGAGTACCATTGCTGTTATTTAGTAATTTCTCTGTTGCTATCTTGATTGCCTCAATTTCGGCATCATAGTTATGGCAGTACTTTCCTGTCGGTACTCTGGCTGTGTCCCTAGTATTATTTGGGTATTCTATGTACACTCCCGCTCCTCCATTTCGAACAGCATTTTGTGCTGACCCATCTGTGTAGACTCGGATCCAGAGGTCCTGTGGGTATTCTTCATCAAGGAAGCTAAGAGTGGCTGTTCTGCGCTGCACACTGTTCTGTTCTTCCTTGTCAAATATTCCTCTCACTTTTGTCTGGATTTGTAACGATAGTCTATGCTCATCTTTCCATGGAGTTCGCTCTGGAATAGTTGTTAGGATACCAACTGTGGGCAGATCAGTGGTTTCTCTGCAGAGTCGTTTGGCCTGGTGGATAAAACTACTTCTTTTCAACCGCCCCATAGCTAGGTTTTCAAATCTGTTCTTCATAGGGTGGCCTGGCAAGCTGAGGAACTTTTCTGCTTGTATTAGCGTTTTCGTATCTCTGCGCTCACTCAGTGCCTGTGTCCTCCCCATCTTCTCCATTTCCACTATAGGGGTTGATCTCATCCCTCCTGTGGTGACTCTAAGTGCTTGATTTTGCACCTTGTCCAGCTCTTGTAGTGTGGTATTTGATGCTGAACACCACGCAGTTGACCCATATTCCAGGTGTGGTCGTATGCTCTGTTGGTAAACTTTGCTAAGTATTTTCGTACTGGCTCCCCATGTGGTTCCACTTAGCTTTCTCAGGATGGCTATTTTCCTTCTGGCTTTTGCTACTGCTTTGTTGATGTGCTTTCTCCATGTCAGCTTGCCATCAAATGTTACTCCAAGGTATGTTGGTTCTTTATCTTCTCTTAGGGGTGTTCCATTTATCTGGATGATCCCTGCCTTTTGTTTTGGAGAGAGGGTAAATAGGGTTGTGCTGCACTTGTCAGTGTTTATGCTGACACACCATCTATTTGCCCATGCAGCAAATGTATCTACAGCTCTTTGTAGCAATCTGGTGGCCACTGATGCATATTCATTTGTGCTCCATAGAACCAGGTCATCGGCGTACATTGCCGCTTTAATTCCATGCGGTAGGTGAGCAACAAGATCATTGATGAAGATTAGAAAAAGTGTGGGGGACAAGACTCCGCCCTGGGGGACACCGTGACGCAGTAGTACTTTCTTGCTCTTGAGTCCGTCTATCTGTACTCAGGCTCTTCTGTTGTGCAAGTATGCTTTCACCCATTTGTACATTCTTCCATTGACTTTGCAGTTTCTCAGTTTCTTCATCAGACCTTCTTTCCAGACTTTGTCAAAGGCTTTCTTCAGATCTATCCATGCCGCAAGCACCAGCTTCTTCTCTTGGAATGCATCCTCAATTTCTTGAGAGAGGTAGGTTGTCTGATCTTCCGTAGAGTAGCACTGCCTAAAGCCAGCCTGCTGTGGCACAAGGATGTTTTTACTTTCAATGTACCACTGCAGTCTGTGATTGATGATGCGCTCCAGTGTTTTGCAGAGACAGCTGGTGAGGCTAATTGGTCTGTAGCTAGAGGCAATGGAACCATCTTTCCCTGATTTTAGGAGAGGTATCATGATTGCTTCTCTCCAGGCTTGTGGAACACTGCCTAAGGTCCAGCTGTTATTGAAGATCTGCAACAGCTTTGTTTTGGCCTCTGTTCCTAGGTTCCTGATCATTTCATTGGAGATACCATCAGCTCCTGGTGACTTTCTCATTTTCAGTTTTGATATGGCTAGCTCCAGTTCGCTGATTGTGATGGGTGCCTCCAGAACCTCATGTACTATTTCCTTCTGTCCTGTATGTTGTCGTTTCTCTCGAATCTCTTGTTGTTTCTCTAGACTAATTTTGATATTGCTATCTTGTGCGAACGAGTCCGCAAAATGGTCAGCTGCTTGCTTTCTTGTTAAGATTTTTCCATCTTTATGTAGTGCAATTTTTGAGTTTCTCCCTGTGCCCTCGTCATTAAGCTGTTTTATTAGCTTCCACAATTTCCTTGTGTCTCTTTCAAAGTTCAGAGACTCTGTTTTCTCCTGCCAGCTTTTCCGTCTAGCCTGCAGCTTGGCCCTTTGAAATTTGGCTTTTGCATGCTGGAATTTATTGTGGTGCTCTTGGCTGGGTGTGGCCTCTGCTTGCTTTCTACACACTTCAACATCATTATGCAACTGTTCCAGTTCACTACTCCAGTAGGGTTTATATTGTTTACGGGCTCCTCTTGGTACTGTTTCTCGCGCTGCCTGTAGTATGCATTTCCCAAACTCTTCAACTGCTTTATTTATGTCTTTCTCAGTGTTCAGGTTTCTAACCAGTATGCTGGTGCGATGCTTGTACATTGCCCAGTCTGCTTTCTTGTAGTTCCACCTCGAGAGGGTGCTGCTTTCACTTACAAGCTCATTTTCTACGGTTAGAAAGACTGGCCGATGGTCACTGCCACCAAGTTGTTTCCCAACAGTTCATGTAATGTTCCACTCCAGGTCTGGTGAATGAAAAGCCAGGTCAGGTGTAGTTGTAGAGTGCCATGATCTCGAGTAGAAAGTATGTGGGTCGGACGGCTTGTTAATCAACATGAATCTATTCTCATCCTGCCAGTCTTCCAGTCTCTCTCCTCTCTGGTCCATGTGATCATAGCCCCAGCTCTGCGAGTGGCTGTTGAAATCGCCACACACAATCATTTTTTCTTTTAGTGGTAGAGTGTCCAGTGCCTGTGGGCGGTCACTTGGACAGTAGTAATTGATCAGATGTAGATCTGTATTACCTGTCTTAAGTTTAAGTGTCTGATACTCAGCCCCTTCCATGTAGACTTTGATTTGGGAAGCCATGATGTTATTTCTTACAAGGGTCAGTATCCCACCTTTTCCCCTGTTCTTTCGGTCAGATCGGTAACACTGGTAGCCTCTGATTTTGAAGGCTATATTTTCATTGAGGTGAGTTTCTTGCAAGCAACATATGCTTACTTTTTCTTGGTCCAAGATTTTTTCTAATTCTATTTTTTTGTTGCTGACTCCCTCCGCATTCCAGTGCATTATTTTAAGTCTTCGTTTAGTATGGCCAGTCGTCCTATTCTCATGTCCCCTGGCTCCACAGGACATCTGAGAAGGACCTCCAGTAGTTGGGGTTGGACCCTTTCAAGACATAGGGCCAGGCACTGCACCTACCTGGGGGTCCAAAGCAGGGCGAGCACCATAATGATTAGCAGTAGTCGACATATTCCATTTTGCGTGATTGCGTAGCATCCTGATTTCTGTGGTGCGCCTCTTGGCTGGTTGCCTCCGTCTTCAGCACCTTTCTTTGCTAGAGCAGACTGTGGTCTCACTCGAGTGTAGATGTGTACGCGCGTACACACCTGTCTGCGCATGCATGTACGTGCATACACATCTAGAGCATACTGGTTATTTTCCGGCGCCAGAGACTCGCCGTCGCCCCTTCTCCTGTTAGTTTAAACAGGTCCGCCACGTGAAGGCCAGGAGTTGGACTTTTGCTGCATAGGTTATGTATTCACGAGCCATTGAGGTATTTGAGCAATGTTGGGCGCTCACCCCAACACCGCGCCTCGGCTACATACAGCAACATTTGGAACCCATGACTGGGTTAAAAAGAATGCTTATAATATCCTGAATCATTTCTATCTTTAACCTCTAAATCTAAATATTACTTTATTGTATTTTATTATGTAACATACTTAAATAATTACTAATTGAATTAGTTTGTGGCTTCTGTGTATTCACTTAAGGGAATGCTGTGATGCATTATTTTGAAAATATCACTTTTTTTTAGTTTTAATAATAAATAAGCTTTTATCAGTTATTACAAAGGAATACTTATCTTTTCAGATTAATCCAAACCACAAGTGTCAGTCTTACCAATTGGATTATCTCTGAAAAGATAAGTTTTCCTTTGCGTTAAGTGTCTGCTATTGTTTTATTAAATTAATTTAAATTTGTGTTGCCCCGTTGTTAAAGAGTTCGGCTTGTTCGTTCGAAACCGAAACGTTTACCTGTACGTTCAAATAACTGAACTATAAATTATAATTATTAATATATCCAGGCGAACCTTCTGGCCTAGAGAGACAACAGTGGAAGATAAACTCTACTCTATGGACCGCTGAATGAACTAAAAAAGACTGTTAGATTCATACAAATACAAGAGACGACATTGCAGTTGTTGAGTTGTAGACATGTTTCAGGCGAACGAAAGAAGAAGAAGAAGAAATAATTATTAATTATACATTGCGAATGCATATAATATATTGTTACAAACATAAATCATCTTTATTGTTAATTTCAATCAGCAACAGAAAAGACCTTCCTAAATGATGTGTCGTATATACGCATAATTATGAACAGTTGTAATGTAACGACTGCTGTAATATTTGACAACAAACGTCGACAAAAGGTCACTTCCTGCCAGGAGAACGGTATTCAGATCTCAGCAATGTAAGCGTAGTTTTATAAACGCTAAACAGTGGAGAGCTTTTCTCTGTCGATCACCAAAATATGATTAGAAAGGAACTGCCAAACAATAACTCAAGAACACCCTCGAGGGAGAAGGAATGCTCACACTTTCAAAAACCTCATAGAAACTAGAAGTGATTTGCGGTTTATAAAGGGTGAATTTCGTTGCACACAGATATCTCATCCAGTCCATGCATGCATTGGCACCTTTCCGTCTTGACAGACGATAGTTTGGTACATTGTGCTTCAAAAAGGCATAGCATAATAACTACGACCCATGGCGGTGGCGAGTGTGGCTGGTAAGGCCAATTCTTGCTGCAAATGTTTGCCCACAGTAGATGCATGTGAAAACATGGTCATTTCCACCATTGTGCACCATCTTACGTATCTCACGCTCTGTGTGAGCTTTATCTGCAATCAATCATCCAGTCCACCCCCTCCCTTTTTCCATATCATATAGATCACACAAGGAGAATCACATGACAGTGCACGAATACTGGGCTCTGGTGCCAATACACATGCGTGCATATGCAGAATAACACATGCTATTCATGTTTTGTAGGTTGTCATCAATATTACGTGCCCTTTCAAATGGATAGGCGTTCTTGTATCTCCACATATCTTGATCCTTGGTGTATTGGATCAATTCTGTTGATGGTAATTGGTATTCCATTCCTCCGTCTTAGGTCATCTTGCGTCATTCATTTGTCTCGATCGGCCACTTCTGCCGTTGATGTTTCCAGTCGCCACAATGTTTTCAGTGCCTATCTTCTCAATACGCGACCAAAGAGCACTGTCTGTCTCGCTATAGTTAGTTAGTTAGTCAACAGATCATCCTCGTTGCACATCGAACCATTCAGTCCATAAGTGCTCGGATCCCCTCCTCAGCAAATCCCGCAGCGTGTAGCGGCTAACGACGCCAGTTCTGTGTTGGTTTATCAATCTTCTTTGGCTTCCTGCGTAGTGTTCTTGTTTGGCCACCCCTCTTTTAATTTGCTGCTCCCGCAGTCTGGCCATTGTTGTAGATTCACAGTCATCACTTGGTTCTCGCAAAAGTCTCACTTCTCGTAGAGCATTCAGAATGTCAGCCTGGTCCATGGCGCGTCCGCCCTCCACAGTAGCCTCACCTGCGAGCTTGTCAGCCCGCTCATTTCCTTGTACTCCCGCATGCCCTGGCACGAAGATGAAACTAATCTTTGCCAGCCGAGACCGCTTCAGAGGCAGCAACCATTCTCTTCGGATCGACCCCTCCTCTATCCTCTTGATCATGTTCATTGAGTCGCTAAGGAAACAAGCCCTAGTGAATGTCTGTGTCTCGAGCCATGTTATTGCTTTACTTACTGCCATGACTTCCATGGTCAGGCTACTTGTGGTTTCAGTGAAAGCACCAGAGTCCTCCTTCACAATTCTCCCTCCGGCCCGAGCTGTCAAGGCCCATGAGCTTCTCACATGTCGGACGACCGACCCATCTGTGTAGATGACCGCGTCACCGTCTAGCGAATTCTCGAAAATCAACGCTTGTACTTCAGCCTCAACAGCAGCCGGATTTTCTTGTCTGCATTTTCTATCTAGTTGGATGCAAACTGAAAAGGATGTGCAGAAGTCTGTTGGCACTTGCACCCACTCCTCGCCAGGTTCTAAGTCCTCAAGTGAACACACCTGTTGAAGAATGTCTTCGGCTTGACCCATCCACGACCGTCCTCTTTTTAACCTGCTGCCCTTCACCTTCCTAATTTCACTATGCAGTGGATGTTGTGTGTTTGCGTTAATTCTGAGGTAGGCGCGTGCCCTTCAAACTTGTATTCTCTCTTCAATGGTTGGAAAATCAAGAAGGTAGCGCATCGCCCTGCATGCTGTATCTCTTGTACATCCAAGAATAATGCGCATAGCTTCATTCTGTATCCTTTCCATCCTTTCTATCTGCTTATGGCTGAGAGTCAGGATTGCCATTGCATACTCCAAAACAGACATGACCAGCCCCTCGTACAGAAGACATAGATGGCGCTGCTCACAGTTTGCTGCCGCCATCACCCGCATCGCTGCCAAACCCCGCTTGGCCTTTGTTATCACCTGGTCTATGTGCACATTATAAGCAAGGCTTCGATCAAACCGTATCCCCAGGTAATTCATTGCCTGCGTTCTTTCCACCGTCTCTGAACACAGCATTACAGTTGGTGTTGGATTGTTGACAATATGATTATTCAACGAGAACCAAGTCACTGTTGCCTTTGTTGGGTTGACCATTGCCCCAGCTTCATCACACCAAGTACTTATGCGATTGAGTTCGGTTTGTAGTTCCACAGCAACCTCCTCTCTATCCTTACCCTGACGATACACTAAAACATCATCGGCATACGACAATGTCCTGCCAGGTCCAGTGATCTGCTCACTGGTGATTCTCACTGTGTAGGCGTTGAACAGTACCGGAGATAATGGTGATCCCTGTGGTAGGCCAGGATATATTGTTGTTGGTTCCGAAGTCCAACTGCCACATCTAAAAACTACTTTCCGTTGGAAGAGGGCTGCAGCGATCCAACTAAGGAGGAATGGACTTACGTTTAGTTCAAGAAGCTGAAACATTAAAAAATCCAGTGGTACTCTGTTGTATGCGTCCTCAAGATCAATCGCTGCAGCAACGGTTTCAGTGCCTGAGTGGAAACCTTCATAGACATCATGGGCAAAGACTGCTGCATTGGTCCAGGTTTCTCTTTTTGGACGGTACCCACCCAGGGTAGGTGGGAAAACACCTTGCCTCTCTAGTTGGCTTGATATTTTCCTGGCAATTACCTTCTCCAGCAGCTTGCCTATTGTATTCTGCATGGTTATAATTCGATATCCCTGAATTTTTTTGTGGTCTTTGTCAGGCTTCGGCAAGGGAATCAGATAGCTGTGTAACCATTCCTCCTTGATGCTAGCACTCTCTATACTGTTGTTGTACATGTCTGCTAGTTTCTCTAGCTCATTGTCGGTACACCTATTTATGTCGTCGTATCTTATGCCATCAGGACCTGGAGCACTGTTTTTTGATCGTCGAAGCACAGCCTTGATTTCTTTCACTGTCACTGTGTCTTCCTCCGAAGTGTTCTGGGCCTTGCATCTGTCTGAGGTGACCTCCTTGGCCAGATTTCGGCCTCCCATGTCTGTCTGGTTGCCCTGCTCAAGGTAGCGTTCAAAGAGGGCTTTGCCCTTGTCCTCGTCAGTCCTCTGCCAGGTGAGGTCAGCACCTTGGAAGTCAGAAATGCTCTTATTCTTGACTACACCACTCATGCTTTTATGTAGTCGCCAGAACAATTTCAGTGACTTGTCTGTGCTTACTCTTTGACACACCTCTGCCCATTTTTCGCTTTTAACCACCTTGACCTGTCTCGCTATACGTTCACTCGATGTTAGCTACTCTGGCAGGTCTTAAGAACCATATCAAGTTGTGGATGAATTGTGTCTGTGCATCTCCAACTACCGAAGCATTTTTAACATACACTGGTCCTCCTAATTTTTCCCATTTCTACGAGAAAAATAGACTCCAATTCATCACACCAAGATCCAGGTTGAGTACACCATAGTTTCCTTAGTTTGCAAAACTCCATTCTGTCCGCACAGTAAATCCAACGATTTCTGATCCCCTTCAAGTTGGACACCGTATCTCTACACTAATCTACTTCATGTCTCGGAAAATAAAATTAGTGGAACTGCAGTAAACCTGTGGAAATGTAAACTATATATATATATATATATATATATATATATATATATATATATATATATATATATATATATATATATATATATATATATATATATATATATATATATAAAACATACAAAGTAATGCAGACTTACAGAACAGAATTGCGAAAAATACAGGACGTTGCGGCGACTATCCTTCATCAGCTAGAGTTTCGTGTGAGTTCAATGTTCGCTGCGCTTTCAGTAACCATAGAGATCGCAGTGATTGGTACAATTTCATTCATAGTATGAATGATTGAATGACTGATTGTTAGGATTTCAGTACGCGTCATGGCTGATTTCTATTCACATTGATTGTCAGTATCAGATTGTTTCTCATTCTCGATTTAGCCCAAACTCCACATCTATGAAGTATAGAATTTTGTTTCTTGGTAGGATCTGTATCCAGTCTACTTTCTTTATGTGTAGGTATAGTACATTCATTCATTCATTCAGTAGCATGTCCTTTGCAGAACCTCGCTCCTATAACAACCTTCCGGAAAACCTCTCGATCATAAGCAAGATGTCCCGCGTCTGATACACCCATCTGGAGATCATCCGCCACATCCTGCACCCATCTTCTCTTTGGCCTTCCTCTTCCTCTCTTCCCAGGCATATACCCCTCCATTATTGTTCTATTGGTCATTATTGTGACCAAAATATTTCAATTTTCTTTGTTTTATTATCTTTAATAGCCAACCTTCTTCAATATTCAACTCTTGAAGTATGGATGCATTTGTTCTTTTCTTTACCCAAGATATTCTTAGAACTCGTCTATAACATTTATATTCAAAGGCGTTTATGTTTAGTAAGTGTCCATGTCTCACAGGCGTATGTTGCAATGGGAAAGATGCATGCTCTTAAAAATCTAATTTTTGTAGTTCTATCTGTCCCACTCCATAATTTATTCAGCTGTTTTAGTCTTTGAAGAGCAATTGATAGTCGCCGTTTAATTTCTTTCATTGTGTCACCGTTGTTGGTAATCAATGAACCAAGATATTCAAAATTTTCCACTACCGCCAATTTTCCCCCATTAATGTATATTTCTTTCTCCATAGTAGTTTTATCTGTATGCATTATCTTTGTTTTTGCTATGTTAAGATATAAGTTGTGATTTTCACTATTCAATTGGGTTGAAGCTATTAGGAACTGCCAAACAATAACTCAAGAACACCCTCGAGGGAGAAGGAATGCTCACACTTTCAAAAACCTCATAGAAACTAAAAGTGGTTTGCGATTTATAAAGGGTGAATTTCGTTGCACACAGATATCTCATCCAGTCCATGCATGCATTGGCACCTTTCCGTCTTGACAGACGATAGTTTGGTACACTGTGCTTCAAAAAGGCATAATAACCACGACCCATGGCGGTGGCGAGTGTGGCTGGTAAGGCCAATTCTTGCTGCAAATGTTTGTCCACAGTAGATGCATGTGAAAACATGGTCATTTCCACCATTGTGCACCATCTTACGTCTCTCACGCTCTGTGTGAGCTTTATCTGCAATCAATCATCCAGTCCACCCCCTCCCTTTTTCCATATCATATACATCACACAAGGAGAATCACATGACAATGCACGAATACTGGGCTCTGGTGCCAATACACATGCATGCATATGCAGAATCACACATGCTATTCATGTTCTGTAGGTTGTCATTAATATTACGTGCCCTTTCAAATGGATAGGCATTCTTGTATCTCCACATATCTTGATCCTTGGTACATAGGAGAGGAAAATCAAGATAAACTTAGGAGAGATTATGACTATTGTCATCTTTGATTATGTGTGTTCACCAACCTGGGAGACGGCTAGCTGGGTTTGATTCCATTGTCTAGGACATCCACTCACAACATTACAGCCGCTTACATTTTCATATATTTTCAGCTTTTGTAGGTAACCAGAAGGCAGCACTTTTAATACAACGCTAAATATAAATATTAACACTGACAAACGCAGGTCTCTCTGGTCAAGGGGTTAGCAGCTTTTTCCGTAACCCCGAATACTCTCGTGGTTGACATGAGCGCACTAGAATTGGAAGCGGTTCAAGTCGCGCCAGTGACTTATGAAAATATGGAGCTGGTCGCTCAGAAAGTCGTGGCGTGCTGATGAGCGTGATCTAGCTAGGGAATCAACATACAGCTGAAAAATGCTGATGTTGACCGCAATATCCTGAAACAGGATGGAAACGCGGAAAAAAAAAAACAAATTGACAAACACTTGCACCAGACAGGTTAACGCACAAAGTTGAAAGATTAGAGATTGCTTGAGGTGTGAGACTAGAATTGTCAGCATTCCCCCAGACGAGAAGACTGAGAGCATTGGAAAACCTGAACCAGGCATCACCCATTGAGAGAAAGGAAGCCAGTCGGTGATGGAAGCAGGCTTTTGTCACCGGGAGCACTCAATCACAATTATGCTATGTACCAAGTTCCTTGCCATAACGTGCTCCATTGTCTGGACTTTCTCTTTACAGAAGGGGCAGACGGATCGGTGCATTTACCTCACTGGTTCAGGTTGGCAGCTAATGGCAGGACATCTTAGAGGGATCGACCATGAAACGTAGGCGTTTTTTTTTTAAAGCGACGTAGGCGCAGTGCGCCATGCGCCAGATCTCATTCCATGATTTCTATAGTATACCTTCCCATGACATCAACTGGCCTTGCTGTGACTGTTGAGCGCCATTTGCACTTCCTTTTCGTCCTCTCCCTCGCGGATCTCCTAGACTACCATGATTCTGCGTTCCCTGGTCGTCGACTTTGATCACATATGAGCTCTGTCATGCTGCTCGAACCCCCGTCTATCCGACTGGGTGTGACCCAAGACTTCCTTAAGTTTAAGTGATGCTTGGACAGCTTCGATTGCGCTATCGATCTTCTAATTCGCGTCTGTTTTGAGCACGGGTTGTGAGATGCTGACTGTCTCATCCACAGACTAGCACAGCATCGTCGCGAGCCTTGCTTTTCCTACATTGTATTCCTCCATGACGGATTTGAACGGGTGGACAAGCTTTGTTTTTATTTTTTTGTTTAAATTTTGCATTATAGCGCTACTTTCGCCAGAAGTAACAATTCTCCAAGCTAGAAAGCTGTACAGTGTGCAGTGGCATGGCCTTACGGGGAGATGCAGTTAGCAGATGCAGTTGTTGCACACAATGAACAACTAGGGTTATAATTTAATTGTATGAAGACACAGATTATGGTCGTCACTAGGAAGAAGGAAATACTAAAATGTAATATACAAGTAAATGGGAATATTCTCAAACAAGTGAATCGGTACAGTTATCTCGGAACCGTCACATCATCTGACGGGAGATGCCTTGAAGAGGTTAGAACAAGAATCGTTATGGCGAAGGTAGTTTTTTTTTTTTTTTTTTTTGGCAAGATGAAAAACATACTGCAAATAAAAAGATATCAATTGCAACTAGAAAAAAAGAGTGTTGAGATGCTACATAGAACCTATACTTTTGTATGGATGTATGGAGAATGAGCCGACAAGCTGAAAAAATATCTGATGGCTGTAGAAATATGGTTTCTGAGGACAATGCAAAGAATACCATGGACAGACAGAAACAAATGAAAATCGTACACTGATTAGAGACATTAGACGTAGAGAGTCAAAAAAATTTTATCACGTTTTGAGAAGAAGTGAATTGGGGAACTTGGTGACAACTGGCAAGATTGAGGGGAAGAGAACAAGGGGAAGGCAGAGAAGTAAATACCAAATTGGCTTGGCGCCGTGGCATGGTCGAGACAAGAACACTGAGCTCATCCACGACTCTGGTGATCGGGTGAGATGGCGAATCATGACGCTTGTTGGCATGGCGCATGATGAATGAATGAATGAGATTTATGCCCTTGTGACAAAAACTAACGAATAACGGAGACTACATTGAGAAATACATTTTTTGAAGTACAGACTTAGGGCTTCATTTCAATGTGAATTGTATCCGTGTTTTGTTTTGTTTTGCTTATTGAATGAAATTAAAAATTACGAGGCATTACTTATTGACTGACCCTTGCAGATTAACTAGAATCAGTGGTGTACTTGTGCTGTGTTGTTAACTGTTGTTAAAGTTAAAGCTAGTTACATATCCTTTACAGGACGTCGCAATCAACACTAGCATTTTCTGCTGTTGTGATCTCTTGCCAAGCTTACGTTCAGTAGTTTGCCATTGCGTTCTGAACGACCGGCACCCATACCATTTCGTAAAAAAACCAACGCAAGGTGGTCTGCTCCCAAATCCCCCTAAGGTGTGTTTGTAACGCGGGTATGCGAATTACGAACTGCATCCGTAAAACTCATCGCCACGAGCAGGTTTATGTACGTACCGTGTCTGTGGCCGTGATGTCGGATGTAATACTATGCTTGCTTCCGTTCGCTGGCTGTGAGCTCCAGCGTGACGTCCTGAATGTCGGATGTAATATTATGCTTGCTTGCGTTCACTGGCTGTGAGCTCCAGCGTGAAGTCCTGAATGTCGGATGTAATATTATGCTTGCTTCCGTTCGCTGGCTGTGAGCTCCAGCGTGAAGTCCTGAATGTCGGATGTAATATTATGCTTGCTTGCGTTCGCTGGCTGTGAACTCCAGCGTGAAGTCCTGAATGTCGGATGTAATATTATGCATGCTTGTGTTCGCTGGCTGTGAACTCCAGCGTGAAGCCCTGAATGTCGGATGTAATATTATGCATGCTTGTGTTCGCTGGCTGTGAACTCCAGCGTGAAGTCCTGAATGTCGGATGTAATATTATGCATGCTTGTGTTCGCTGGCTGTGAACTCCAGCGTGAAGTCCTGAATGTCGGATGTAATATTATGCATGCTTGTGTTCGCTGGCTGTGAACTCCACCGTGAAGTCCTGAATGTCGGATGTAATATTATGCATGCTTGTGTTCGCTGGCTGTGAACTCCAGCGTGAAGTCCTGAATGTCGGATGTAATATTATGCTTGCTTGCGTTCGCTGGCTGTGAACTCCAGCGTGAAGTCCTGAATGTCGGATGGTGACAACCTGTTGTCCAACATCAGTGTGATGTCATACAGGACTGAGGTTTACGTGAGTATCCGTTGTCCCGTGTCTGGCTTATTGGTGTGCAGACTGGTGGTTCCTTGCCGTGCAGGCAGATACTCTTCTTTGACTTCAGAAGAATCAGCGATCCTACTACGGTAGCCAGGACCCCTAAGGGACCTGTTGCCCAGGACGCACGACTAGGACGTGTTATTAGGTCTTGGCCAGTATAAAACCTGGTGCCTCGGAAACACCTCTGCGTCCCGTAATATTATGTTTGTTAGAATATTGAAACACAGATAGAAACGGTTTTGTTTCTTATTTTACAGAGAACCCCTGACGATATGTCATGGTTACTTTGGGTGTTTAGTTGGATGTTATAAATTCTAGAACTATAACTTACCAACCTGTTAGTTGGTTGTTACTTTCGGTTATATGATAACTTGTCAACTTGTTAGTTGATTGTTACATTAGATTATATCAGAACATGCCAACCTGTTAGTTGATTGTTACATTAGATTATATCAGAACTTGCCAACCTGTTAGTTGATTGTTACTATTCAGGCATAAATAACCTTCCTAACTGTTTGTAATTGATGCTGCCTTTCATGCTAATAACAATCTCTTTACTTGTTAGAAATTTGTTGATTGTAATGTGCATTCATTGTATGAGATGTTGTTTCATATTGGACATTTTCTAGATCACAGTACAGTTATATGGATGTCGTCTTTATTTAATGTGTTTGGTTTAGCTTGTGTAGACTAGTTGATGTCCATTGCGGCCTTAGTTGTGCCTTATGTGTGGATTGTGTTGTTTATGTTTACTGACTATCACAGAATACTGTTTAGGGTTTAGGATCTTATTTCCTAGATCTCTACTAAAATTCTTTGCTTCCTTTATGGGCATGTTTTGCTGGGGGGGGGGGGGGGGCTGGAAGCGAATATGGGTTTTTCCACAACATTTATTCAATCTCTCCATCTCTTCCAATTATTCTTCTATCTCTTTCTTTACTACCTATAGACTATTACTTTTTTTTTTTTTTCGCGTTTCCATCCTGTTTCAGGATATTGCGGTAACACCAGCATCTTTCAGCTGTATGTTGATTCCTAGGCTAGATTACGCTCATCAGCACGCCATGACTTTCTGAGCCATCGGCTGCATACTCTCATAAGTCACTAGCGTGATTCGAACCACTTCTAATTCTCGTCCGCTCACGTTGACTACGAGAGTATTCGGGATTAACGGAGAAAGCTGCTAACCCCTCGGCCAGGCAGCCGGCATAGACTATTACTACCTATACATAATTTCATTTTCAAAACCCCCTGCTTCATATTCATAAACATTTGAAATTAGTAGTACTAAAACAGTACGAAAATAACGAGCATTATGGGAAAAGATAAGACGTATATGCTGTTCCATTAAAGTATTACTGGACACCTGACTACGTATGCCCGAGATAGATTTGTAACAGACAATAAAGTAATACCAAACACAAGTATGGCTCACAGACCATCGTCCTGTTCTATATACCTGAGATATAAAATTGATCAAAAGTACCTCGTCAGCTCCCTCAGAAATAATCAATGCAAAGAGTAAAAAGAAAATAGAGGATGAAGAGATAAAACAAAGAGATTGAAACAGCATTCGACCAATATCGAGAACAATGATGAAACATTGAAGAAAGTCGGCTTTCTTTTAAAATGACACTACTGAAGATATTAGAAAGTAAATGTGGCGTTATAAAAGAAAAAGTTTGGTGGAATGAATAAGTAAAAACTGCAGTGAAAGAAAAGAAAATATGTTATAAGAAATGAATACGAGCAAGAAATACTTGTGACCATATCCTATACCAACAGACCAGCCATAACACCAAGAAAATTATAGAACAATCAAGAGAAAAATCATGGATTTATTACGGCCCCTGAGTCCATGCACCAATCCGCCACCCTGTTGACTGCCGACTGGAACGAATAAATAAAAATGACGATAGGGACGAAAACGGTATATAAATACCAGATCCTGTCAACAGCACTCGCCATTGCCATCTTTGGACAACAGTTACCCTCAAATTAATATCCTATTTGTGGCTGACTCGGTCACAGTATTACTAATCTGAGCTAGGGATAGACCTTAATATAATTTCTCTCCTGAGGTCGAACGGGTTATGGGCAATGGTATAATAGAATTGGAAAACAGCCCTCGACTTGACGCTCTATTGAGAAGTACATCACAAACTGACAGTAAAGAGGATGGCTCGACACACAGAGATGCATGGAAAGTGGAGGCAAGAAATACAAATGGAACTGCTGATCATGTGGCAACACACAGCAGTACCACAACATCAACACCAACCGAAGCAGCTATTGACTGCAACAAACTGATACCGGAGATAAACACAGCAACAATGAAACAGAAGTTGGAGAAATCAACTGCAACACCAAGTAGAAGCAGCCAAGCAGCTCAACTCACAGGCGGAGAGCACAACTGAGAACTTCTCCTTTAAGAATTTTGCTGAAACAGATAATCTTTGGAGAGGCAAGGCTGTTGGTTTTGCCAACCAACAAGATAATCAACCTACTGGAGAACGAGCTGGAAGACACAACATCGCCAAGCTTCACAAAGCACTGGAAGGGATTGTGGTAACCATAAAAAAACAAACTGACAAAACCACCACATTAATCCGAAAGATTCACCAAGAAGAGAAAAGTCGACATAAAGTTACCACACGACATAACAGTAGAAGCCATCCGACACTGCAGAATACAACAATGGGTCATTAAAAGAGTCAAGGCCCATCAATAATGAAATCAGTGAGATGAGATTGAAAAAAAAACACAACAAAAAACAACAAAACAAAAACAACTCAAGTTTAACGGTGCTGAAAGAAACATCGGTAAAAACAAAATACCCTCCACAGTTGCCATCATCCCATCGGAGGACAAAAACATGCCACAGATGGGACAAGAATGAGCAAGCCCTGGAGCACTACATACCAAGAGTGCTGCAGTGTTCCAGGTACCAGATGTTTTGCCACACCCGTGCCACCTGTAAAAGTGAGGTGGAGGTTTGTAGATACTACTCTGAACCGCTCCCTCTTGCCAAGATCGACACTGACTTCAGGAAGCCAAACGCAAACAGCAAGTGGGCCAACTGCCTCGGCAATCACATGGCTAGATATCTCGGTTGCCTCTGCCATCAAGACTGTCAGAAGGGGGTGCGCCGCCACCAAGTTGTTCACTATCACTGGTGAGCAACCCCAGTTTGTCAGAAGTGACAATTGTTGATCTATGACCGAGACCACAATTTGTCAGAAATTGGCTCGTGACAAAATCCATATGGCTGAAATAAAGATTAATCCCACGAATATCCAAGAGTACAGCTGCAAATGGCTCGTTAAATAAAGGTGAAATTAGATGATCTTGATATTCCCCAAGGAGTGGGAGAGGAACGGTTAGATGTCTAGGTTTACGTCTAGAAATGCACTACTAGACAGAGCAAAGTTCCCCCCCCCCCCCTGAAAAGTTTCCCCTCCCTGGTGTATAAGTAATCCTCCACCAATGTACACACAAAAACACGTATGCACAATTGGAAAAAAGATAACTATGAGTTTAAAACAAACTACAATCACTTTAATTACTATCAATAACATTGAAAATATGATGGTTATCAAGAAGATGATCGTGAAACTATAGATGTTTATACAATACAACGACCACATAAAGCAAGTATATAACTCTAAAGTTACTTGTATCCTGTCTGGATATGTGGCCGGGATACAGGTGGGATAAATACAGCCGGTCGGTATTCGGAATGACATTCCGTCATGACGCCACCTGGTCCCTCGTTGTTACTTCAGGGGAAACCTGGACTCCTATTGAGAGTTTGGAAGACATAATCAATCATGTGTATTACCTAGTTCTACATCAGTACACTCCTAGGTAATACATACAACATATCACCCCCCCCCCCCTGATATATCTACGCCTGTAGTTATTATATCTACTGCCATCCTCTGTAACGTCTCGTCATAAGGAATGAAATGGCCTAAGTCCTTATCACAAATTCAGACATCCGGTTCTTCTGCAGCCGCTCTGCTCAAAAACTGGTTTAGCAGATCAAAGAGTCTGTAGTGGTATCATAAGAGTATCTTATCCCCGGGCTTAAGTGCCGTGATCAGTCTCTGTGATAGGCCTTAGTGAGTTGCGATGAACGCTCGTTCACCACGTCATTTACCTGCTATCCCACAGAACTGTGTGACTTACTTATTGACTCGCCCTAGTAATTTTTTCTACTTAGCTATGCACCGCTTTACGGAATAAACATTTGTAATCATAAAAACTGAAGACCCACCTTGGCGGGAGACATTTAGCGAATGACGCAAAAATTGAATGTGAAGTGAAAACGTGGTTTAGAAAACAGAGCACGCAGTTCTATGCAGCCGGTTTGTGGGGACTGATAAAACGATGGGATAAGTGTGTCAATGTTGGTGGAAATTATGTTTAGAAATAAAGGGGCAATGTATGTATACAAATAAACTGGTTTTAATTTGTTATCACATTTAGTTATTTTTCTACACTCATTTGTGACTTACTTATTAACTTACCCTCGTACATACACACTGAGACATGTAAACATTGAACAAAGTATACAAGGTGCATAGTCTTAGCATCTTATATTCCCACGTGTTATAGTAAGAATGACAAGCTTATAGCAATATGCTACAGACAGTAAACTGATGAATACTAATTCATCAACAAGCCGACAGATAAAGGCCCCGAATTTACCGGCTAGAAACTTAAATTCCTAGAAAATTTTAACAGCAAAATATTCAGACATATGAATTTTAGAGATATAATTCCTCCCTACCTGTTCCTATTACTGAAGTTATCTTATTCGAACCTTCCAAGCCCAGTCTACTTATAATGTTCCTTAATTCTTTCAGTTCGTGTAGCTTCACGCCTGGGCGGTTTCTCTGAGCGTTTCTGGTGGGAAAGTTTCTCTGGGGCCAGAAATTCACGCGGTCCGTTTCACACTCTGCTGAGTCTGCGCGGTCGGCCGTCCGTCTGCCACTCGGGGTAGTTTCATTACCAGTCCGATACTCCACACCTTTCACGCCTTTTGCTCCGCTGGACAGACAATTTTATCAGCGTGACGACCTCAGGCCGACTATTGTCTCAGTGAACCTGTATGCCAGTTCACGCCTTCGTGTCCCTTCCTGGGTAGTAAACTTCAACCGTATCAAGTGAGCGATTAGACTCTCGGGGTAGACTGCGAGTTTTACAACTCTTGATAAAACAGGCTGTTTGCGTTATGCGTTTGGTGCGCAATTTGGTGTCATATCTGGGTAGCTACTGAACAGCGTGATTTTATTCCTCTAGTTTTTTCCTTCCGCTCCTATTGAATACTTTCATGTAGGAAAGCATTCTGGTGAAACTCGCGGCATTCTGTGACAAAGACAGCAACGAAACAATGAAGCTAGCCATACAATCAAACCTACCAAATAAAAAGGTCAGGAGACCTTACCCGTCTAACCAAGACAGAGAAAGCACAATTTGAGGGTCAGCTGAAGCACTCGAAAACAAAAGTAGATAACATAGAACAGAGAAGAGACCAGTCACAAGAGACGCAAATAATAGCCGCATAGCGCTTCCTGGACGAACTGAAGCTTGTTCAGCAGAAGACAGGCAGGATGTGGGTTGGATGGCTGTAATCAAGGCAGAAATAGAAGAAACAGTAAAGGAGAAATAACACTGTTGCAAATACTCAAGAAAGACTCCAAGAATGAAACAGCCAAAATAGACGACACCAACATCATGAGCCAGACAGAAGACGGAGCAACAGAAGAAGGACACGAAACAGAAAGTGAAAACGACGCCACCAAGAAACAACGGTGACCAGGGGAAGAGACTACACTCCACCAAGAACGAGAAGAAAATTATAGACCACGAAGATTTAACGACAGATCAAGACACAGGAGAAATAGATGGAGTCACCAACGGGTCGACCATAGATGAATCACTCCCTGAAAAAAGAGCACACTGAGACGGGTGGGTGGCTGGGTGGGTGGGAGGGTGGCTGGGTGGGGGTAGAGCCTAACAACACCAGAATCTACAAGTACTCGAATATAACGACACATGAAAAGCAGCAACAAGGATGAAATCAACGCCAATCCAGAAACGCCAAGAAATCAGGAAGCGAAACACTCAGCTCTATTTCCTCAAGCAGAAAAGAAACACCATAAGGTCCCTGTTATGACACGTCGACAGACTAACAGTTGAACGGGGCCTGAACACTCCCCCCCCCCCTCACCTTCAAATAGCAGCAGCAGCAGCAGCAGCACTCAGACGCTAGCACAGCTAGCCTACCAGGGAAACCTTCCGGAGGGATACAACAATCTCATTTTGCACGACTTTCAGAAAGGAGTCTAGAGGCAGGATACTCGACTAAAAAACATGGAATAAATATTTTTTTAAAAACTTAGTGTCTTCTGTTCCGAGCGCTTGTTTTCGTTTTCTGTTTACCCTTTCAAAGCTCAAGAATGTGGATTTTCTTTGTTACGTATGGCGTCTATTGTTCCAGCTTTTTCCTTTGTTATACCAATGTGAGAACTGTTTTCTCGTTGCTGTATGTGATAATTTGGAGAAATCCATCATTTTCAAAAACACCGGAGTGTTTGGTCTATTCACGTATAGAATAGACATTGAGATCCGTCCTACACGAGGACATTTGATCATATTTCATTATTTCATCCCATACCACCAGCATAACAAAACATCAACTAGTATAATCATAATCATCATCATCTTACTACGTTTCAACAAGATGATTTATTAATATCACACATTCTGATGAGAGGTCACGAAAAGCTAATAAACACAGTAGTCGTTTGTTTAACTCACAGTTCTTCCATAATATTACTAACTGTATGTACGTGTCTATGTGTAGCTTAAGTGCTTGTAAAATCCTTTAATGGGGGAGAAAACATAACTTTCTATGAGGGGATACGTTAGTGAGGCAACCTGCTCTATGTAGTTGTTTATGGAAAAAACTTATTCTATATATCTAGCTCCCTCTTTATCACTCATGGGGGTAGCAAGAGCAACTACATCTACTTTTTCTACGAGCTACTTCTCGGCTGTTTTCTTGAATCTGGGATTGTTTCTTCAGTCAGTTTGCAAGAGACATTGTTCCCGAGTTTTCTCTCATGGATCTGGAGTGTTAGGTATACGCCAGTCAGTGTGAATCAACCCGACTTATGACAATATTGGGTCACTCTTCTCGGTATAGAAACTAGAAAGAACTCAAGTTCCGACAGCTGTTATCTGAGCGTGAATGAATGTATACAGTTTACCACCATTCTGATCACGAAAGGCATAGTTCAAGAGAAGTGAAAAAATATATTCCAAAGAGGGTGAGGGAAAGTACACAACATTGCTTAACTTCACACTTGATTTCAAACTCATCTACAGATGCGACATGAAACTTGATTATGCCCTATGTGGAACGATTCTGCGATGGGCAGAAGAGATGGAGGGCAGCCGATCTTCTTTAGCGCCTTGAACAGACCTTCCCCATTGACTAAATCAAATGCCTTTGTGAGATCGATGCAAGCAATAAACAGTGGTTGATTCTGTTCACGGCAATTTGTCTTGCATCTGTAGTATTGAGAATATCATATCAATAGTAGATCGGTTGGTTCGAAAGCCACACTGTAATTGAATGTAGACGACCTCTTACAACTTGAGTCCACGCAGAACAGTTATGGCAAATACTTTCCCGACGACACATAGAAGTGACACCTTATAGTTGTTACAGTCACTCCAATCCCCCTTGTTTTTGTACATTGTTATGATGCTTGTATCTGTGACATCCCGTGGGGCCTGTCCCACTCACAAGCATAGCTCTATTCACTGGTGTCTTTCTGAGGTAAGTAGGAACATTTTTTCCAATTTTCAATTTCTCTTCATTGCTTTCATTTTTTCATCTTTTTATTCTTCTCATCCTGTCGTCACGTCTTAATGTAGTCACCGGAGATCTTCTCCGTGACTAAATGTTGTGTTTTGTGTATGTGTTTGTTTGCTGATGAAAACTAGTCGCCGCAACGTCCTGTATGTGTCGTAATTCTGTTATCTAAAGCTGCACTACTTTGTGTCATTTTATATTGTTCACATTTTCACAGCTGTACCGCAGGTCCACCAAATTTTATTCATATAGTTAATTTCTTACACTTCTAACACAGAATTATATCATTTTCAAGAAGAGCATGTTTTCTTTCATCGTATTTATTTTGTTACATTTGTGGAAAAGTACACTTTGAAAGAAGAAAATAGGAAGTATATTATCTGTTTTTGTGAGAAAGGACATACTTTGCTTACTTTAAAATAAAACTAGGTGACCAGGACAAGTCTTGGACTCCTCATATTGTTTGCAAAACATGTGTTGAACACCTGCCACAGTGGACTTGTGGGAAAAGAAAATGTATACATGTTTTACTTCTAATGGTCTGGAGAGAGCCCAAGAACCCCTGTGATGATTTTTATTCCTGTTTTGTCAATATTAAGGGAATTAATGGAAAACATATAACAAAAAATGGAAATATCTAGAGTTTTCTGCTAGACAACCTGTTCCACATAGAGATGACATATCAATTCCAACTTTCAGTCAGATTTCGGATTCCCTGCTGGAAGATGAGACAGCAGTGGCATGTGGAACGTCAAGTGACAGTAATAGTGATTTCGAAGATGGTTTTCCAGCTGCTCAGCGCTTCGACCAGCGTGAACTGAATGATCTAATCAGAGATCTATATATCTCCAAGGAATTTTCAGCACTTTTGGCTTCAAGATTGAAAGAAAAATAAATGAATGAGTGCTGAAACAAAGGTTACATTTCATTGCAGCAGAGAGCTTTTGATTGATTCTCTAGGGGTAGGTTTGAGTGGCTGGCAGTGACGCTTAACGAAACTGGTTGAATATCGATTTGATTTCAGCGTCTATGAAGCGTATCTGGTACTTCTGTTAGTGTGTCGTCGGAGCAAATCTTCCTAGCTCGATTAATCAGGGTCGGTACCAAACAAGGATTATATTGGATGGGTGCAAAGCTATTACAATTCACCAATGACCCGTCCATGTTCGATAGTCTGCTCTTTGGACGGTGCCATCCTCTCGACGTCGGATTAGGGTGTCTAAAACAGTAAGGTATCATTATGTTCGTGGTCAGTAGTCAAGGAAATATTCTTGTGGATTTGGTTCGCAATGGAGTGGAATGATTCTGCTTGTTGCTTGGTCTCTGTGAGGAATAATATGTCATCCACATACCGGCGTATAGAACCAGGTTCTTAATATTCCAAGATCTTTGTTTTTCTAAATGCGCCATAAAGATGTCCGCTCGAATGGGACCTAGAGGACTTCCCATGGCCACACCGTCTATTTTTCGGTAAGCAAGTGGGAATTTTGAAAGAAGAGATGAAGTAGATGAGGTATAGAAAGGGATAGAAGAATAATAGAAACAATTTTAAGCAGATGAATAGATGTCGTGGTGGAGAGTGGAAAAACCCACACTTGATACCCCGTACAACAATAGCAGGATGGACGAGAAAAGAAAAACAATTGCGTAGGTTCTTGTGCAGAGATCTAGGAAATAAAATCCGAAACCCTAAAAAGTATTCTGTGATAGTCAGTCAACATAATCAACTCAGTCCCCACACGAGGCACAACGTCGACCGCAACGTACAGCTACTAGTCTGTGTACACAAGCTAAGCCAAACAAATGAAATAAAAACAGCATCCATACAATTTTATTGTGATCTAGAAAATTCCATATAATGACTTAACATCTCATACAATGAATGCGCATTACAATAAGAAATGCAAGACTTAACACAAGTGTAATAAATCTACTTCAATTGTTTCCTCCCATCAACATCAATAGTTGTACAATACACTGCTTATAACACTACTGTACAAGCAGGGTCGTGATCAACCAAACAGTTATTACAACATTAAACTACAACCGACTAAATAGTTGCCAACTTACCAACAAGTAGAGAGGTTGTTATACACCTGAAAGGTAGCACCAATTGCTAACAATTAGAAAAATTATTATAGTAACAACCAACTAATAGGTTGACAAGTTATCATATAACCGAATCTAACAACCACCTAAGAGGTTGACAAGTATTACTTCTAGAAATAGTAGCACTCAACTAACAGGTTGACAAGCTATTATTGTACTCCAGAAATAAAAACCCAAATTAACCGTGACATATCGTCATGAGCTTTCTGTAAAAGAAGAAACTTAAACGTTTCTATTTGGCGAACTGTCTGGGTTTCAATATTCTAACAAACATAATATTACAATGGCGACATAGCCACAGGCACAGCACACACATAAGCAGCAATCAACACAACTGAAGTACACCACGTATGCTAGTTAATCTACCAACATAAGCAGCAATCAACACAACACAAGTACACCACGTATTCTAGTTAATCTACCAACATAAGCAGTAATCAACACAACTGAAGTACACCACGTATGCTAGTTAATCTACCAACATAAGCAGCAATCAACACAACTGAAGTACACCACGTATTCTAGTTAATCTACCAACATAAGCAGCAAACAACACAATTCAAGTACACCACGTATTCTAGTTAATCTACCAACATAAGCAGCAATCAACACAACTGAAGTACACCACGTATTCTAGTTAATCTACCAACATAAGCAGCAATCAACACAACTGAAGTACACCACGTATTCTAGTAAATCTACCAACATAAGCAGCAATCAACACAACTGAAGTACACCACGTATTCTAGTTAATCTACCAACATAAGCAGCAATCAACACAACACAAGTACACCACGTATTCTAGTTAATCTACCAACATAAGCAGCAATCAACACAACTGAAGTACACCACGTATTCTAGTTAATCTACCAACATAAGCAGCAATCAACACAACACAAGTACACCACGTATTCTAGTTAATCTACCAACATAAGCAGCAAACAACACAACACAAGTACACCACGTATTCTAGTTAATCTACCAACATAAGCAGCAATCAACACAACACAAGTACACCACGTATTCTAGTTAATCTACCAACATAAGCAGCAAACAATACAACTGAAGTACACCACGTATTCTAGTTAATCTACCAACATAAGCAGCAATCAACACAACACAAGTACACCACGTATTCTAGTTAATCTACCAACATAAGCAACAATCAACACAACTGAAGTACACCACGTATTCTAGTTAATCTACCAACATAAGCAGCAATCAACACAACACAAGTACACCACGTATGCTAGTTAATCTACCAACATAAGCAGCAATCAACACAACACAAGTACACCACGTATTCTAGTTAATCTACCAACATAAGCAGCAATCAACACAACACAAGTACACCACGTATGCTAGTTAATCTACCAACATAAGCAGCAATCAACACAACTGAAGTACACCACGTATGCTAGTTAATCTACCAACATAAGCAGCAAACAACACGACACAAGTACACCACGTATTCTAGTTAATCTACCAACATAAGCAGCAATCAACACAACTGAAGTACACCAGGTATTCTAGTTAATCTACCAACATAAGCAGCAATCAACACAACTGAAGTACACCAGGTATTCTAGTTAATCTACCAACATAAGCAGCAATCAACACAACTGAAGTACACCACGTATGCTAGTTAATCTACCAACATAAGCAGCAAACAACATAAGACAAGTACACCACGTATTCTAGTTAATCTACCAACATAAGCAGCAATCAACACAACTGAAGTACACCAGGTATTCTAGTTAATCTACCAACATAAGCAGCAATCAACACAACACAAGTACACCACGTATTCTAGTTAATCTACCAACATAAGCAGCAATCAACACAACTGAAGTACACCACGTATTCTAGTTAATCTACCAACATAAGCAGCAATCAACACAACACAAGTACACCACGTATTCTAGTTAATCTACCAACATAAGCAGCAATCAACACAACTGAAGTACACCACGTATTCTAGTTAATCTACCAACATAAGCAGCAATCAACACAACACAAGTACACCACGTATTCTAGTTAATCTACCAACATAAGCAGCAAACAACATAACACAAGTACACCACGTATTCTAGTTAATCTACCAACATAAGCAGCAATCAACACAACTGAAGTACACCAGGTATTCTAGTTAATCTACCAACATAAGCAGCAATCAACACAACACAAGTACACCACGTATTCTAGTTAATCTACCAACATAAGCAGCAATCAACACAACTGAAGTACACCACGTATTCTAGTTAATCTACCAACATAAGCAGCAATCAACACAACACAAGTACACCACGTATTCTAGTTAATCTACCAACATAAGCAGCAATCAACACAACTGAAGTACACCACGTATTCTAGTTAATCTACCAACATAAGCAGCAATCAACACAACACAAGTACACCACGTATTCTAGTTAATCTACCAACATAAGCAGCAAACAACACAACACAAGTACACCACGTATTCTAGTTAATCTACCAATATAAGCAGCAATCAACACAACACAAGTACACCACGTATTCTAGTTAATCTACCAACATAAGCAGCAAACAACACAACTGAAGTACACCACGTATTCTAGTTAATCTACCAACATAAGCAGCAATCAACACAACACAAGTACACCACGTATTCTAGTTAATCTACCAACATAAGCAACAATCAACACAACACAAGTACACCACGTATTCTAGTTAATCTACCAACATAAGCAGCGATCAACACAACACAAGTACACCACGTATTCTAGTTAATCTACCAACATAAGCAGCAATCAACACAACTGAAGTACACCACGTATTCTAGTTAATCTACCAACACCATTTGATTGACTCCCCGTCATCTAGGCCACCATGTCTTTAGCCCCACCATTATTATTATTCTCCTTCTGACCGACGAACCAACGATGTTGTGAGCTTGTGTGGACTAGATGATGCAAATTGTGGTCGAAGTTGTGCTTCATGAGTGGATTGAGTTGTTTATCTTGACAGACTATCGCGGAATACTATATGGGGTTTAAGATTTTATTTCGATTATTTAGTTCTCTGCACAAGAAAATACGCAATAGTCTTTCTTTTCTCGTCTATCCTGTTTGTGTTGCACAGGTTGGGGGAGAGGGGGCGGTGGGGGGGGGGGGGGGGGGGTTATACTCTCGGTCACGACATCTTTTAATCTTCTTAAAAGCCCTTCCCTTCTTTCCCTTCCTACCTTTACCTTCCTACATTACATCGCCTCTTTCAATCCCCCCCCCCCCCCCCCTCCCTCCTTCTTCTTTAAGAAAACGGGTAACAGTAAAATGTGATGTAACAATAGAAGGAAAAATGCTTAACCAAGTTAATAAATCTAGACATATAGGAACAATCACACCAGATGGAAGACACTTGACAAAGATTAAGAGTAAAATCAGGTCAAGCAAAAGTTGTATTTCAGAACCAAAAAAAAGTATCTTGTGAAATAAGTCACAATAAATGGGTTTCTGAAGAAAACATTGAAATGTTATATATAACCAGCTCTGCTTTATGGCAGTGAATCATGGAACGTGAACCAAAAAATTAGGAAAAGTTTAGATGCAACGGAGATGTATTTTCTGACGAGTATGTTGCAAATGCTTTGAACTGCTATAATAACTAACAAACATATCGAAATGACTGGTGAAGGATAAACATATACAAATATAAAAAGACAGTGTTCTTTAGTCACGTAATGAGAAAAGAGTCATTAGAATACATCGAGAGAAATGAACAGATCAGCGACAGAATACAGAATAGGCAGTGACAAATCAAGATTAATAATGCTGGATGGACTGAGACGGTGGCAAGGAGAAATATATCAATCGTATTATTTAAGAACACAAAGGATCGTGATATGTGGCGATGCATGGGCGTTTATGGCAGATGGCAGCGTGATAAAGATGATAAAGAGACGCAACTGAAACATTATTTAAACTAAACTAAATCCTGCATACTACATTTAACAATAATAAACAAAAATTGAAATAACGTGAAAGTATGTTCACAAATGATGATAAACTAGGCACAAAGCTTAAAATGCAAAACACTATACTTTTCATGCTGACACACTGAAGTATCATGCATGAGACAAAGTGATAGTTAGTTGATCAACAGTCTTTTTTTCGGTATCAAAATTCGAAACACACACACACACACACACACACACACACACACACACACACACACACACACACACATTGACACACACGCGCGCGCGCGCACGCCCGCACATTGTAACGAGGAAGCTCGACAAAAGGAGAGACATATACAGGCGAACGTTTCATTTCAACGAAATCTTTATTACCGAACAATAAAAACATAAGAATTTAAAAATAATTGTTAAAACAAAAGAATAGTTAGTGTGGCATCCTAAAAGTATTCCGATAAAAACAAAAACTAGGAACGGGAAACGAATTTTGCGTTCCTAGAACAATAATGGAGGGATATATGCCTGGGAAGAGAGGAAGGGGAAGGCCAAAGAGAAGATGGGTACAGGATGTGGCGGATGATCTCCAGAAGGGTGTATCGGACTCGGGACATCTTGCTTATGATCGAGAGGTTTTCCAGAACGTTGTTATGGGAGCGAGGTTCTGCAAAGGACATGCTACTGAATGAATGAATGAATGAATGAATGAATGAATGAATTAATCTTTGTATTGATCCGACTACTTTTCGGATGCCGAGATAAGTATCCTTTTGATTTACATTTTTTTTTTGGTTTAAATAGTTTTTATTGTTGTTTCCTTGTGCTTTGAGAAGTCTTCGATCAGTCCGTTCGCCTGTAATCCGTGTGTAATTTCTCTTCCGCTAAGCTTTCTAATCACATTTTGTGTGTGTGTGTGTATATATATATATGTGTGTGTGTGTGTGTGTGTGTGTGTGTGTGTGTGTGTGTGTTTTCGGACTACATTATCAACTCGGCAGCCGCCAACCCCCTTTTCCGATACCATTTTCTTGCCAACCTTTGTTATCAAAGTATATTATTAACTGCAACTAAGCTTAATGATCAGAATACATAAAATAAATTTATTAAGAAATGTTTCTGATGCCACAAGAAGGACAGAGTGAGAAATGGCAGCATATGTCAGAAAGTGAAAACACCGTCATGTTTACAATATGCGAACATTAAATTCCTGGCGAATATCACAAGAGTATCCGGAAATCTATCAGCAATTAAAACATATTCTATCCAATATTATTGTCTCAGAGTAATAAAAAGCATAGCAACAAAAACGACGAACTGATTCTGTTATTACACATTTAGGCCATTTTGAATGAGTAATTCCTGTTGTTGTTGAACAATTGTATTAACACAATAATTAGCTATTTACATCGTTTATTTTTACACAATCAAAACAACATATTAGGTTGTCACTATACATGTTTAATAGCACATATATAACACAAGAGCAAATATCTTCTGCCATCATTAGTATTGATGGGTGTACTAATACTAAGGATCAATTCTTGTGATTATCAGTCGTAAGAAGAATTCCTGTCTTGCATCTGTTGTTTGGTATGTCACGTGAGTAGTCACTTCAAACGTCTGCAATGCAAAAACGACAACAAAACAAAAATACAAACAAAATTGCAAAATAATCAGACACAACATATATTTACAAAACAATCTTTCTCAACATAATGCCTACAACTACAAAAGATACACACAAAATTGCACTTAGCATTATCACACTAAATCTATCTAATCTGACCCATGCCGTCGTATTTCCTTCTTTAATTAACGTTCTGCTCCTACATTTTTCAAATAAAATCGCCACCACTACACAATTCACAATGCTTACGTATAGGGAAGGAATCGATTTTCTCCAACAAACCACAAGGCGACAATTATTCAAGCTAAGATAGATAAAACACGGGAAAAATACCCGCCCCACTTACCGGTCATCTTCCTTGACCACACCAATCGAATGTATATACCACCCCAGTGTCTTCACAGACAAGTTTATCTTCGAACGTTGCCCATACTGCTAGATGTCCAGGTTGGCATAGCTAAAACTGACTTGATTCGTTATAACTTATAAAAACTAAAGTATCAAAGTGCAAATCAATATCTCTTTGTATAGTACTAATTTCCAGAAGAGTACACCACATTATTGAGAAATGCAGTGTTAGTATGAGCAAGTTGAAAGCAAACGTGTTGTTTGATAATCGATAGAACACCGTTGGGTCTTTAAGCTAACTTTCAGCGTGCTCTCGTTGCCGCTGCGACAATTTCTCTCATTCCGCACCCTACTGCAGGTGTTTATTGTTGCAAACAACAGTTGATTGTCCAACTACATCAGACTTTCCAGATCAGAAAGAGAAATATCTATGTGGTGATGTCAATTGAAACGAGAAAAAGAGTGTTGAGGGGATACATAGAGCCTGTTCTTTTGTATGGATGTGAAACTTGGACAATGTGCAGTCAAGCTGAAAAACATCTGATGGCTGCAGAAATGTGGTTTCTGAGGAAAATGCAAAGAATACCATGGACAGATAGAAAAACCAATGACCAAGTACTACAAGAGACAAATGAAAATCGTAGATTGATTAGAGAAATTAGACGTAGACAGTCAAAATTTTTTGGACATGTTATGAGAAGAAATGGACTGGAGAACTTAGTGACAGCTGGCAAGATCGAAGGGAACAGACCAAGAGGAAGACCGAGAGGAAAATACCTGGATGGCTTGGCCACATGGCATGGACGAGACATGAACACTGAGCTGATCCACGACTCTGGTGATCGAGTGAAATGGCGAATCATGACCGCCCACGCTTTCCGGCATGGCACATGATTGATTGATTGATTGATTATAATATGCATTTCATCGGATAATGTTCTAACTCATCTTTTCCTATAATATTTGGCTATTCGAATTAATTTCGCACAACTTCGAAAGGTCCCTAAAGTCTTCGCATCTTGAATTCCGAGTTATTTCCTTGTTCTAACGGTAACATTCTGTTCTGACTGACTGAGGGCACTGTTCTCATTCTCAATGTGCTACACTTCACGCAAGCCCTTTTATAAATCTTATGATCGGCCTTGAACTGTTTTCAAGCAATTTCCTCACTTTATCCCTATCGCATGCTCTTCTGCGGGGTGGCGACTTTTTCACTCTCCCTGTCTCTCAATTCACACAGACAGTGGAGGTGCGCAACCTAATGTCTTACCTAGTGGCATGTGCATCATCTCTATTTCTACACTCGGGACCTTGCTATCGAGTCCGTCCCTTGCCTCCTTGTGGCCGGCGGGCGTGAACGTGATCCCCTGTCCTTAACCATCAGAGGGGTGCCTAAGTGCATCTTGATAACGATCAGCTTGTATATTCTGAGCTCTGTTGCTGAGATCTTTTAGCGACGTTTATGTAGAGACAGTGCGCTGCTGATCCCCAGGTAATGCACTGGTGCACCTGTTTTTCGCTGTGTGGATCTGCGTTTCTTTCTACTAAAAAGGCACTCGTAATCAGGTGGTTATTTTGACAGAGAAGATTTTACAACTTCTCTGGAACATATCGATGGAGATGCCTATGGATCGATTATTCCCTTCCATCAACTCCAATTCCTTAGGATCCCAAGGACAGTAATTCTTTTTCTAGTATGCCATGTGAGAGTTCATACAGCATTAAGGGTACCCAACCCGGTCTGCTGTAGACTTCTGTATACAGTGATGTCATTATATTCCCAATGTAAAGTCTACCTTGCAAAACCTATATTTAAAATGCAAAGTTTATTAAATGAAATAACCTGTAACTTATATTATCATCTAGTGACAAATGTGAATGTTTTATTTTAAAAGTTATTACACAACCCCAAAGCAATAGATACAAACTTTGTAGCCTGCACAATTTACATCGACAACCAACACTACAGTTTTGCATGTATGAAAGAAGGAAAGAGACATGTCATTTGTTGTTTTTGTTGTTGCATATCCCTTACAGGACGTTGCAGTCAACGCCAGCAGTTTTCAAGCGCTATTGATGTATTAGGCAAGTTTTACATTTACTAGTTTGCCATTGCTTTCTGAACGACAGACTCACAAACCCCCGTAAGTTACCAGCGCGGCGCGATCGCTGCCGAATCTCCCACGTGGATATACGGGATTACGGACAGTGTCGTTAAGGTAATTAATTTAATTATTCATCATCATCATCATCATCATCTTCCACTTCTGCCGTCAAGCGTCGTGGGGAGGAATAATTTGCGTTCCAGCGCCCGGTGGACGGCACTGGATAGTGTCATTCCGTGAGGTTGTACAATGTCTCTGATGTCGTCAATTTAATTATTAATGGTTAGAAATACAAATCAATACACCATTCAAATAACATAAAATGCACGCAACTTTGTGCACTGTCGGGGAAAAATGTCTTACCATTTATTTGAATTGAGCTTCGCTGTTTTCTTTGAGATTCTTTAGGGATTTCAAACTCTTCATCAAGGCCGGGCAAAAAAATCTGGAAAACAGTGGTACATTTGTTTGAGTTGTAGTACTAACATGATTAACAGGTATTTACATGTAAACGACCTGTTAAAGTATAAGAGATGTGAACTAAACTTACAATTACTAGTGCTTGCTGCACATGAGTAGTGATCAAACGTTTTAACTCCTGTACCATACAACTCACCACACGTTGGTAAGTCACTTCCAACATAACCACAATCGCTTCAATTACCACTTGCATTCATTTTGAACTAGTTGCTTCTTAAAATGTTTCTGTCATTGTTAATAATGTAACTCCTCAAATCTCAGAAAGTAATTCATAAACCATTTCTGGCCCAGCGTGTCAGCATTTAAAAATAATGATTGCTTAGTACTTAACGATTTAATTAAATTATTATAACATAAATTCCCCATATGTCTTTGGACTAAAAGCTGGACAAAATATGAAAGGTTGTTGAACTAAAACTATGCATGTGATAAGAATAGAAGCAGATGGAAAATAATGTCTGGTATGCCTTCACTAAATAGTTTATTAGAAAGATACAAACATATCCTTTGAATAAAAGTGTTCAAATTTGTTATGCTGATGTCTTTAACTACTTATCAATGTATGGCGTGACTGACTATTTGTAATATTTTATATATTATCTACAATAAGCACAAGTTTTATTTTATTTTATTATTTTGTTTTTATTTTATTATATTGCTGCAACAATATGCGCTTGACCCGGCCGCCGAAGATCTGTCGTGAACTAACGTCCTCTCCGAAACATTCGTGCCCAGTCTGTCACTGCTGTCTTCGACACACATTTGTTACCATACGCTGCCTGCATTCTTCGATGAATGTCCACTGGTCGACATCCTTCAAATGAAAGAAACTGAATAACCGCTCTTTGAGCTTCTTTGGACGGATTTTGGATCAATCAATCAATCATGTGCCATGCCGGAAAGCGTGGGCGGTCATGACTCGCCATTTAACTCGATCACCAGAGTCGTGGATCAGCTCAGTGTTCCTGTCTCGACCATGCCATGTGGCCAAGCCATCCAGGTATTTACTTCTCGGTCTTCCCCTTGGTCTGTTCCCTTCGATCTTGCCAGTTGTCACTAAGTTCTCCAATCCATTTCTTCTCATAACATGTCCAAAAAATGTTGACTGTGTACGTCTAATTTCTCTAATCAATTTAAGATTTTCATTTGTCTCCTGTAGTACGCGGTCATTGGTTTTTATGTCTGTCCATGGTATTCTTTGCATTTTCCTCAGAAACCACATTTCGGCAGCCATCAAATGTTTTTCAGCTTGACTGCTCATTGTCCAAGTTTCACATCCATACAAAAAAAAAAAAAAAAAATAGGCTCTATGTAGCACCTCAACACTCTTTTTTCTCGTTTCAATTGACATCCTTTTATTGGTCAGTATGTTTTTCATCTTGCTAAAGGCTGCTTTCGCCAAGGCGATTCTTGTTTTAATATCTTCAAGGCATCTCCCATCAGATGTTATGACTGTTCCGAGATAATTGTACCGATGCACTTATTGAAGAATATTCCCATCTACTTGTATATTACATTGTGGTATTTTGTTCTTCCTAGTGACGACCATAATCTGTGTCTTTTTACAATTTAATTCTAATACCAGTTCAAAACAATGTTTTTCCGTAGTGAATTTGAATAACGAAGACACAAACAATAGATTGCACGATTTATTGCCTGGCATATTTCGCTGCATCTCGTCAGGTACATACTGCAGAAATCACACAACTTACGTGAATTAACTAGATAAATTCTTCAAGTTGAAATATACACATATTCGCACAGTAATGTCACTTATCTACCATGGTAATTTTAAGCTGACTAACATGTCTTTCTATTTGCACAATTCTGGCTTGCGTTGATTGATGATAATTGCTTCTGCAAATTTTAACAAGCGAGTATTTTGTGTGTTAAACAACACGCGAAAGGCAGTGTCTCTGTCAACCACATGGTCGCTCTCGACAATGTGCCTACCAATTGAAGACGCCGGGAGCTTCCGGTGTGTCGGCCCCACGAGGCTAGCATCTCCTGTGTGTTGTATCTTGTTGACCCATTGAGGTATGTGTTCTGACACTCGTTTGTTAAGCTGTCTCTCTGTTCTACCAATGTAGAAGGTCTGGCATCTACATGTGAATTGGTAAGTACAATTGTTTGTGGCGTACAGAGGAATAGGCTCTTTGACTGTTGGTGTAGGAATCGGTATGGTTTTATATCTAATGACTGGAGTTGCAGCACAGAATGTTCGGCCTACTGCTGTAGTAAGCCGGTCTTGTAGACGTTGCATTACGTCATCCCCTAGAAAGGTTAGCTGGATGAATACCTTGAGTTTAGGGACTGTAGTTAAGTCTGGTTTTGGTTTGGGCTGTTGGCAGTGGCGCTTTATAAATCCTGTGGAGTACCCATTCAGGTTTAAGACATTCTTCAGAGGTTCAAATTCCTCTATCAGTGTGTCCTGGGTGCATATCTTTCTAGCACGGTCAAACATGATAATACCAGTTGTTCACTGTGTGCAACAAACGCATCTACTAATTGTTGCAGATCCTGCTCATTGTCTGCAATCAATACTGTATCATCTGCATATCTAATGTTATTGGCGTTTCGTCCTCCAATGCTGATTCCATTTATATTTTCTACATTTCTGAAAATATTTTCACTGTATAGGGAAAAAAGATCTGGAGACATTACACATCCCTGCCTGACACCTCTCTTAATAGACTGATATTGTCCCACTTCATTATCAATCCTTATGTCAGCTTGTTGTTTCCAATATATGTTTTTTTATAAGTCTAATGTCTTTTCCATCAATTTGTAGATCTGCAAGCATATTTACCATGTTGACATTCAACGCGGCCATTTTCTAAACGGTCAGAAACAGAATCTATGCTTCATTGGACAATAAACACGTGCTCTTTTATTCATTGGTCAGTACTTATCACATGACTATGACATGATCATGTTCAACGTACGCAATTACGCGTGGTGCGGCACGAACGGATTTCAAATGAACGCCCCTTATAATTAAATATGCTCTAGAAAATTATATTAACATACATATGTTGTCTAGGTGTGTCTTCTCGGAAGCCCAATAGCGTATGTTCAGCTAACATTTGTGATTGATTGTGGTCTGGGTTTGCTGACGTTATCGCACAACCAGTTGGATAAACTGAACATATGCAGGGCCGTGCCGTGTTAAGATACAGAGCAGCGGCCGCTTCAGGCGGCACTTGAATGGGGCTTCATAAGGGGGAGGCATTTTAAAAGAAAAAACATGTAAGGGGCAGCAGTTTTGAAAACTTGCATCATACTGAGAAAATCTACCGCACGGTGCATATATGCAAAATGACGCCATTAGACAACATTAGATGGAAGATGCTTTACTGAGATAAAGAACAGAATAGGAAAGCAAAAAAGACATTCTATTACATTAAGAACGGTTTGGGCATTAAGTTATTGTCCTTGAAAGTTAGAAAAAAGAGTTCTTGCATATTAAATAGAACCAATTTTAACATACGGCTACGAATCCAGGACAATTAGCAAAGAGGCGAAAAAATTCTCCGAAGCCTTGGAGATGTGGTTATATAGACGGATGCTGAAAATTAATCGGACATACACAATGACCAACCTGGGCGTTTTGAGAGAAGCTGCGTCGCAAGACAATTTATCACAAACATCAGAAAGAAGCAGTCATCATTTTTTTGGCGACATTATGAGAAGACGCAAACTGAAACATGTTGTGACAACTGGAAAGATTTGCGGAAAGAGAGATACAGAAAGACAATATTAGAAGATTCTTGACATTCTTTTGTCATGGCACGGAAGGAGTCAACACACGAACTGATTCTTGCATTCGGAGATCACAATTTGTGGATAGGCGTGACAAGGCGCTGGGTGATGATGATGATGATGATGATGATGATGATGATGATGATGATGATGATGATGATGATGATGATGATGATGATGATGATGATGATGATGTCATGCAATATTTATGTCATACCTCAGACAGTGTTCACATATATCATATAAATCTGTTCTGTGTAGCGAAAAACGTTTGCTATAAAGAATACCATGGATAGACAGAAAAACCAATGAACAAGTCCTTCAAGAAACAAATGAAGATCGTAAACTGTTTAGTGTCATTAGACGAAGACAGTCACAATTTGTTGAGCATGTTATGAGAAGAAATGACTTGGAGAACTTGGTGACAACTGGCAAGATCGAAGGGAAGAGACCAAGGGGAAGATCCATAAGTAAATACCTAGATGGCTTGGCCACGTGGCATAGCCGAGACAGAAACTCGGAGCTGATTCAAGACTCTGGTGATCGAGTGAGATGGCAAAACATGACCGCCTACGCTTATCGGCACGGCACATGATGGATGGATATCATAATTAATGATGTTATGGATTAAGATAAAACAAAACATACTGTCATTTACTACCAATATAGTTTCTTAGTGTATGGCGGGGTGGGGTGGGGGGGGGGATCTTGAGCCGGAGGAATTAAGGCGGCCAGGCTAGTGCATTTCCCATGAACACTGTAAGTTAAGGTTTTTCTTTTTGCCCCCGACAGAAAAAGAATCCACGCTTACCGAGGATTAGAACCTGGGTCTCCCGAAGGAAAATCTGGCATTCTAGCCACCCGGCCAGCCGCTCCTCTTAAGATATATGAACTAAAAATAAATATTTGATCTCTGCCATGATAGATTTGTAATAAACCAATATGTCAATCCATTTGTCTACTTGTTCTTGATCTCGAAATAAAAAAACAAAACAAATATGATGAGTTAAACTTATGAAATCAACAACAGCACAGGAAAAAAAGACACACACACACACATACAGACTTAGACAAGTAGAGATATACCGAAACATACCACCATACTGTTTGATCTAGCACCTTTATCCTTCGCCCTATTTACTGATTCAAGTCTCTGTTGTTTGGGTGGTTCTAAAGCTTGTGGAACAAATGTCCAACCAGATGGCATATAATCTTTGTGTGTTTCATCTGTGTCAGTTACCAAGCTACCAGCAACAACAGTTTCAGCACCACCACTTTTGGTGAATTCCTGACCATTTTGTAGCATCACGATGGCTTCAGGATGACAAGAATTAGTTTGTGCTGGAAAAGAGAACATAATTGTGATTCGAGTCTAAAAATATAAAAATATATATACTATTTTAACTCTTAATCTGCTATTTTGCAAACGTTTATTAATTTTGGCGTCTTGGGCTGTCTAGCACAGGACGCCAAAATTAATAAACATTTGCAAATTAGTCACACGTAACAATAAAATCTGTGGTACTGCGGTAAAGCTGTGGAAAAGTACACAATATTGAATTATACGAAGCAATACAGATTTATAGAACATAGTTTCGGAAAATATAGGATGTTGCGGCGGCTGGCCTTCATAAAAAAATATACAAAACATAACATATAAATAAGAGAAAGACACTAGAGTGACTACATCAAGGCACAACACCCGAATGAGAAGATGAAAAGTTAACAAAGAGAACAAGCCAGATCAAATCGTTATAAATATGTGATCAAGTGTTATTTTTGTAAAGCCTAGGGCCATTTGCAGAGAAATTGTAAGCAGATAAATTGTAAAGTAGAGCAGAGTTTAAGCACGCAAATGCACTTACTGTCTACAGTCAGGTAGTGAATCAGATGAAGAACAAATAGCTAATGCAGCTGAGGTAATTGACACCTTTACCTCGTCAGCATGTAACACGTGTAAAGGTTTCACGAAGATGGTGGTCTTACATGTGGTCACATCATTCCCATTACTAATGAAGAGACAAATGCTTCCATAGACCTTATTCGTACCTTCCTTTACCTTCATCATCATCATCATCATCATCATCATCATCATCATCATCATCATCATCATCATCATCATCATCATCATCATCATCATCATCATCGTCGTCGTCGTCTTCGTCGTCGTCGTCATCATCATCGTCAATAAAGATGATTATAAGTATAGAATAGTATGGAATTGTGAATGTGAACGGAATAAATGATGCTATATACACATTTCTAACACTAATCACCATCATCACGTGTCATGACAAAAAGCGTGGGCGGTCAGTTTTCGCTATCTCACACGATCACCAGAGTCGATGATCACCTGTGCGTTCATGTCTCGACCATACCACGTGGCATAACCATCTAGGCATTTATTTCTCTGCCTTCCTCTTGTCCTTTCCCTCTTAATCTTGCCAGGTATCACCAAGTTCTCTAGCGTACTTCTTCTCATACCACGTCCAAAATTATTGTGACTGTCTACGTCTGATTTCTCTAGTCTGTATGCGGTTTCTATTTGTTTCTTGTAGGACTTGACCATTATTTTTTCTGTTTATGCATTGCATTTTTTGCATTTTTCTCGGAAATCCGATTTCGATAGCCATTATATGTTTTTCAGCTTGTTTGCTGATTGTCCACGCTTCACATCCTTACAAAAGTACAGGTTCTATGTAGCACTTCACTAATTTTCTCGTTGTAAGTGACATCGATTTGTCAATATGCTTTTCATCTTGCAAAAGACTACCTTCGCCATAGCGATTCTTGTTATAATCTATTCAAGGCACCTCCCGTCAGATGTTATGACTTTTCCGAGATAGTTGTAGCCATTATTTTGATTAAGAATATTCCCCATTTACCTGTATATTGCATTATGACATTTCATTCTTCCTAGTGACGACCATAATCTGTGTCTTCTTACAATTTAATTCTAGCCCTAGTTGTTCACTGTGTGCAACAACCGCATCTGCTAAATGTTGCAGATCCTGCTCATTGTCTGCATTCATTACTGTTGAGTTGGGTTGAGTCAAGAACTGATATCTTTGCACTCGGGGCATTCTCATAATAGCTCAGTCCTCATCTTCAACAGCAAGCGTAGAGTTCAAATACTAATGGTGCATACTGATTATATATTCGTCTTGCTTTAACTCTGAGTTATGACTGTCGACCAGATTTTCTGACCAACCCTTGCTGCTGCATTATCTGCTGATCATGATAGTCCATTTGTTCTTTCGCATTTATGACATTCTCCCACAGGGTCTTTACCACATCTGCCTTACCATGCATCAAATTATCCCGTAATGGTAAGGCTATGTGTGTCCTGGAGAAAAGGTCCAGCGAATTCTCACAACCTGCGACCTCTGAAACGAAGCAAGCCTTTCTGCACGAAGCACGCCTATCTTTACCTTTAACAGCATTCATTGTGAATCACTTACAATCACTACATGCGTACAAAGTTTGTTCTCCAACCAGTGGAAAAGGACAGTAACCGCCTATAACTCTATTCTTAGACTTGAGGTTATAATATCATGTGCCGAGCTCTCTTTACTAAACAACGACTATTTTCGTTTGATGTGAATCCCAGGTACCTTGTCTGGCCTCTTAACACAGAGCCATCGGTATCGATAATCACATCGCCAGACGAGAGTAGTCGTTAATTAATTGCTGAATTTCTGTCTCCGTAGCGAATGTTGACCACTCCATACACTCACGAATCAGTGTGATTATAACCCCACACAAGTCTGAAATTCTGTTCGGCACTCTGACCCACTCTTTGCCTTTGTCAATCTTCTCAAGTTTGCACACTTCTCTGATGGTGTCTTCTGCCTGAATCATCCATGATCTCCCTCATAGGAGACTGACCCTAGATGCATCCTGCAAATCATCCAAGAGGTGTTCCTTGTCCGCAGCTACCTAGAATTAATTATCACCTTGCTTGCAACACCTTGCGCCTATCAGCAATGGTCGGCACGCCAGGATATATCGCAAAGACTATTAGGGTGTCCCCTCTTGGATTTCCATGCCTGTGATATAATGAGAAATGTCAGAGATGATATAACCAGGGAGCGATATGATACTCTAAATATATGTGAACATGAAATACCAGAGATTCGATATGCTGATGATACAGTATTACTATCCACATCACAGAATGGTATAGAAAACCTAATAACCCCAAACCAAAGAAATAATTAAAATCACAACTTATGGCTTAACGTAGCAAAACCAAAGATAATGCATACAGATGAAACTACTATGGAGAAAGAAATATACGAGGGCGAGTCAATAAGTAAATCACACAGTTCTGTGGGATGGCAAGTAAATGTAGTTGGTGTTTTCTACAGGTGTCATTTGGTGACAGCAACATCGAACTTTATATTCCCGTTCGTCAGGTGGCGCTAGGTGTCTTATGCGCATGCGCAGCGCATAAACAAAATGGCGACTCCACTTACGGAGTGTACAACCAAAGCGCAACGTGCTGTTGCATGTTTTTTGTGGGCAAAAGGACTGCCTTCAAAGGACATTCATAAGGAAATGCTTCCTGTTTATGCTGACCACCAGCCCAAATCAAAGTATGCTTCAATGTAATGGAAACATCCTTCTTCGCCTTGTGTCCAAAAATTCAAGGTTACGCCATCAGCAGGGAAGGTTATGCTGACAGTGTTCTGGGATTGTCAAGGAGTGCTTTCAACCAATTTCAAGAAGGAAGGTGACAATGTGAATTCTGAATCGTACTATGAAGTTATATCAATGCTTCATGTTGCAATTCGATGAAAACGTCCAGGACTGCTGACTAGAGGAGAGTTGCTTCTTCATGACAATGACAGACCACGTACGGCTCGATTAACTCAGGATAAAATTAACCAACTAAGGTGGGAAGTTCTGGAACATCCACCTTACAGCCCCGACTTAGCGCCTAGCGATTTCCACCTGTTTGGTCCACTGAAAACCCACCTTGGCGGGAGACATTTAACGAAGGACGCCGAAGTTGAATGTGTAGTGAAAACGTGGTTTAGAAAACATAGCACGCAGTTCTATGCAGCCGGTTTGGGAGAACTGATAAAACGATGGGATAAGAGCACCAATTTTGGTGGAAATTATGTTGAGAAATAAAGGGACAATGTATTATAAAAATAAACTAGTTTTAAGTTGTTATCATATTTAGTTGTTTTCTACAACCATTTGTGACTTACTTATTGACTTTCTCTCTTATGTTAATGAGGACAGATTGGAGGTGGTGGGAAATGTCAAATATCTTGGGTCATTGATTACCAACAATGGTGACACAATGAAAGAAATTAAACGACAACTATCGGTTGCTCTTCAAAGACTAAAACAATTGAATAAATTATGGCGTGGGACAGATACAACTACAAAAATTAGAATTTTTAGAGTATGCATCTTTCCCATTACAACATACGACTGTGAGACCCGGGCGCTTACTAAACAAGCTGAACTGAGCATAAATGCCTTTGAATATAAATGTTATAGACGGGTTCTAAGAATATCTTGGGTTTAAAAACAAGAACAAATGCATCCACACTTCAAGAGCTGAATATTCAAGAGGGTTGGCTATTAAAGACTATAAAACAAAGAACATTGATATATTTTGGTCCCGTGAAATGTCATGAGAGTTTGGAGAGAACAATAATGGAGGGGTATATGCCCGGGAAAAGAGGAAGAGGAAGGTCAAAGAGAAGATGGTTGCAGGATGTGGAGGATGTGGCAGACGATCTCCAGATGGGTGTATCGGACGTGGGACATCTTGCTTGTGATCGAGAAGTTGTCCGGGTTCTGCAAAGGGCATGCTAGTGTATTAATGAATCGTAACAGGAACTCTTTGCATGATGATTCTTTTCAAAATCTTTTTGATGTGGCTCATCATACTAACTGTTCGATGTTGATCACATTCCAAGGCTCATGATTTCTTAGGGGTTGCAATAAATATAGGATTACATAATTCTGGAGATATATCTCCAGTATCATATATTGTGTTAAGCAGTCTGGTGACCTGGTCTATTTAATATTCTTCTAAGACATTGATAATTTCTATTGTGATGTTGTTTAACGCGGTGTCTTGCCAATTTTCATATAGTTAAGAGAATTCTGAAATTCCATCTTCAAAATTAATGGCCCTTAATTACTATTCTGAATTCATACTTTTTACGCATGTAAAATCATCCTCTTCCTCCTCCTAATCTTGCTCCCCCTTCTTCTTCGTCTCCTCCCCTTCTTTCTCCTCCTCTTTTCTTTTTCTATTATGATGTTGCCATTATGGTTTTTATTCAACCTGTTGGTCTTTTGTTAATGATGTGATTAATTCTTTTGTGCATTAATGTGATATTTTATTGATAATTGTGTGTATTACGTGAACTTACGATTAGAATATTCATCATTGATGTAGAAGATGTTACTTCTGTTTTCATTTATATCTGGTTCTGGGATCTCAACACTAGCTGACCTTCTGGGTACGGTATAGCTCCTCTTGACCTTTCCTTTTTTGGACCTAGAAAACCAGAAAGAGAGGCGTTATTGATTAAAGATATTAATCTTGAATCTCCGACAGATCTGACACCTTCACTTATATGCGAAGTTCTTGCTAACAATCATACATTGAATAAAAATGTGTATTAGCAATAAATAAATTCTTCAGTTCTCCTAGATTTGTTATTCAGAATGAAAGCATCACCGAAGTCCTCTCAGTTGACAAAACCAAGACAGATCCTCAACATCTTAGCAGTTTCTCTTCTTCTTCTTCTTCTTCTTCTTCTTCTTCTTCTTCTTCTTCTTCTTCTTCTTCTTCTTCTTCTTCTTCTTCTTCTTCTTCTTCTTCTTCTTCTTCTTCTTCTTCTTCTTCTTCTTCTTCTTCTTCTTCTTCTTCTTCTTCTTCTTCTTCTTCTTCTTCTTCTTCTTCTTCTTCTTCTTCTTCTTCTTCTTCTTCTTCTTCTTCTTCTTCTTCTTCTTCTTCTTCTTCTTCTTCTTCTTCTTCTTCGTCTTCTAGCTAGAGGTGTGCGCGTGTGTGCGGAATGACGAAGGCTTTCTATTCCAACATGAATTCTGTGTATTTATGGTTGTGTTTTTGTAAAGCTGACAATCTCTACTTTCAATATTTGTGAATTTAATCAATGCAAACACAAGAAGTCACCGAAGTCCTCTCAGTTGACAAAACCAAGACAGATCCTCAACATCTTAGCAGTTTCTCTTCTTCTTCTTCTTCTTCTTCTTCTTCTTCTTCTTCTTCTTCTTCTTCTTCTTCTTCTTCTTCTTCTTCTTCTTCTTCTTCTTCTTCTTCTTCTTCTTCTTCTTCTTCTTCTTCTTCTTCTTCTTCTTCTTCTTCTTCTTCTTCTTCTTCTTCTTCTTCTTCTTCTTCTTCTTCTTCTTCTTCTTCTTCTTCTTCTTCTTCTTCTTCGTCTTCTAGCTAGAGGTGTGCGCGTGTGTGCGGAATGACGAAGGCTTTCTATTCCAACATGAATTCTGTGTATTTATGGTTGTGTTTTTGTAAAGCTGACAATCTCTACTTTCAATATTTGTGAATTTAATCAATGCAAACACAAGAAGTCACCGAAGTCCTCTCAGTTGACAAAACCAAGACAGATCCTCAACATCTTAGCAGTTTCTCTTCTTCTTCTTCTTCTTCTTCTTCTTCTTCTTCTTCTTCTTCTTCTTCTTCTTCTTCTTCTTCTTCTTCTTCTTCTTCTTCTTCTTCTTCTTCTTCTTCTTCTTCTTCTTCTTCTTCTTCTTCTTCTTCTTCTTCTTCTTCTTCTTCTTCTTCTTCTTCTTCTTCTTCTTCTTCTTCTTCTTCTTCTTCTTCTTCTTCTTCTTCTTCTTCTTCTTCTTCTTCTTCTTCTTCTTCTTCTTCTTCTTCTTCTTCTTCTTCTTCTTCTTCTTCTTCTTCTTCTTCTTCTTCTTCTTCTTCTTCTTCTTCTTCTTCTTCTTCTTCTTCTTCTTCTTCTTCTTCGTCTTCTAGCTAGAGGTGTGCGCATGTGTGCGGAATGACGAAGGCTTTCTATTCCAACATGAATTCTGTGTATTTATGGTTGTGTTTTTGTAAAGCTGACAATCTCTACTTTCAATATTTGTGAATTTAATCAATGCAAACACAAAGTGACTAGTATATGTCTAGTTTCAAATTTCTCATTTTAGTTTATAGTTAGGATATTGACTCTCCTTATAAATGGCAAAATGTTGGGGAAATAGTGATTGACCGGAGCCAAGTCAGCTCATGTCACGGTTTAAGTGTGTAAAAATGCCTTGAGCGATTGGCACGCTTCGACTGAACCCAATAGAGAAAATACTATTGAAAACAAGACAATCGAGCTAAGACCGTCGTAGGAAATGCACGGATAGGAATCCGGGCTGGTCTGAATAGATCATATTACAGAAAAATTTTACTGATTCATTAGAATGAATGATTAAGTTGATTTTCACGATTGTGAATTATAATTATGATTGAGAAGTAATTATAAGCGTGAAATGTTCCGGTCACCGGTAAAATGTAAGTTCGTGGTTCTAGAATGGAGGAAGAAATGAAAGGGCCCACATGACATTTGAATAACAAATACAATTATAACTGTAGCCACATGTCCAAATAAATCTATTCAGAGGTCCTAACGATCCCTGACAATTTGGGGGATCGTAACGGTGAAGTAAAATAGAACCCGTGATGTGAATAGTGACTTAATTATAGTCAACTAGTTACTACTCAATATATTGTTCATGAGGAAACTTTCGGCAAGTCTGCTTACGAAAGACCAAGTATACATAGAAATAGAAATTATGCAGATAAATTTGCTAAATACCCCATGCTGTTACCCTAAATACTTTGGAAAGCCCCGTAATGTCACATCACATAGGGAAAACCCAGACCTCGTTACAGACTATACGAGTACACAGAGACGTTACAGTTGATAGTCTGATGTTTAGTAGATGAGACGAACTGAAGGATAGATTACACCTGTGTGTGTGTCGTCAAATAACATCAGTACACAGACTGAAAACGAACGCAACCACAGGACAGTGTGAGTAACGCTTACATGGTGTTTACCTTTTCAGGTCACGAGGAGTTGAGTCAAGAAACGACATCATGGCCATCGGGGCATTATTATAAGCTTTTAACTTTTCCAAAGAGTTATCTTTATTTTTATCAGAATTACATGTGTGTAATTGTGTTAAATATTAAAGTGATAGTACTGCATCACTTAATAACAGATCAGGAGAGCTGTGTAACAGGGATACTACTAGTCTTCAGTCTAACCAGAGTGAGCATTCTCCTCTCTGTGGACAGTGCCTTTCCTGTGCTCTCTTGGCCTTCTACTTGAAAACCTTACCTGATACTTTAGTGGAATCTTACCAGATGTTTCTGTTCCAGTACTATGGAGTCTTACGATCCATATCTGGTTATCATTTAGTAGTCGGCAACAATGATTTGGGAATACATATCTTCCATCTCAAGTTAACATACCACACAAGACTACTGATTTCTTCGGGACTACAATAGAATTACATAATTCAAGAGGTATATCTTCAGTACCATATATTGTGCTCAGCAGTTTGATGACCTGGTCTATTCCATATTCCTCTAAGGCATTGGTAATATCTGTTGTGATGTTATCTGGACCATGGATCTTTTAAGTTTTCATATGGTTAAGAGCATTCTGATTTTCCATCTTCAAAATTTATGGACCTTTATTATTCATAATATCATACTGTTTCTCTCGTGTATCATCATGAAGGTCTTTAACATAATCTGGCAACGCATGTAAAATCTGATCTGTTTCTATCATGATTTTGCCATCTTTGGATTTAGGCAGCCCGCCGATGTTTGCGTTCTTGTGTTAGTTATATTATGATTTATTTTGTGCAATAATACGGCATTCCTGGCATTGTGTTGGTTTCAATTGCCCTGCAATTTCCCTCAAGTCATGCTTCTTTCGCCTCTATGGGCAATGTTTTTAAAATTCCCGTGAATCTGTTAATATTTTCTATGGTTATTTTTGTTATTTCTTTTTCTTTCCATTAGTTTTAAGATGTCTTCATGTTACGCATTTCTTATGTCCCATCATTGTCATTTCTGGGACAGTTGTTTCTATGGCCTGGCTGACTGATTTCTTTAATATTATATTTCCCATTGTTCATTGATATCTTGAAACAGAATTTCCAAATAGGCCAATGCATCAAATCTCTATTTACCTCTACGTTAAATGTTATCTTGTTGTATTATGTTGCCGTGAAGTTGGAACCTCTACTGACTGACTGACTGACTGACTGACTGACTGACTGTCTGACTGACTGACTGACTGACTGACTGACTGACTAAACTAACTAACTAACTAACTAACTAACTAACTAACTACCTAACTAACTAACTAACTAACTAACTAACTAACTAACTAACTAACTATCTAACTAACTAAATGTTATCTTTAATCTCCTCACTTTCAGTGCACGTATTAGGGACGTTCATTTGAAACCCGTTCCAATGACTTTATTACAAAAGCATGAAAGAAACATTAACAGGTGTGGTAGATTTTTTTTTTTTTTCGGTCAGTCCTGTCGGCGTAGCTTGAAAGCTCGTCGGTGGGCGTCCAGTGGTTTTGCATGTATCACCTTGTACCGGGAGGGCGCGCTTTAGCGATGCTACTCTTGGCTTGCGTGTGCGTGAACGTCTGTCCTGTCAGTCGCCATACACATATGTGCGCTGGTGAGGCTCAACCGTAAATAGGGAGATCTGTTCGCAACTTAGACAAACAAAATCTTCTGTGGGCAGCTTCTTGCCGCATATGTGTGTGGTCTGTTCTGGAGGTCAGTCCGTCTTCGGCGAAGGAAATCTGGTTGATCCTATCAGTGCTCATACGCTCATTCGCTTGTCGCTACGTTTGTCTTAAAACTGAAAATAAAGGAATTGACGGAAGGGCCGTTTGCACGAGGCTCTCGAGAGCCAATATATACAGGGATAACTGGCCGTGGCAGCCTAACGTCACTGCATCTGTGTCCGTCTTCCAGTCGTCTTGCCATGCTCGTCACTGGAACCTGATGGACAAAGACGAGAGAGCGGGGACGATGGAGTTGCGCGACCACAACCTCGCTATACAAATCTAAAGCGCAAGTCATTCGTTCCTCATCAAAAGATGCAGTGTAATGAATGGTCCTCGTCATTCATGACGGACGAACATCAGAATTAAACAAATAATCCATTTTGAATGAATTATGCACCATGGGTTGGTCAGAAGAAGTCGCCGTAGGCATTCAGGCAAGCATCGCATTGCTTACGTAGGCGGCGAATGCCGTCCGCAAAAAAGGATTATGGTTGCTCACTGAGCCAAGTGTTTACTGCGTTCATTGCGTCTGCATCTGTATGGAATCGTTTCCCCTTGAGAGCCTTTTTTTTAGAGGTCCGAAAAAATGACAAATCAGGACTATAGGCTGGATGTTGCAGAATTTCCCCCTTCTTCCTTGCCAATGCTTCCTGCACAATCTTTGCGACATGCAGACGAGCATTATCGTGCAACAAAATCACATTGCGAGAAAGCATGCCGGGTTGTTTATTCTTGATGGCTTTTTGCAGCTTGTCTAGTGTTTGCGAGTAGTAAGGGTAGAGTTGATGTTGACACCGGGCTCTTTAAAGTCGGCCAACAATAGGCCTTCATGGTCAAAAAATGCTCTCAGCATAACCTTACCAGCGGAAACCTGTAACTTGAATTTTTTGGTTTTTGGTGATCCAGCATGCTTCCATTGCATGCTCGCTCTTTTGCTGCTCGGCTCAAAGTGGTTACACCATGATTCATTGCCTGCCACTATGCGGAAGAGAAATGCATCACCCTCCACTCTGTAACGCAACAGGTGGTTCAAACACCATCCCATGCGTTCCTCTGTTTGGTGGTCGGTCAACATCCGTGGTACCCATTGTGAACACACCTTCCGATATTGCAGTTTCTTAAGAACGACATTTTGAATTGCCCCAATTAACACATCAAATTCTTTCTCTAGCGAACGTATGCTTGGAAAACTGTTCATCTGTATTGCTGCATCATTTTTGACGATGGTTTTTTTGTTGCAACAATATGCGCTTGACCCGGCCGTCGAAGATCTGTCGTGAACTGACGTCCTTTCTGAAACATTCGTGCCCAGTCTGTCACTGTTGCCCTCGACAAACATTTGTTACCTTACGCTGCCTGCATTCTTCGATGAATGCCCACTGGTCGACATCCTTCAAATGAAAGAAACTGAATCACCGCTCTTTGAGCTTCTTTGGACGGATTGTGGATCAACACGGCCATTTTCTCAACGGTCAGAAACAGAACCTATGCATCATGGGATGGTAAGCACGTGCTCTTTTATTCATTGGTCAGTACTTATCACATGACTATGACGTGATCATGTTCATTGTACGCAATTACGCGCGGTGCGGCACGAACGGATTTCAAATGAACGCCCCTTATAGATGCAATTTTGTGTTTCTTGGTAAACACGTATTTTAATTTCTTTAATTTTATCTGTATATTGCTTATGACTAATCTATGGTCGCTGTAGCAGTCTGCTCTTGATATAGTTATTGCGACTTTTATGGCATTTCGAAATCTTCTGTTGATGAGTATGTAATCAGTTTGGCTTCTTATCTTATGATCATTACTGCTTTCTATTCGTGGCATATAAACTTGTATGACATTGAGATAAAAACGTCAGCCACTTAATTCTGTCTGTCTGAGTCCATTATTCATTGAGAGATTTTGATCTCTCCAAATCGATTATAATTGCTGCCTCTCATTATTTATTCTCACCACCAGAATGGATTGTGTTATATTCCCCTGCTGTCATTGTGCCCATTTCTATCCATCTCGTCTCACATATACATAAACAGTTAATATTCAGTCTTTTAATTTCTTGCTTGATAATATTTAAAATGTCATCACCGCTCATAGTCCTAACGTTCCACGTTCCCATTTTAAATCCTGTTAATCTTTTGCACTCGGTTGCTTGCTAACGGTCTGGAATAACCTGGTGCATATGACTACCCCTACAGAGCAATCACAGCAGTGATCATACTCTTCAGTAACCTTAGTCATTGTCTCCAAAACGATGCCCTCTCCCTACCGTCATGAAATCGGAGACCATAACCTACAATTATCTGTCGACTGCTCTTCAACTTCATCCACCACCTGCACCTATGGCTTCATGTAACCCTAATCGGGGGACTAAAAGGGTACTCCACCTTGCCCAAGGGTGTATCGTAGCCTAGAGCAGTAATGGAGGCCCCTTAATTCTCCCTTGATAGGGGAAACCCCTATGTCGCCACACAAAGGGTACATGATACTATTATGTATTGAGCAGAAATACGCAGAAACGCTGAAACAATTACAAATATACAGTCATTAACTGGTGCCTGCGAAGGGCCTGGAGAGAATGGTGCCACGGGGAGTGACCAGGGGATGTAGCTAGTCCTTGACTCAACTAAATCACTTTAACAGAATGTCAGAACGAAACTAGTGAAATCTTATACTGAATTTGGTCTGCTGTACGACACTCCTTGGAATGCGAACTAACAAATTACGATCTTTAAGGCAATGGAGATATAAATTCTGAGACAAATGTTGCGAAAATCTTAGGGTAACTAACGACTGCATGCAAGGAGCTAATGAAAGTAGAACAGTATACGCAACTATAAGAAAGAGACACACAATGTACTTTGATCATATAATGAGAAGGGTTGTACTGGAGACCAGTGTGACGACTGTAACGATCAGCGGTAGAAGACGAAGAGGCAGACAGAGAAATAATACTGGATGGTCTAAGACGATGGCATGACAGGATATCAGAAGACGATGGCATGACTCGATATCAGAAGCCGATGGCATGACGGGATATCAGAAGACGATGGCATGACTCGATATCAGAAGCCGATGGCATGACAGGATATCAGAAGACGATGGCATGACTCGATATCAGAAGCCGATGGCATGACAATATCATCAGTACAAATGATTCACAACACGAAAGACAGAATTAACGCCTACGATACTCTCCATGGTACATAATTGATTATGTATTGAACAGGAATACGCAGAAAGGCTGAAATAATTACATATACACTACGAATATTCACTAAAAGGTGCCTGCGTGGAATCAAAAAGCTAAAAATGGTTTGACATAATCAGTAACGCGAGACGTAGGGAAAAAGCTAGAACGATTCCATTAAATGATAGAAAGATGAGGAAAAGACGCTAGTGCTATTAAGAAAACATGATAACAGTTTAACTAGAAAATAATTTCTCTGACCCCAACGGATCATTTGATATAGAAAGAGACCTAAAACCTTGGAGAAGAGAATTCTAGACTAGGATAAATAATATGTGGAAGGGGGAGGGGGGGGGGAGGGAGGACATGAAGGACGTTTCAGGAGGAAGGAAAATATAGAACAGGTTGGCTTAAGTTGGTTGACGGCTTGTGTTCCATTGGGAAATAAATCGGTCAGAGGAAGAAATACCTTCTTGGTGGTTCTGTTATATATGTTTACAAGTAAATTCATAGTGACATGGGAAGAAATAACTAAGATAACTAATTTTTAAAGCTTGCAAATGTGATTCTTACATGGTTTTTCTTGACTTTCGTTTTGCTTCAAGTTGTTCGTCTAGTTCTATAGCAGCATCAATAGCTGCTTCTTCTGCTTGCAAGGTCTCTGCATCGAGCTCTGATCTATCTCCTTCGTTGAATGCTTCCTTGAATATTCTGGTAAAATCAAAAGATTCACCGAACTTAGTGGTATCTATTGACAGAAAGACATTGTTCTCATATCTCTTTTCTGGATATATAAGATTCTTATATATGTTCAGGCTCTGCTGATAAATTTCAGTTATGACGAGTATATTAGTCACATAAAAGCAGATACTCGCATATGTGAAATTCAAACCAAGAAAATAATTAGAATGACGAAATGTTTATTTTAAGACAAGTGAAATATTCTAGCAAATAAACATTTATTGTATGGCACACACTGTGAGCGATAGAGTGGTATGTATTCTTTAGATTGGTAAATGGATAAGAGCCTGTCATTTACTGATAATATAGTACATTGCGATGTATGGCAAGGGGGGGGGGGGGGGGCTTGAGCCTGGGGAATTAAGGCGGCTGGCTAGTGCAGCTGCTGCGAACTGTGCAGGTTAGAGTTAAAAACAAACAAACAAACAAAAACAAAAAAACAATAAAACAAACAAACAAACAAACACGTCGCCTTATCGAGAATTCAAACCTGTGTCTCCCCAATGAGAAACCGGCATTCTAGCCACTCGGCCAGCCGCTCCTCTTATAAGAGTGATGAACAAGTATTTAGAAGAAAGAATTAAAGGCGTTGAAATGTGGATGTATAGAAACATGTTGCAAAGATGATGAAATTACGAAGCGACAAATAAACAAGTATGGAAAAACTACGAATGAAGTTCAATTACTGAACCAAATCAAGGTAGGGCGTGACATGAGCCAAGTTAACTCATTTTAAAACTCGTTGTATAAGTGCAACATGCTTTGAGCGATCTGCATGCTTCGACTGAACCCAAGAGAGAAAAGACTCGGTACGCTCGTGCTGAGACCATCGTAGGAAAAGCATGGAACAGAAGCCGGGAAGGCCATGGTAAATTATCTATTGCCGCCATGTGAATAGATTTGAGAATCTTTTAAAGAACGTATACCATTGATTAGTTTGAAGTGTATTTCTGCTGGGAATATTATTGTTAATGTAAGCATACATTGTATTATGAGCCATACCCACTACAACCACTAATAACCACCGTCATTACTTTTTAATGGTTTTCTTTTGAAGCTATATGACCCGTGTATGATGATAATGTTTAAGCCCATCCACTACAACCCATCCACTACAACCAATATTATCCGCCATATTAATAAATTCACTTTGTTAATTGAAAAATAAAAATTAAAATAAAGGGGATGCAATATTACAAAATAAATACTGCTTAACAAAACGTTGGTTATTCCCCATTGATCCGGATCCGTGCGACGTCACATTGAAGTTCAGTGGTACCTTGGGTTACGAACGCCTCAGGTCACGAAAAATTAGGGTTATGAACAACAACTTCGAAACTTTTTGTCTCGGGTTACGAACACTGCCTCGGTTTACGAACGAAGGAGAGAGAGAGAGAGAGAGAGAGAGAGAGAGAGAGAGAGAGAGAGAGAGAGAGAGAGAGAGAGCAAGGTTTAACGTTGGAGACAAATGATCGTGTACAGTACAAATGAATGCCACTCAGTACTCACATCGCTTAGCTCTAGCCTAGTAGCCTAGTTTTGCACGCGTGCGTATCCTCGCTTTCATTGGTCTTACTACACAGCAGTAAAAGATTTATTAGCAGTGGCACTGTGTTCAGTTTATCTCTTTCATTATTTTCCTTGTTAACCCCATCAATTATCAGTTCGAAGAACGGTAGTGGTGCAGCTAGGAAGCAAAAACGTGTAACAGGTAAAGAAGGAAATAATTATGAAACATGAAAATGGCGTTCGTGTGTGTGACATCGCTAATGAGTACAGCATCAACTATTGCCACCTGTCAAGGTCTCACATCCGAGGTTGCGACGCGTTGTCTGTACCAACGCCAGACAACATAACAACACGCAACCCTGAGTAATGTTAGACACGGCAGAGAGAACGCGGCGTCGTTACCGACGCCCGGATAGGTAGCCACGCACAGCAATTGAGTTCACCCCGTGAACCGTGCAGGGGACACCAGCTGACATGTGCGTGTAAGTGTGGCGTGTAGGAACTGGCAGACGGGCTGAGATCGTTGAAGGGACAGGTCGCAAGGGAATGCGAGTTGAGTTTGAATCTGCCTTGAGAGCTAGCCTGTACGACAGTGGGAGACTGAGCCGAATGCTTGTATAGTTTAACTGTAAGTGAGATGTTTATTGCTTGCATGTATTATTATGTATTGTAGTGATCTTGTTCATGTTGAAATGATTGCTATAGATTGTCAGTGCGCGATGTTTGTGCGATAATTAATGCAACGCGTCAATAAAGCGTGTGAATAATACTTTCGGATATTCACTTCGTGTGATTTGATAGTTTGATATTACTTCACACTTGCCAGAAAACGAGCTACTTGTCTTGTGTTATGCAAGACTCTGACAAGTGCGAATGTGGGGGCTCGTCCGGGTTTTGAATCAAATGCAAACGTATAAATTTTTTTGTCCGAGTTTGAAGCGAATGTGAACATGCCGATAGAAGTGCGCAAGTCATAGATTAAGGTAAAGTAACGAATTAATAGAGTTGATTTAATTAAATTATAAGTGTGAAGATATTATTTGAAGCCAACCGAGGCGTCTTCAGACTTAGCACTAAATTCAACAAATTGTGTACCTAAAATCCAAAATGGCGGCCGTGCCCTTGAATGTCATTCAGTAGAGGTAGTGTGAGCGTGAAAGTTGTTGAAAGTGGTAACGACTAACAATAATACTTGACAGCATACAAACCTTTACAGACTTTAGTGACATTACACACACCATACATTTACAAACGTTCTAAATTTCGTTTAGTTTAAAAAGTACAGGGTTTTTGTGACAACTTTACCTGAGTCTGGTGAACTTCAAAAAAATTTTTGTGCGTCAACCCGAAAGACGTTCCAGTGTGATTTCGAGCACCACTGAACAGCACAGTACCCAAGGATTACTTGAGTATAAAATTTTTTTCCAGCTTTCTTTATACTTTCGTTAGTCTGGCTTTAGACATTAACTGTGCTATAAATATTTGTAACTTACTAACATCATAAGTAATTTTGTTTATATTTATTCCATCATATCTATTGTTCATCATGTCTTCTTTAAACGAGTTCATTGAAATGGGTTTAAAATTGAATATGTCCAGTGAGGCAAGCTGAGATCTTAGCACAAAGTAAGAAAGAAGAGCAAGAAACACAAATGAAAATTGAACAACTTAAAGCTAAAGAGAAAGTGAATAGAGAAACAGACAAAGATCAACCTCATAAGAAGTACCAAGGTCTGATCAAAAGTTACAACACAGGTGATTGCATAGCAGCATTCACCCAAAATTTTGAATTTGTTATGGATCATTACAAAATCCCAAAACCTGAATGGGGGATAGTATATGTAAGAAGTCTTTCTGGGGAACCTCTTAAAGTCATAGAGTCTATCCCAAATGACCTGAAAGAAGATTATCTTTACATTAAAGCAAAAATTATGTCACATTTTTTGCTAGATGAATCAGGTTATAGAGAACAGTTTAGGAAGTTGTCTCCTAAACCAACACACACGTTCTCTGATTACATCTCAGAAATTCAAAATATTTTTTCTAAATGGCTGTCAGCAGCTAAAGTAAATGGAAGTTATGATAAATTGGTTGACCTTATGTTGAGAGATAAGATTATTGCATCTCTCCCAGCTCCCTTTTCTAAATTTTTGTTGGAATGTCAGTGTGAAAGTGTTCAACAGATTGAAAGTCGTGGCTCTGGTTATTTTGCAGCCAATAAGCATTGTTTCTCTAGTGGTCTGACCAGCACAGACTTTGTAGCAGCAGCTACATATGGCAAATATCAGGCAGGGTCAAATAGCAAACAAAGACCTTATAAGCAAACTGCAGAGAAATTATATCAGTGTAAATATTGCAACTATGCACACAATGAGCATGATATGTGCGACCAACATCCTGGGTACACTGCTTACTTGCATAATTACATTTCTAAGCAAGAGAAAGAGAGGAAGAACTACAAAAAACTTACAAAATGTTACCTTTGTAAGGCTTTTGGTCACTGGCGTAAGGATTGTAAAGCCAAGTCAATGACCAAAAAGGCTAATGCAGCCATGTTTGACATTTCTTCGTCAGAAGATGAAAGTGTACAAGATCACCCAGTAAACTCAGCACATTCCATTGAGGTATTCCATCAGGAAAAATGTACCATTTGTGATCAATTTCATGAGGATGGCGTGTTAACATGCGGCCATTCTATACCTATTACCAGTGAGGAGGCCAATTCTGTAGTAAACTCCAAAGGTAGACTGAACATCCACCAGGGGTATGTTAATGGTAAACCTGCCACAGTTTTACGTGATAGCGGAAGTACTCTCATTGGTGTAAAGAGAGATTATATTTTACCAACACAATATAGTGGTAAATATGTAACATGCAGGACATTCTCAGGGAACATAGAGAAATATCCACTTGCGTGGGCATATATAACGACACCATTCCTTACAGGAAAGGTTAAATGCGCAGCATTAACCAATCCTTGCTGTGATATTATCATTGGAAACCTTCCTGAAGTGAATGACATACCACATGACATCAATACATCATCTGTCAGTTGTAATATCGATACTACCACTTCACCTTCATCACCAATCACCATTCATGATGTATTACCACCTGTAATTGAATGTACAAATACCAACCTGGCTATGCCAGAACATACATGTAATTGTGTGAATGTAACATCAATGTGTGATGAGAATGATCGTTATAATGTAGTAAACGCAGTAACTCGATCTACTGCACAGATGCAAGATCGAATCGATCAAACAGAGGCTTTACAACGAGTAAGTCCTGTTGTAACATCTCCTGAGACAACTAGGGAGACGTTTATAACATCTCAGAAAGCCGATCGATCTCTGCAAAAGTATTTTAAACTGATAGGCCAAAAGCCAAGAGTAGCAAAGAATGCTCAATGGTACTTTGCTCTCAAGAACGGAATTCTAACACGGTTTTACACAAAAGGTTCCAGCACTATAGAACAAACAGTGCTACCGTTAGAAAACCGCAAGCAAGCATTGAACATAGCTCATGACATACCCTTTGCAGGACACATGGCTTATGCTAAAACTAGAGCAAGGTTACTTACTCAATTTTATTGGCCAAAGTTTTGCATCGATACCAAACAGTATTGCAGATCGTGTGACATCTGTCAAAAGCTTGTCAAAAAGGGTAAACACCCACAAGCTGAATTGCAAGTTACTGATTTGGCTACTAGACCGTTTGAAAAGATCTCGGTCGATATAGTTGGTCCTCTGAACCATATAACATCTAAAGGTAATAGATACATTGTAACACTCATTGATCTATGTACTCGTTGGCCAGAAGCGATTCCAATGAAGAACATAACTTCCAACGACATCATGGAAGTGTTCTTTCATATTTTTGCGAGGGTAGGATTCCCTGATACCATCCTTTCAGATCGGGGTAGCCAATTTATTTCCTCGGCTACACAAGCCTTTACCAAAATGTTGGGTGTTAAACAATGCTTCAACAGCCCATATCACCCACATTCGACCGGTATAGTAGAAAAGATTAATGGCGATATGAAACATATGCTCTCGAAGGTAACCCAAGAACATCCTGAAGATTGGGATACTTATCTGCCTGCCATTTTGTTTGCATATAGGGAAGTGCCCCATTCCAGCACTGGGTTCTCACCATTCGAAATGTTATATGGTGCACAACCACGCGGCCCATTATCTCTGTATGAAGCTGTGTTGACTGGAAGTACAACTGTGTTTATACCCATTTCACCATATGAACATGTAACATCATTGCGTGATAGAATTATGAAATCATGTATATTAGCCAAAGAAGCTCTCCAAAAATCAGGAGCTATTTACCGACAATATGCCAACAGAGGAAATAGAACTATTACACTGACGCCAGGACAGGACGTGCTTCTTCTTTTGCCAAGTGATAGACATCTCCTAACTGACTCATGGCAAGGACCGTTCAAAGTGCTACGACAAATTTCGACGGTAGATTACGAGATTGCAGTTAGGGACAAACATAAGATTTTTCATATTAACATGCTCAAACCTTATCACCACAGGCAAGACGAACAAGTAGAGACTGCAGCAAGCCCCTCCATAGTGGACCAGACGGACGACAACGACACTGACGAGATACCAACACCAGGTCTTGACACAACGACCAACTTACAAGACATTAAGGTAAATCCTAACCTGACACAGACACAGACTAACAGTTGCAGACAACTGATACAAGACTACAGGACTATCTTTTCTGACAGCCCAGGACAGACAGATTTAGTGCAACACCAAATCATCTTAACATCTGACGTTCCTATTAAGTGTAGACCATATTCCATCCCTATACACTATAAAGAAAAACTTCATCAAGAAATCATTGATTTAGAAACAAATCATATCATTCGACGTTCACAATCTCATTTCTGTTCACCAATAGTTTTGGTACGCAAAAATGACAACACTATTAGACTTTGTGTGGACTATCGTAAGCTCAACAGCATTACACAGTTGGATTTATAACCAATGAGCAACTGTGAAGACATCTTGACTGAACTATCTGACTCACGTTATTTTACTAAACTTGACATGACAAAAGGCTACTGGCAGATAGCTGTACATCCTGATAGTATACATCTGACTGCATTTGCCACACCTTGGGGTTTATACGAATGGTGTAAACTACCTTTCGGATTAGTCAATGCACCAGCTACCTTCGTCAGAATGACAAGAATTCTTTTGACAGACATTGCTAACATCATTTGGTACATGGACGACATTTGCATACACACAAAGGACATGACAGAGCACATAACAGCACTACAGCAGACATTTGACAGAATTAGACATCATGGAATGACTGTAAAACCTTCCAAAGTGGATATAGCCTTTCAGGAAATTTCATTTTTGGGCTATAAGATCTCAAATGGCTTTATATCAACTGACGATAACATCATGTCCAGAATTTTGAAATTGTCGCTTCCGACAACTAAGAAACAGTTGCGAAGTGTGTTAGGTCTGTTAAACTATTATAGACAGTTTATTCCTCATTTTGCTGAATTGACCAAATGTTTCACTGATCTACTAACAAATAAACACCCCAATGTGATTGTAAACAGTGAATGTTTAAGGCCAGCATTTACGAAAATTCTTTCTTATTTTTCTAAATCACCTATTTTGAAATTGCCAAATTTGAATATTACTTTTAGATTAAGATGTGATGCGAGCTCCGTAGCCATTGGAGGTGTGCTTTTCCAAGAACAGGACCAAATCTTGTACCCAGTATACTACGTCTCTCGAAAACTGAACACCAGCGAACGAAATTACAGTACACCGGAACTCGAGGCTCTTGCCATGGTATTTTCGGTACGTAAACTTTCTAGATTTCTGTTAGGCAAACATTTCATTATTGAAACAGATAATACTCAGCTGACAATTGTTACCAGAGGAACGCCTAGTAACAGCAGGGTGGCAAGATGGTCCCTTCTTCTGCAGGACTATAGCTATGAGGTTAACCACATAAAAGGTTCACAAAACTGTCTTGCAGACCTTTTGTCGAGATGTCCATACAACGAACCTAATACCCAGTCGACACCAGAGCACAGTGCAGAGGGTGTATAAAACTGCAACGTAGATAGTGCTCAGTACCACAGCCAATTGTGACAATGTGTCAGTAACGCTGTGTACACCATTGTGATGGGGAAGATTGTATCTCCCAATGTATATAACTTATGTACATATTGTGATTCTTATTATTATCATGCGAATGAGTGCGTGTATAATTGTGAGATATGTGAAAGAATGAAATCAGTATTATGTAAACTAATGTGTTGTATAACTGTGAGATATGAGAAAGAATGTAATTATTATTGTAAATAAATATTTTAACAACCAGACACTACGGAGAAGTGTCACGGGACAACACTAGAGGATCCAAGAAGTTACCAAGCACTAAAACGTGAGGTAATCCTAAAGTATCCAAACCGAGGTGCCCAAGACGTTTTAACAAGGTACGAAAGATGACTGCGACAGTACAATCCGAGCAGAAGACGGAAGAGATGATCCAACAGCTGATAGTAACAACTACTACTCCGTTTATAGAAGATCCATCAAGAACGGACCAGCTTTGTTTGAATGACATCACAACACATGTAATAGTACAGCTATATACTTCCGAGTTTTTGCATATTATTAAAAGTATATAAATGTATGACGTTGTATTAAAATGTAATTTAAAATATTTCCATATACGGAATTGTATATGTCGATTTTTTTTTAGGATGTAATCTCAGCATCGTAACTTGATTGCTTCTTTACAAACGTGACTTTTTGTGCACATTTGTCAATAAGGATCAAATTATGACACTAAGAAATAAATTTCCAATTGTAATTTATGTCTTGTAAACGACGATAAATTATTGTTCCTAATTTTTCTGTATAATAACCAGGGGACATTATTCTAAATTATTGGTGATATGTAAATATGTATTGTAACCATGAACATGTGTGCTTGATAAATAACATGTCAATGTAACATCGTTTAGATATGGACAGTATATTGCCAAAACTGTTGACCTTCATTAGAAACTCTAAACAGAGGTCTGATGGAGGAGTCATCTCAGAGGGAGATGCTCACGGCTTGACCTGATTATTTTAGTATTTTTGTTCTTGGTTGTGAGGTAGGGGCCAGTTTAGCCGATACCTACCTGACTAGCTGGGTCACAGCGAGGTAATGCCCATTAAATATATTGTACTTGACTGTTGTACTTCATAGTGCAACATAAGTGGTGTATACATATTGTTGACTATTCACCTGTATATATTTATTATAATTGTTAATGTATAATGTTCGACTTTGACATGTTTAATAACACCTAGATATATATTGTACATGAAAGGAAATCCTTTCATGAAAAAGGGGTGTGGAGAGTGTCAAGGTCTCACATCCGAGGTTGCGACGCGTTGTCTGTACCAACGCCAGACAACATAACAACACGCAACCCTGAGTAATGTTAGACACGGCAGAGAGAACGCGGCGTCGTTACCGACGCCCGGATAGGTAGCCACGCACAGCAATTGAGTTCACCCCGTGAACCGTGCAGGGGACACCAGCTGACATGTGCGTGTAAGCGTGGCGTGTAGGAACTGGCAGACGGGCTGAGATCGTTGAAGGGACAGGTCGCAAGGGAATGCGAGTTGAGTTTGAATCTGCCTTGAGAGCTAGCCTGTACGACAGTGGGAGACTGAGCCGAATGCTTGTATAGTTTAACTGTAAGTGAGATGTTTATTGCTTGCATGTATTATTATGTATTGTAGTGATCTTGTTCATGTTGAAATGATTGCTATAGATTGTCAGTGCGCGATGTTTGTGCGATAATTAATGCAACGCGTCAATAAAGCGTGTGAATAATACTTTCGGATATTCACTTCGTGTGATTTGATAGTTTGATATTACTTCACACTTGCCAGAAAACGAGCTACTTGTCTTGTGTTATGCAAGACTCTGACACCACCATCAAAAAGAACAAAGAGTTACTCAAATCAGTCGATGTGGCTGAAGGCGTAACTAAGCTGCAGAAGTAAAGACCTCACATTTTAGAGAAAGTTGAAAATCTTCTCTTGATCTGGATCAATGTAAAGTAACTTGCAGGAGACAGTGTTAGTGAGGCAATAATATGTGAAAAGGTGAAGCTGTTGCACAGTGATTTATTGTCGAAATTGCTTGGTATAAGCGCTGAGACTAACGATTTTACAGCCAGGAGAGTTTGAAAAGTTCCAAAAAATAGTGGCAATCATAGTGTAATTAGGCACGGGGAAGCAGCAAGTTCTAACGAGGAAAAATCAGAAGCGTTCAACGTGGAATTTGATAAGATCATCAAAGAGGAAGACCACGTTCTACAAGTCTTTAATTGCGATGAAACGGGCCTCTTTTGGAAGAAAATGCCAACGAGGATCTTTATCACACAGGAGGAGAAAGCACTGCCGGGGCACACTACAGTTGAGCTCGTGGATCATCAGAATTAACAGCTAAAGACATTAAAGGATGAGCCATCGTCTGATATTGAGGAGCCAGTGACCGTTTTAACTGCCATGATTAAATTGAATTGAATTGAATTGAACTTTATTTTAAAAGGGTTACAAATTGGGCACGTAGGCGCGTCTTACATTCGGCCCTTCCAATATTTCATCTTTCGTTCATCAACACTGCATGATACATTCACGTAGGAAAAAAACCATTTTCAAATGAATGTTATAAGCGTAAACAATGCATATTATCATGTTATGTGCACATGGCACATCCCCACTCCAACACAGACATTCCGCGACAACCCACACACATCCCACACCCACTCACACATAACCCAAGCATAACCTACCCATACCCACACCCACCCACCAAACATCCCCCACCCACCACACATCCATCCAACCACTCACACATCCCGTCACCAACCCAAACATCTCGCACCCACCACACAAACATCCCTCACACTCATCCCCACCCACACACAACTCCCCACTCACACATACCCCAACCCACACAAACTCGCCCACACACACATGCTCCACCCCCCCCCACATACCCCCAACCACACACTCTCAACCACACACACATATCCCTCCCACACACACCTACCCCTCGCACACACACCCCGCACCAACCCACACACACACACACATCCCTCACCCACTCATACATCACCAACCTATACCCACACATTTTCCCATCCACACACACATCCCCACATACACATTTTCCCACCACTCACACATTTCACATCCATCCATACATCACACCAACCACACACAAAGAAAGAGAAAGAAATTTGAGAAAGAAAAAAAGAAATTAAAGAAATCTGCAGCAAATGGGCAGACGTTGAAGACTTCATTGTGAACCATCATCCAAACAAACTTGTTGCTAACAGTGCAGTAAACCTGATGAATGATAACGCGATGGCCCACTTCAGAAAGATTCTCCAGCAATGGAAGCAACAAATTTCCCTTGATAGTTTCTTGGTGCAGAAAGATTCCCAGTCGGCTGCAAAGAAACAGCGACAAGAAACTCCTGAAAATAATGATTCATAATAACAAAGAAAGTGAAAAATATGCCATGATCGTTTTCTTGGTAAGAAAGATAGGCTAAATCTTTATGTTTTAAATTTTACATTTAATTTATTTGGTTGTTTTCTTTCTCTTTATTTAATACGTGAATTACGCGTATTCTTTGCTCTTTGTCAGGTTAACGATCGGATGTTAATAAAAAAAGAACGATTCTTTTATCTTGAAACGGATTGTCTCTATTTCATCGATTTCAATGTTCCGGGTTACGTTCGTTTCGGGTTACGAACCGAGTTCTGGAACGAATTAAGTTCGTAATCGAGATACCACTGTATATAAGGAAATATTTGGAGGGAACAATTTTTTTGCCGGATTGGTGTGACGTCACATAGACCTGTATAAGGAAATATTCCGGACCAGGATCCGGAAGAAGGGTGGCAAATGCGCATTGAATACTACTCGCAAAACACGGATAAAGAATATAACAAGTTGGTGAAACGCCAAGGTAAAGACAACTGTTAAAGACAAAATATAAAAAGTGGGGGAACAGAAAACAGGATCATTATTACATCAAATATAAAATAATAAGAAGACACGCGAATATAATAATAAATATAGAAAAACAAAAACACTGGGAGGAATATTTAAAAACCCTAAATAAGACTACAAGGAGGCAACTTGAAATTTCTACAAACAGATTAGTGCAATGAGAACCAGAGCAGAAAACGTTGACCCAACTGAATTAATTAACCGCGAAAACGGAAGACCAATAAGTGAGCAAAAACAAATCTTAAAAATAGAGGGAGTATCTCGAACAACTTCTCAACATTCCATCAGATACCACAGGAATCCAAGAAACCGACACAGATGCCATCGAAAAACTAGAACCAGACATGCTGAAAGAAGAAATTATAGAAGCCATAAGATTAGCCCCATTGAATTAATCACCAAGACGAGACGAAATACCAAATGAACTAATTAAAGCAGCAAGAGATGTAGGGACAACATGACTACATAGACTGTTTAACCATGTTTGGGTAGAACAACAGACACCATGAGACCGGGGAAGCGTCATATTTATCCCAAATTGAAAAAAAAAAAAAAAAAAAAAAAATGCAGTAACAGAGACTGCACACAATAAAGATGCATTTTTTTTTGGAGTCATACTGTAATAATATTCTGACACAAATCTAGAGAAAAGACTACGATCTACAATAGAACCCCAGATAAGTGAAACACAACTAGGGTTTAAGAAAAACTAAGGATGTACAGATGCCATCTTTTCTCTTAGACAACCTATTGAAAAATATATCGAATTTAATGAAATACTCTACTTAGCCTTTGTCGACTAAGAAAAGGCATTTGATAAAGTGGATATAAATAAGTTGTGTGAAAATTTTTAAACGATATGGAGTTAGTACACATCTAACAAACGTATGCAGAAGCTTATACAACAACAGTGAATGTACGGTAAGAAGAAACGGAGGACAGAACCTTCCACCATAAGATTCGGAGTACGACAAGGTTGTGTCTTGTCCGCCCTCTTGTTTATAACCTAAACAGACAGCATATGTAAAGAAACCAGCCAAACAGAGACCGTAACAACACTACATGACGAAAACAACACAGAAGAAGAACCAACGGCGAATTACACCATTAAAGAACTCCTTTTTGTGGACGATCAAGCACTAATAGCAAAATCAGAAGCAGAATTACAAGTCCACATAAATAGCTTACATGAAGTGTGCAAGGAGCATAACATGAAAATTAAGATAAATAAAACAGAGGTAATGACTATATTCAAAGAAGAAGAAAAAACAACAAAGATTCATCTAAAAGAATACCGCCTGAAGCAAGTAAAAAGCTTCAAGTATTTAGGAAGTATAATATCGTTAAATGGCAAATCAAAAGACAAGATCGAAAATAGATACAATAAGTAAGGCAAACCAACTCATTGGACAAACGGTATTAATACTAGATAACAAACGTGTATCAATAGATACTAACTAAGCACTCTACAACACAATCATTCTAAACCAACTCTATGCTACCAATGCCAAACCTGGACAATGACAGAAAAGGAGAAAAGTAAAATTACAACAACGGAAATGAGATTCCTGACAAGAATACTAAATGCATTAATAAGAGGGAAAATCAGTAACGAAGAAATCAGGACTAAAGTGTGGTAGCGCTATATTCATCAGAAAACAGCAAGTTAAATGGTTTGGCCATATAACTTGACTACCAACTAACAGAATATCACATCAAGCAATTATATACAGACTAAACGGAACCAGACGAAGAGGCCGACGATGTAAAAGATGGACAGAGGGAATAATAGAATCCTTGGGAATCACAATATATAAAACCCATAAGCGGGCACTTTCCCGGTGTTTATGCTTCACCTCAACACCACAATGTACAAGAGGAACAAGCTGAGATGGGCTGATTATATGATTATATTCAGGTAGTTAAACTTTCGAGTATAAAACCATTTTGTTTGAAATATGGTTGTAAATATATATCTCATAAGAAAACATAATTAATTATGCATAAGTGTATGTACATTTCAGAGTTGTCCTAACTGTTTTGTTGCCTGCCAACAAAGAGGGGCACGAGAATTCATTCATTAGAACATCGTCTCTTGACATACGATAAGTTTTTACACAAAGATGTTAGTTAAAATAGTAATTGTATGAATGGATTCATAAAGGAATGCATGTGCGTTTCGGGGTAAAAATGTATGTGTTTTTTTTCCTTTCCAAATCGCACTCATTTAATTTTGGGAGGCGATGAATGACATGAGCCAAGTTAACTAATGTTACGTTTTAAGCATGCAAAATGAGCGTGAATTGCAAACTTCGACCTAACCAAGAGAGATAAGAGCATCAGACTCTTGATAACGGGACTCTCGAGCTGAGACCATCGTAGGAAATGCACAGATCAGAAGCCGGACAGGCCATGGCAAATCATATATTGCTGCCATATGAACATATTATTTTAGAATGTTTTAAAGAACGTATACCTTTGATTATTGTGAAGTGTATTTCTTCTGAGAATATGATTGTCAATGTAAGGAGACATTATATTATGAGAAACAATACGGTGTCCTGGGACGTATTTAAAGTGTGTTGCTCGTGGTTCTAAAATGGAGAAAGAAGTGAAAGGGTAACAAACATAGTAACAATACTTAGACAATGACACGGCGGAGTTCGATAGCAGGTCGGAGCTGGACGACAACATAGTAACAATACTTAGACAATGACACGGCGGAGTTCGATAGCAGGTCGGAGCTGGACGACAACATAGTAACAATACTTAGACAATGACACGGCGGAGTTCGATAGCAGGTAGGAGCTGGACGACAACATAGTAACAATACTTAGACAATGACACGGCGGAGTTCGATAGCAGGTCGGAGCTGGACGACAACATAGTAACAATACTTAGACAATGACACGGCGGAGTTCGATAGCAGGTCGGAGCTGGACGACAACATAGTAACAATACTTAGACAATGACACGGCGGAGTTCGATAGCAGGTCGGAGCTGGACGACAACATAGTAACAATACTTAGACAATGACACGGCGGAGTTCGATAGCAGGTCGGAGCTGGACGACAACATAGTAACAATACTTAGACAATGACACGGCGGAGTTCGATAGCAGGTCGGAGCTGGACGACAACATAGTAACAATACTTAGACAATGACACGGCGGAGTTCGATAGCAGGTCGGAGCTGGACGACAACATAGTAACAATACTTAGACAATGACACGGCGGAGTTCGATAGCAGGTCGGAGCTGGACGACAACATAGTAACAATACTTAGACAATGACACGGCGGAGTTCGATAGCAGGTCGGAGCTGGACGACAACATAGTAACAATACTTAGACAATGACACGGCGGAGTTCGATAGCAGGTAGGAGCTGGACGACAACATAGTAACAATACTTAGACAATGACACGGCGGAGTTCGATAGCAGGTCGGAGCTGGACGACAACATAGTAACAATACTTAGACAATGACACGGCGGAGTTCGATAGCAGGTCGGAGCTGGACGACAACATAGTAACAATACTTAGACAATGACACGGCGGAGTTCGATAGCAGGTCGGAGCTGGACGACAACATAGTAACAATACTTAGACAATGACACGGCGGAGTTCGATAGCAGGTCGGAGCTGGACGACAACATAGTAACAATACTTAGACAATGACACGGCGGAGTTCGATAGCAGGTCGAAGGATGGGATCTACAGAGGCCAAAACTCCGACCTCCGACACGTTGACGCAACAGAAGACCCTGGACAATTAACAACATACGTGTGCTAAATATAAACTAAATAAAAATTACACAGAGGTTCAACATAGCCCTGACATATAAAATACAAATAAAATATATCTTGAAAAACGATACCAAATCATATTTTAAACAAGCTGACTAAATTACAGTATGTTGTAATAAAAATGATTTAATGATCAGCTACTAACAGTAACTATTTAATGTGAGGAGGTTTCTTACTTTTTTTCCACTCACTTTGCGGACCGGCAAAGAAGGGCTCGCGGACCAGTACCGGTCCGCGGACCACCACTTTGGGAAGCACTGCTTTACAGGACGTTGTCGTCAACATCAGCATTTGTTACTGTTGTCATCTCTTGACACGTTTACGTTCAGTAATTTGCCATTACTTTCAGAACGACCGGCACCCATACAATTTCGTTAAAAAAAAACAACTAAGCAACGCGGTCTGCTGCCAAATCGCGCGCAACTGTATTTCGAACGTGGGTATGTGGGATCACGAACCGCTTTCCTTCTGAAATAGGAGACGATTAGGAAAAAGAATGTTGGATTGTATCATCTTGACGAGTAAAGTGTTTTGTAGATCCAAAGAAATATTGTTGTGACATGGCAACTGATCTGGTATATCTTCACACAAACTGAAGTAACGTAGTCTCTCGTTAGCTTTCGTATGGATTATTAATTATATATGGAAAAGTACAACAAAAATTAAATTACAATTATCCACGCCTTAAAGTAAATTGAGTATATTGGGCTAACATTTCAGTTTTATAGACCTCTCGACATTGTTGGATGATCTGGTCAGTAGCACACAGGTCGTCTTTAATACCTAGAATATTTCCTGGTATATTTTCGGCTTTGTCGATTTGGGAGCTCAGTTCAATAAAAGAAAATGTCTGCCTCGTTGGGGATTCGAAGATATGGTCCCTTGGCCGGCAGACAAGTGTGCTAGTCACAGCCTAACAGTGACTTCATTAATTATATATCGTAAAATAAAAAGTAATGGACCCTGCATTTTGGGCATATGGTAAACAAATTAAAAGACATTATTCATACGACTGGAGGCGTACTGAGCTGCATTACGTTGTCAATTAAACGCCCATCGTCTTTACTTATCAGAACATTTCCCGAAACCCATTTTAGGTTGAGTCCACCTGAAAGTCCATGTCAGTCTTTAACATCTTTCTCGATGCAAATTCGGACACATCACAGGGCTACCTAAGATTCAATTAATGATATGCTTGCTTGCGTTCGCTAGCTGTGAACTCCAGCGTGAAGTCCTGTGTGTCAGTTAGTTAGTTAGTTAGTCGAGGTTCCTGTGTGTCGGATGAAGACATCCTGTTGTCCAACATCAATGTGATGTTATACCGGACTGAGGTTTTGCGTGAGTATCCGTTGTCCCATGTCCGGCTTATTGGTGTGCAAACTGGTGGTTCCTCGCCGTGCAGGCAGATACTCTCCGACTTCGGAAGAATCAGCGATCCTACTACGTTAGCCAGGACCCCGAAGGGACCTGTTGCTCAGGACGTACGACTAAGACGTGTTAGTAGGTCTTGGCCAGTATAGAACCTGGTCCTGGTGCCTTGGAAACACCCCTGCGTCCCAATTAATGATATATAGCAAGCGAAACCAGTAAACAACATTTTTATATGCATTGATATGTTCTGGGTATATGATGTTCATACACAATGGCGTCCACAACGTGTTTTGTAGTGTTGTGCCGAAGTAATGTGGCAAAGTCAATCAACGTGCCAGCCTAATTTCACCATAATTTTATATACAACAACTGAAACAAATGAACATTACCTTGTATTAACATGCTCCCGATACATTTAATAACTGTTTTATTCGTTGTAAACTGTTCGATAATTTCAAGAACAAATACAAATATTATGATTTGAAAAATGTCAGTTCTGAACACATTATTTTGAAATTGTATTATAAAGCTGATATGAGTATGTTGATAAGACACAGACCAATTGTTTGCGTAACAAAATAATTAAATTAATCAAACATAAACACGCTATTAACTTTTAATATCATTTATTATTTTTATCTGAGTAATTAATCAATTGCCGGTCTCCCTGGTCTAGGGGTTAACGTCTTTCTCCGTAATCCCGTATATCCACGTGAGGAACGTAGCCTGCGCGAGAATCGGTAGTGGTTCTGGCCGCGTTGGTAACTTACGGGGTATGTGAGCCGGTCGCTCAGAAAGCAATGGCAAAGTACTGAGCGTAATCTTGCCTAGTACATCAATAACAACTGAAAAATGCTGGTGTTGACTGCAACGTCCTACAAGGGATATGCAACATAAAAAAAATAAATTACTCAATTAATGGTACTCTTGTCCCTGCTCCTCTGTGGTTAACTGTTCAATATAAGGATGTATTTGGTAACTTTTAGCTTCACACAGGCTTCTTAATGCATATGAGGTACTTAAAATAGATTTTGTGAGAAAATAATTTCATTTTTCTAAAATGAGATCATACACTGTATTTCAAGTCTCTCAGCGTTCTACTGAAAATCATTCCAGGTACCCCGACTAACATGCGTGCCGTAGGTTCCCAAGGTCTGGCGTAGGATTTCGTGTCTCTTCACAGATTTCGCCGGTCTCTCTGGCCGAGGGGTTACAACACTTTCTCCGTAATCCCGTTTATCACGCAGAGTCTCGTAGCAGGGCGAGAGCTGGGAGCGGTTCGACCCCCGCTGGTGACTTGCGGGATAACTGAGCCGGCCGCTCAGAAAGCAATGGCAAACTACTGAGCATAATCTTGCCAAGAAATCAACATTCAGCTGAAAGATGCTGATGTTGTCAGCGATGTCCTGTAAAAGATATGCAAAACATTTTTTTTCCACAGATTTCAGTCTTCTGTGTTCTAGATCAAGTCTTTTGATTATATTTCTCCATGTCATCTTCCGAGATCATCAAGCATAATTTCTCTTGGTCTGCCTCTTCCTCACGTACCGCTGTTCTTTCCATACATAACTAAGTTGTTCTATACCTCTCATGTCTTTATATGATCAAAGAACGCTTTTTTTTCTGTTTCTTATAATGTAGTACTTTATTCAACTTTCATTAGCTGTTCCCATGCACTTGATGTTGTTTACTCTGGCTGTCCAAGGTATTCAAAACTTTCGTCTAATTAATCAGAACTCGGCTACCTCTAAGTCCTTCCTAATTTGTTCGTTCACATAACAATATTCGCTGCTATAGACCAAAACAGGTTATATATAAGATTTGAGTACTATCTTTCAAACACTGATTGAAAGCGATTTATTACATACGATATTTCATCATCATCATGTACCTCGCAGATAAGCCTGGGCGGTTATATTTTGCCAATATATGCGATCACCAGAGTTGTGGATCAGCCTAGTGTTCTTGTTTCGATGATACCACGTGGCCAAGCCATCCAGGTTTTTAACTTCTCGCCTTCCCCTTGTTATCTTCCTCTCAGTCTTGCCAGTTGTCACCAAGTTCTCCAATTTTTTTTTCTCATAACATGGCCACAAAATTATGAGTGTCTGCGTCTAATTTCTCTAATCAGTTTACGGTTTTCATTTGTTTCTTGTAGGGCTTGGTCATTGGTTTTTCTGTCTCTCCATGGTATTCTTTGCATTTTCCTCAGAAACCCCATTTCCACAGTCATCAGATGTTTCTCAGCTTGTCTTTTTATTGCCCAATCTTCACATCCATACAAAAGTACAGGTTCTATGTATCACCTCAACACTCTTTGTATCGTTACAAATGACGATACTGATATGCAGCTTTTGTTGGACCTTTACTGCTCTTACCTTCTGTCACGTATCTTCCATGTGATGTTATGATTGTCCTCAAATATTTAAATCTAATGACTTCGCTAAGTATTTGACATTCTGATGTAACATTATGGTGCTATATTTTCTTTGACATATCAATTGTTTCAATTTCATTGATATTCAAGGAAAGTCGTACCTACTGCTACATTGTTCAAATGGTTGTTGTAGATATATTGTTAGTTAGTTAGTTAGTCGACAGATCATCCTCGTTGCACATCGGACCATTCAGTCCATAAGTGCTCGGATCCCCTCCTCAGCAAATCCCGCAGCGTGTAGCGGCTAACGACGCCAGTTCTGTGTTGGTTTATCAATCTTCTTTGGCTTCCTGCGTAGTGTTCTTGTTTGGCCACCCCTCTTTTAATTTGCTGCTCTCGCAGTCTGGCCATTGTTGTAGATTCACAGTCATCACTTGGTTCTTGCAAAAGTCTCACTTCTCGTAGAGCATTCAGAATGTCAGCCTGGTCCATGGCGCGTCCGCCCTCCACAGTAGCCTCACCTGCGAGCTTGTCAGCCCGCTCATTTCCTTGTACTCCCGCATGCCCTGGCACGAAGATGAAACTAATCTTTGCCAGCCGAGACCGCTTCAGAGGCAGCAACCATTCTCTTCGGATCGACCCCTCCTCTATCCTCTTGATCATTGTTCATTGAGATATCTTGTATTTTCAGGTACCAATATGATGTTATCTGAATAACAAAGACTGTTTACATTATAACTCTCATCTCTTATTGCTGATACAATATGCTCTCGCATTATTATTTTGCAACCAAAAAAAAAAAAAAAAAAGAGTGATCCGGTAACAAAACACACAATCATGCCATACTTCTTGCCTTTTCTTTTTATAATTGTCTACTTTAATTTCCAATTTAATTTCTGCTACTTGTGTCTAGTAAATATTCTTTATTATTCTGAGATCATTCTCATAAATTTTAATATTCTCCAACATTTTGATAATTGTACGATGCCACGCAATATCAAATGCCTTGGTGTAATCTATAAAGCACAAATATAGGTGCCAGGATCGTACCTTTATAGACCACTCAACACTCGATGTGTATGTGACCTAATACATATGTTAAACTGGGTCGCTTTAGTGCCAACATCATTTTACAAAACAGTCCGTCCCAATGGAGCTTCGATCACATGACCACCGACCGGCAGGCAAACGAGCTAGCCACTGCGCTACTGTTGTCCTCAGTAATGATATATAGTGACACTAAACAACTAAACTTCTATAAACGTGTCACTTAGGGCATCAGAAGTTGTCTTTCTTAATCTGGTTTATTAGACTGTAACACCAATGCTTTATGAGAACTGTCAAAAACTGTCATTTACTGCCAGTATAGTACCTTGCGGTGTATGGCATTGTTCTTTAGCATGAGGAATTAAGGCCGCCTGGTTAGTGCAATCGCAGCGAACTGTGCAGGTTAGGACTTTCTTTTTGCCCCCGACAAATAAAATCACACACCTTACCGAGGATTCGAACCCGGGTTTCCCGAAGGAGAATCCGGCGTTCTAGCCACTCGACCAGTCTCTTCTCTGCCTTATGAGAAGCAACTTCAATATTTAGCAAGTTGTGTGCCAAACGTCTTGTTCATCACATCTCACCGAAAAGCTTATGTATCTTTTGCCAGCTCCTTGTGCATTTTCATGCCCAGTGTGTCTGCATTGTCATATGTCTATCTTCGTGCTAATCAACCCCTGCCTCGTCTTCTAGAGGCCATGTTTTCATCACGGTTCTCTGAAAACAACTAGGCTAATGTGGCCAAAGTATTCCAGTTTCTGAAACACAATGCTGTTGATGAGACGGTTTTCCTTGATGGTCAGAGCGTGTTGAATGTCATATTCTTGGCCTACGATATTCTGGGAATTGCCCTGTAACATTTAAGCTAAAGACCCCAATTTTTCTTGTGTGTGTGTCTGTGTGTGTGAGTGTGTGTGTGTGTGTGCGTGTGTGTGCGTTTGTGTGTGTGTGTGTGTGAGAGAGAGAGAGAGAGAGAGAGAGAGAGAGAGAGAGAGAGAGAGAGAGAGAGAGAGAGAGAGAGAGAGAGAGAGAGATTGGGAAATGATCACACACAATAACGTATAACCACATGTTGCTTCATGAAAGATGCATTTTGTCAAATATTTTATTTTAATTCGTTTGCTGGTATTGTACCATATGTCATTAATATGAATTTTAACCTCTGCATTGCTATGACCAGCTAACGTATGATTTCTTTTCAACGAGTGTTGCGGAGCCAAGATATTGAAAGTTAGTGACAATGTCATTGTATACACTGTTGATTGTGGTTGGCGTCTAGTTTTATCAGTGGACATTATTGTTTTCATTTTCTTAAAGTTCAGAAAACGATTTTAATTTTCACAGACAAGATGGCCTATTCTAATCTTTCAGCATATTTTGAGAGGAGGGCTGTCATCCTAATGTCTGATTGGCTCTGATCTCATTAGTTTTCATGAAATTGTCTGCACATGTTCAACAGATATAGGAAGAGAATGCAGTCTTGTCTTACTCTACTTTGTCTTCCAAAACACTGCTGTTCTACAAGCTACTCTGATAGCTTCTTGTTATTCGTGATATAATAATTCAGTCAATTATGTCCAATGTACTCGGAACACCACATCCCATTGATGTGCCACAATTTCTGACAGTTGAATGCCATTCTGTAGGCTATGAAGCTAGTGGGAAGATCAATAGTGTACATTTCACAAAGATGGTTGTCAAGCTAAACACATTTTCCCTGTTTCTTCTTGAGAAACAACACAATAAGCAGTGAGTGAATATCATAATTCCCACAGACGCTTAAAAATACTAGACATTGACACATAAAGAAGCTAGTGTACACTGTTAAATAGTATATTGAAAATGAAATCCACACTTTACTTTCCATATATGTCATCTTCTTGAACAGCATCCTTGCCTAATGTAGAAATAAGCATAAGAGAGGTGCACGTGGACATCGCACTGAGTGTGACACTTCGACGACCTTTACCGTCTGACAATGAAACCAATAAAAATAGCAAAACTTGTTAATACGCTGTCTGAAATGAAATATTTGACTAATTATGTGGCCTTAACAGCCAACCGCATTTCATTCAGCTTAACATTTTAAGCCAGTGATTTCCCGGTGAGCATTGGTTGGAGCCTGTTGACAATGAAATACACACAACCTTTGGATGAAACATTACCAACTTAGGCCTAATCCAAGCAAATGTGTTTGTGCTGAATCATGACCTGGTTATATCATAATATACCTCCCCCTGGATATAACGTTACAGTACCAGGCTGCATACCCTACTTTTTCTGGGCTTGGACAGGGGAGGTAGCGCCCCGCAACAGAGTCCCTTATGGTAATGGTATTCAGGTACCGAGTACGGAGACAAGTATCTATACCATTCAAACTTCGATTGACGCAAGCCAGCGTCCAAGCGACATGATCGTCAATGATTTAAACTTAAGATTTACAAGTCAGTCTTCTAAAGCATTCACGACCAGCCAACATACAAGCCATGTCAGCCAGTGCTTCAGGTGGGCTATGTTGGGAAATCACATATAGTTGATAATATAATACAAACGATGTAATCACTATTATTGGAAGCTTGCGTCTTGATAGTCGATAGTTTGTTACTTTGTGTTTAAAACAGGCACAATAACTTCTCTTCACAGCACAAACCCAAGGCTGAATTGTAGAGACCATGTGTTGCAATCATGTAATTGATGTAACTCCATGCAACACGATCAGTAGTGACTTGCTCCGAAGGTGCAATATCAATGCCTGTATCAATCATGTCACGCTTACACATCTTTGTATCGCATCTGTATTTCACCAAAAAAGATGTCCTTTGGAATTTTACCGTCATCCATCCTCCTAATGTGTCCTATCCATCTAAGTCTACGAAGACTGAGCATGGAACAAATCGTCACACAACCTGATCATTTCAATACTTCAGTATTTGTAATTTTGTCTTGCCAAGTATTGTTCGCAGACACCTCATATGAAAGCTGTTTAAACGTTTCTCTTGGTGTGAGTAAGTTGACCAGGCTTCACTGCCATAACGAGGAGTACTAAATACACATGTTTGATAGACCAGGACTTTTGGCAATAAGTTTCCTGTTCTCCAGACTCGTTAAGTTTACCTGTTCATTGCTGTTGCTGCTGATGTTGATTTCCTGAACTAGGGATAATTCACTGATTAACTATGATCCTACATATTTAAAATGGTCTGATTGATTGACTGACCAATAAAATGATGTCAACTGCAACGAGAAAAAAGAGTATTGAAGTGCATCATCCACATTTCACGTCCATACAAAAGTACAGATTCTATGTTAGTATCATAGCCTGGAATTCTGAGATCAGTAGCAAAGAATTTTTTTCTTCAAATTTTCATTTTCTTTTCATTGTTCTCATTTATTAATCTTTTTATTGTTCACTTCCCGTTCTTATGCCTTAATGTAGTTACTGGAGGGTCTTCTCCGTGATTATACGTTGTGTTTTGTGTGTGTATTTGTTTGTTAGTCGCCGCAACGTCCTGCATTTTTCGTAATTCTGTTCTGTAAAGCTGCTTTACTTTGTGTTATATTATATTGTTTACATTTAAACAGCTTTACCCAACTTCGACTAATTTTATCCATATTTTTGGGGCACTTTATGAGAAGAAATAAACTACAGAACACGGAGTCAACTGGTAAGATTGAAGGGAAAAAGAACAAGGGGACGTTAGAGAAGTAAATATCTGAGTAGCTTGACCACATAGCGTTATTGGGACAAGAGCATAGAGCTGATCCACGACGCTGGTGATCGTGTAAGATGACGAAACATGGCGCCCAAGCCTACCGGCATGGTACATAATGATGATGAGATAAGTAAATACTTCAGTGATTATCATTAACAGTGTGTCGGAAGGAATATATTGGGAGCATCTATTCTAACCAAATGATGACAATAAAGATAAGATGACAGGTGAATGTAACATTGAAGCCTTCAACCGGTTTAAGTCATTTTGAATGAAGATACTGAATTGATCACATGTAATATGATTTGATGGTAATGAATTCGAGAAATTGTATTTATTTGTAAAAGTGTTAATTGCCTTTTATATATCCTTATCAATTGTTCTTAACAAATGTTCTCTTGTCTCTTCATGTGACATACTGGACTGTGTTTCTAAGACTATGGTATTTGCTGAGGTTCCAATTTTTATGTGCTTTATCTCTATATCTCATAATTTCAAACACTTTTTGGTTAATCCATGAAAGTTTCTTGCGCTGTATTTACTCGAACTTCCTTGACTGGTAACACATCAATAAAGGTCTTCATCCAGTATTCAAGAGAATCATTCAGATCAGGAAGTTGATAAACATGATTGAGGGGTAAATTGAGCAAGTCCTGTAAAAATACATTTTAATTGAAGTTTTCATAACTTCTATTTTTTATATATGTGTTTAGGAGTTTTGATACATTTTTAGACCATGTGCAACATATTGGTGGCGATTTCGCTTTACACAATTGGGCACGGTGATGATGTTGTCAGGGCAAGTTACATAAATGTAATCTATAAGTGTTGAAGATTTGTTTGCTATTTCAGTAACTTACTTGACTGAAAATTGCATGATGCAGTTATATGTTTCAATGTTGTGTAGGATTTTGTTTCAATATTAAAGTTTCCAATGAGTATGAATTCCTTGACGGAATTAATCCCGAATGTGTTACCAAGGAAATCCCCTGAGTCAGACTAAGAAACATAGTGAGAAATGAACGTGGAATGTGAGAAGTCTGTAAGAGGGAAAGCTCAAAGTAGTATGCAATGAGATTGGGATGGCGGGGTAGGGGTATTCCCTATCAAAGGAGAGGTAAGGTGCATCCTTCCCTCCGCTAGCTACGGGACACCCTTGGGTAAGGTGGAGTACCCGTTTAGCCCCCCCCCCCCCCGATCAGGGTTACGTGAAGCCATAGGTGCAGGTGGTGGATGAAGTCGAAGAGCAGCCAACAGATAGTTGCAGGTTATGGTCTCCAGCTTCACGATGGTAGGCAGAGGATCTCTTTCTTTTGGGAGGAGACAATGGCTACGGTCATTGACCAGTATGGTCACTACTAGAAAGGAAAGTATACCTTCTTTACAGATGCCAGAATATCATGTACTGCAATCTCATCGATAATCAACGAAACGGCGTAAATGGGTGCTCCATAGGAGCAGCGGTAGGCGTAGTCGTGTGCACCAGGAGACTCCAGACCGTCTTCAGGCTACTGAGTGCAAAAGAGTATCAACATTGAAAGAAGGAACTTGGAATGTAAGAACTATGAGTGGGGAAGGAAAATTTGATAACATTAAGAATGAAATGAGAAGATTAAATAGTAACCTGTTAGGTATATATGAGACCAGATGGACAGGAATGGGCATTATAACATCTGAGGAATATAGCATAATCTATTCTGGTGGAGACAAACAACAGCGAGAAGTAGCAACTATAATGGATACAGGGAGAGCAAAATCGATCAAAGGATATTGGACTGTATCAGACAGAGTGTTACTGATGAAGTTGAGTGGAAGACCTTTTGATGTCAACGTCATACTCGTTTATGCACCAACAGCAGGCAGTAGTGATGACAGCATTGATGCATTTGATAATGATTTTGAGAAAGCCTTCAAGAAATGCAAGAATTCTGAAGTAAATATCATAATGGGTGACTTGAATGCCAAAGTTGGAAATCAACAGGACAGAGGCATAGTAAGCAAATATGGACTAGGGGAACAGTATAAAAGAAGATGCAGACTTGTACAGTGGGCAAAAGAGTATGATGTGATTATGGGAAACACCTGGTATCAACAGTACCCAAGTAGATTATGAACACGGAGGAGTCCTGATCATAGGATCAGAAATCAGACTAATTACACTCTCATCAACAGAAGATTTAGAAATGCCTAAAAAGTCGCAAAAACTATCAATTTACATATAAAATTAAAGACAGTCAAATATACACAAAGAAAGACAACATTTGATCTACAGGCACTTAAGAGTGAGGAGATAAAAGATAAATTCAACGTAGAGGTAAAGAACAGCTTCGGTGCATTGTCCGATATGGAAATATTATTTCAAGACGTCAGTGACCAATGGGAAATATTAAAGAAATCAGTCAAGCAAGCTGCCGAAAAAACCATCCCAAAAATAAAGATAATAGGACGCAAGAAATGGATGAAGGAAGAAATCTTTAACTCGTGGAAATAAGAAGAAATAACAAAAATAACAAGCAAAAATATGAATAGATTCACAAGAAAATTAGGAAGCTATGCAAAGAGATATCAAAGAAAATATATCAAAGAAAATGGTGACACCAAAATGTGACATAGAAATAGAAGGGAAAATCCTTAACCAAGTTGATAATTTTAGATACCTAGGGGCATTTATAACATCATATGGAAGATGTACAACAGAGATTAGGAGCAGAATAGGGCAGGCAAAAGCCGCATTTCAGAAAATGAAGAGTATCTTATGCAATATGTCACTATCACTGAATGTAAGAAAGAGAGTGATGAAATGCTATATAGAACCAGATTTGCTGTATGGCAGTGAATCTTGGAATGTAAATGAACAAATTAAGAAGAAATTAGAAGCAACAGAGATGTGGTTCCTGAGACGAATGTTGCGAATTCCTTGGACTGCCATAGTAACTAACGACGACTGCCTGAAACAGGCTAACGAAACTAGAACATTATATACAACAATAAGACAGAGACAAACAGCTTTCCTCGGTCATGTGATGAGAAGAGAGGCATTGGAGAACATCGTAACAACTGGAAAGATCGAGGGGAAGAGAGGCAGAGGTAGACCAAGAGAAGTGATGCTGGATGGATTGAGACGGTGGCATGGAGGAATATCAGCAGCAGAGTTGATCCAGAAAACCAAAGACCGAGATCTATGGAGAGCCATGAACGCCTACGCCAGCCGGCACGGCACTTGATGATGATGATGATGCAAAGAGGCAAAAGAAACGTGGCTTGAGGAAAATTGCAAGGAAATTGAAAATCAACACAACACCTGGAATACCAAATTAATGCACAAAAGAATTAATGACATCACTAACAAAAGAAGACACACATCAACAGGTTGCCTAAAAACCAAAGATGGCAAAATCATAATAGAAAAAGATCAGATTTTACATGCGTGGTCATATTTTGTGAAAGACCTTTATGATGATACAAGAGAAAAATAATATGATCATCGGAATAATAATGAAGGACCATACATTTTGAAGATGGATGTTCAGAATGCTCTTAACCATATGAAAACTGGCAAGACCCCGGGTACAGATAACATCACAATAGAAATTATCAATGCCTTAAAAGAATATGGAATAGACCAAGTCACCAGACGGCTGAACGCAATATACGATACTGGAGATTTACCTCCTGAATTATGTAATTCTATATTTAGTGCAATCCCGAAGAAATCAGGAGCCTTGGAATGTGATAAACATCGAAAAATTAGTATAATGAGCCACATCATGAAGATTTTGCTGAGAATTATCCTGGAAAGAGTTAGGAAGAAAATACACCCAGGAATAGGAGAAAAACAATGCGGGTGTGTAGAAGCCAAGGGTACAGTTAATGCTGTGTATATACTGAGAACAGTAATTGAACGTTCTATAGAAGTAAACAACGATCTATATCTTTGCTTTATTGACTACACAAAAGCTTTCGATAAAGTGAGACATGTCAACTTGTAAAAAAAAAAAAAACAACATATACTGGAAACAGCAAGTTTGCATTAGTATTGATAATGATGTAGGTCATTATCAGCCTTTTAAAAGAGGTGTGGGACAGAGATATATAATGTCTCCAGATCTTTCTTTTCCATGTGCAGTGAAAATATTTTCAGAAAGTTAGAAGATATGGAAGTAGTCAACAATGGGGGACGATACATCAATAACATTAGATATGCAGATGATAGTCTTGATTGCAGGCAATGAACAGGACCTGCAACATTTAGTAGATGCGGTTGTTGCACACATTGATCAACTGGGGTTAGAATTGAATAGTAAGAAGACACAGATTATGGTTGTCACCGGAAAGAAGGAAATACCACAATGTGATGTACGAGTAAATGGGCATATTCTGAAACAAGTCAATCGGTACAGTTACCTCGGAGCAGTTATAACATCTTATGGCAGATGCCTTGAAGAGATTAGAACAAGAATTGCCATTGCGAAGGTAACCTTTTTCAAGATGAAAAACATACTGACCAATAAAAAGATATCAATGGAAACGAGAAAAAGAGTGTTGAAGTGCTACATAGAACCTGTACTTTTGTATAGATGTGAAGCTTGGACAATGAGCAATCAAGCTGGGGAAAAAACATCTGATGGCTGAGGAAATGTGGTTTCTGAGGAGAGTGCAAAGAATACCATGGACAGATAGAAAAACCAATGAACAAGTCCTTCAAGAAACAAATGAAGATCGTAAACTGATTAGAGTCATTAGACGTAGACAGTCAAAATTTTTTGGATATGCTATGAGAAGAAATTACGTGGAGAACTTGATGACAACTGGCAAGATCGAAGGTAAGAGACCAAGGGGAAGACCGAGAAGTAAATACCTGGATGACTTAGACACGTGGCATCGTCGAGACGGAATCACGGATCTGATCCACGACCCTGGTGATCGAGTGAGACAAAACATGACCGCCCACGCTTATCGGCATGGCGTATGATGGTGATGGATGCGCATAATGGAAGTTAATACAAAAGTCTGAAAGATTACGATACGCATAGGAATAAACAACATTAGGAATAACCAAAATATCGCCATTTCCCAGTTACGAACACTGTAGACTTACACCGTTACATTTTTCTAAATACTGCCATTGTCTTCTCTGTCATCACACCGCAAGTTGTGGTTTCCAACGTCGACTGGCTAACATAAACAACAGCAACATAGTACACTTCATCTTTACAGCGCAGACAGGTGCACCTAAGAAACGACTTTGCATAGACCAATTCTACACTTCCACATTGGGTATCTGTTTGCTTGCTAAAAGTATCAAATATGCATCAATTATTATTTTACACAAAACATGCCCAACACAGAAGCAAGCCCAACACTGCAAAACCAGACACAAGACATGTGGAAATCGGCTTCTTCTTCCTTCGTGCACATTCACACGGGAAGGAGATAACTACGAAGAATGTGCTACCCCCTTCCTAGCAAAGAACCTTCGTTGCATAAATCGACACACGCCAGGCAGTAATACGACCGTGTCACATCAAACTGCTGTCTAGACTCCTCCATGTCCATAATCTTTTAGGATGCTGTTTAAACCAGGTGTTTCCTACACCCATGTCTTCTTTTGTCCATTCTACTAGTCTGTACCCTCTTTCATGTCGCTCTCCCAAACAATGGTTGCCTACATTGCATCCATCGCCTTTATTTCCTACTTTTGCGTTGAAATCACCAATTATAATATTTAGTTCTGATTTTTTACAGTTCTTCAAAACAGACCCCATGTCATTATACAATTCCTCTATACTTTCTTCATTGCATTCACTTGTTGGAGCACATACTTGAATGATATTTATTTAACAGGTTTTCCGTTTAATTTTACTAATAGAACTCTGTCTGACACAGCCCTTAACAGAACACAGTCCTTTAACAGAATCTGCTGTTTGCCGATCCAATATAATGACCACACGTATTATGGCTACATTATGCGCATACTGTCTGATAATCTGTCTACCCCTGAACCTGAAAGCGGGATTGTTGAAAATATGATGATGTCTGATGGGGACATACGGTCACTGTATATGCCTTTTACTAGTTATAACAATTGTTCATTTAGTGTAATTCATATTTATTGCTGACTTTTACTTCGAAGAGATAGGTTGCTGTCGTTGTATGCATTTTTATATTTGTTGTTGTGTTTTCGTTGGGTGAAGAAGGAGGATAAGGAAGATAAGTTGTAGGAGGAGAATGAGAAGAAGAAGATGATAATTATGAAGAAGAAGAATAGGAAGAAGATACATGAGTATCATATAATATATTTACAAAACGCTAAATTTATCATAATGACAATTGAGTAACTTAAAAGACGATGTTACAGAAAACAAAGCATATTTATTTTGGTAAATGTAATATATGTTCAGCTACCAATAGCCTAATCAAAGTGTTCCAATCCATTTCCTTTTCCAATTTTTTTTTCCACACTAATAATTGATATAGAAACGTAATAAATATAAATCAACACAAGGAAGTTGCAAACATTTGAAGCTTAAAAAAAATAAGGGAGATGTTAATTACATAACTCACATAGACAAGCTGTTATATCTTTTTCTTCTATTTCGTTAGATCTGCACAGTGCTACCAGAAGTTGGACATCTTTCTGAAACGCCAAATATGTTTATATAAGTAGTAAGGTAGGTTATTTTCGGGTCGATTTTGGGGAGCCGCTACACAATGTTTTTCTTATATGAGGTCATAACAATACGTCACAAACTGACTCTACATAATTCATATTTCATGCACTAGGGGACATTACTATTTCTGGTCTTCTTCACCAAAGGAGATAAGTACGTCTGGTGGTGACCGAGCTTTCTGATTCATTATAGATAACTATAATTATGTTCTGGTGATGGCCTTGACGTATGGCATCGAGTTCCATGTGGCGTATAATGGAATTTTGAGACGCGTATTTGCAGATCCGATCCCCAGAAGCTCTAGGTGTTGTCCTTAAATATCTTGTGTAAAAGTGACCGTTTATTTTTAAAATTGTGGTTATTATTATTTGTAGTGTGCGTGGCTTATTGTCTTAAACAATATCATCATACCAGTGGCGGTATGTAAGGGCTACAGTTCTCTTCATCCCCGTCGGGCTCCTCTTCGTCTGCTTCTTTCTCTTCTTCTTCCTCTATCAGTAGTGGGCGTGGCTTAGTTTCTTAAACACTATCGTCATACCATTGGTGCTGTGTAAGGGTGACAGTTCTCTTCTTCCTTGTCACCTTATTTTCTTTTTTTCTCTTTCTGTAGTGGGTGTGGCTTAGTGTCTTAAACACCACCATCATACCATTGGCGATGTGTGAGGGTTACAGTTCTCTTCTTCTGCCCCGGTTTCTTCTGTCTTTTCTTCATCCTTTTCTTTTTCATCCTATTCTTCTTCCTCTACTTACTCGTCTTCCTCTTCCTCGTCGACTTTTATTTCTCTTCTGCCTCGTCGCCTTCTTCTTCCACTTCTTCTTCTTCTTCTTCTTCTTCTTCTTCTTCTTCTTCTTCTTCTTCTTCTTCTTCTTCTTCTTCTTCTTCTTCTTCTTCTTCAGCTACTGTTTCGTCCTACCAACCCTCTTCCTCTTCGTCTTCCCTTATCTCATTGCCGTAATCTTCCTCCCCCTAATTGTATGTCCGTGCTTACGGAAATAACTACTTCCGTTCTAATAAATTAAAATAAAAGAGATTATTTAAAAGAAGACAGATGGCAGTTATTATTGTTTGTAGTGTGCGTGGCTTAGATGATAAACATTTGTCTAAGGAAGGAGCAAAAGAAGAACAGCATGTAGTGCCCATTACATACCACCAAAAGAAAAGAATGATCAAATAAGTCAGAAGGCCATCAAAACCTGCACAAGATGACTACCGCGTTATTGACAGACTAGAACAAGTCATTATTCTGCGCCTCAGAACAGGACACAATAGATTACACAACCTAATGTATATAGAATTCAAGATTGGTGACTCAGCCATGTGCACATGTGGTTTGGCGTCGCAGACAGCAGAGCACATACTCCAAGACTGTCCAAACTACAACATACCCAGGCATACCTTCTAGCCTAGGGAGACAACAGTGGAAGATAAACTATATGGACCGCTGAGTGAATTAAAAAAGACTGTTAGAGACAACATTGCAGGTATAGACATATTTCCAGCGAACGAAAGAAGAAGAAAAAGTATTATATTGAATACTTCTGTTATTGTGACCACCGTGTTTAAGCGAGCTTCAAATTATAACCTTAAAAAGATTTCCATAGACTGATAAAAAAATATAAATAAAGAAACAACAACCTTATATAACGGATTTACTCTAATAAACCCCTTCATTTTCGTCTTCCTCTTCTGACTTCTTCCTCCCATTCCTACTTCATCCTCTTTCTCCTCAAAAGTATGTGAGTTAATACTGCAATGGAAGACCCATATCAGATGGTAAGACACAGGCTGATGCTCGGTAATTTCAATGTTTGTAGAGAGACGTTGTTTGTAATTTTACTTATTAACAATTCCTCTCTCTACGCTGGTGGTCGCGTATAAATGAAACGGCTATGCTTAACAGATTGTCAAGTTATGTTACTATGCATCCAGTAAACGGCGTTCGAATCAGAAATAACAAATGCGTAAATTGGTGTCGGCCTCTGTGTCTGTATGACTGCTGGCATGTCCATCTATGTTTCTCTCTCTCTCTCTCTCTCTCTCTCTCTCTCTCTCTCTCTCTCTCTCTCTCTCTCTCTCTCTCTCTCTCTCTCTCTCTCTCTCTCTCTCTCTCTCTCTCGCCCTTCCTCACATAATAAATTTATTTTAAATGTAATATTAAAAACTTTAAAATATTAACATTTAAAAATAAAACAGTAAAATGTAAACAAAGTTTAAAAAAATAACAAATTATGGAAATTTAAAAATAAAAACTAAAATTAAAAGATGGTGGATATTATTAAGCTACGGCTTGTAAGCAAAAACACTATCATCAGACTCTCAGGGTCGTATTATTTAGTTTATAAACACTATCAGACGTCTACCAAAAACTCAACTTATGAAGAGCTATCTAGAAGCAAGTCAAAGGCGGCAAGACCAAACATTGCCATCTAGCAGAATATGTTGTTTTAGGTTCGTCAGAGGAGAGTAAGCCTGGGTATTGATGGCGTAGTGTCCGATCGGTTTGTATAGTAAATATCTTCTTCTGTCTATTGAATGTTGTATGTGTATAGTTGGGATGGTTTTATATACACAACAGTTGCCTAGTACGTGGTTGAGTCAACGGGCTGTAGCGTACTGCTGGATCATTTCCAGCGTTTATGTGTGCATAGGGAGTGCATTGGGAGTGTCTTCGGTCATCTTAGTCAGTGGCTTGATAAGTTGTGGGTGATGATGTGATTTATCTTTTAACGCGTTTATTGAAATTGTGTTGTCTTAACTATTGGCTTAAATATATGTATTGTGACTTGGTCTCTTATTACACCCTGGTGTGAAAATGCCAAAATAGCTTATACCAATAAGATATTCAGGCCTATATATATCTGTATTAGTAGCTTGTCGTAAAAAAATGTGGTGGCAGGCTATAGTGCAACAGCTGACTTCATCACTGGTGGCTGGTTATATGACAACACCTGTTGTGGGGTATGTATGTTAACTATTGTGTATGTATATGTGTTGTTACTAACTTGTAGTTGGACTGGGGTCTTCTTAATATCCTTGTAAGCTGTTATTAATTCCCAGCAGTCTGATTGAACAATATGTATGTACCAAATCCAGTATATTGTGTTTCTGTAAATAACCAAATGAGTGCCTAAGACCTACATGTCTTGTAATGTTCGACGTATATATGTCATCTACAAGACAAAATAGCCGGTGAGTTGTAATAGTTGTTGTCAGCTTGTAAGCCTGAGTTGTAGTGGGGGTGTTTGTAGTGTACCTTAGGAAAGTATCTTGTGTATGTGTATTCACATTTTCTATTGTATATAGAGGTTTGTAGTATTTTTGGAAATAAGCTTCTGTTATGTGTGTTATCTTGTATATGTGTATTCACATTTTCTACTGTGTATAGATGTCTATGGTATTTTGCCATGGATTATTTGGTGAGGGTGCCGTGTGAAACTGTGAAATGAATATGCACATACAAGATACTTTCCTAAAGTACACTACAAACACCTCCTTTACAGCTCAGACTTACTAGCTGACAACCACTACTCAGTGGCCACTGTGTCTTGTAGTTGACATATATACATCGAACATTACAAAACATCTTGGTCTTAGTAACTCATTTATTTTTTAAATTTTAACAATATACGATACTGCATTTGGTACAACCATACTGACCACAACTGTCTGCTGGGAAATAATTACAACCAACAGGGATATCAAGGAGATCATCTGCCCACTATAAGTTAGTAACAACACATATACATACACAATAGTTAACATACATCTGCCCACTATAAGTTAGTAACAACACATATACATACACAACAGTTAACATACATCTGCCCACTATAAGTTAGTAACAACACATATACATACACAATAGTTAACATACATCTGCCCACTATAAATTAGTAACAACACATATACATACACAACAGTTAACATACATCTGCCCACTATAAGTTAGTAACAACACATATACATACACAATAGTTAACATACATCTGCCCACTATAAGTTAGTAACAACACATATACATACACAACAGTTAACATACATCTGCCCACTATAAGTTAGTAACAACACATATACATACACAATAGTTAACATACATCTGCCCACTATAAGTTAGTAACAACACATATACATACACAACAGTTAACATACATCTGCCCACTATAAGTTAGTAACAACACATATACATACACAACAGTTAACATACATCTGCCCACTATAAGTTAGTAACAACACATATACATACACAATAGTTAACATACATCTGCCCACTATAAGTTAGTAACAACACATATACATACACAACAGTTAACATACATCTGCCCACTATAAGTTAGTAACAACACATATACATACACAACAGTTAACATACATCTGCCCACTATAAGTTAGTAACAACACATATACATACACAATAGTTAACATACATCTGCCCACTATAAGTTAGTAACAACACATATACATACACAATAGTTAACATACATACTCCACAACAGGAGTTGCCCTATAGCCAGCCACCAGTGATGACAGCTAGCTGTTGCTAGTTAGCCACCACATTTTAAGAACTCCTAGACAACCTACTAATACAGATATATAGAGGTCTGAATATCGTATTGGTATGTGATAGTTTTGCTTATTTTCACATTAGGCTGTAATAAGAGTCACAACACAGAGACAGAGAGCTGACACACTGGAAGTCGATATACACCTCAACAGCATACAGATACTCACTAACACTGGATACGATCTGTCACCACACAGCTCCAAGCCCGTCCACCAAATTACTTACCGGGCATCTTTTGTGCATATAGCACCAGCCAACTATACAGATACACCCTCAAGAAACAGAAGCAGATATTTACTATACAAACAGGTCGGGCACTACGCCTTCACTCCCCTAGGCTTACTCTCCTCTGTCCAACCTCAAGGATCTTATTCTGATAGATGCCTATGTTTGGCCATGCTATCTCAGACTTGCGTCCATATTGCTCTTAAGAATGTTTGTTGTGTTTTTGGTAGAAGTCTGATGATTGTTTATTCACTAAATAATACGACCCTAAGAGTGTGATGATAGTGTTTATAACCGCCATCTTTTTTGTTTAGTATTTCAATATTTTATTTATTTTTTTTAAATTATTTAATTTTCATCGGGTTGCCTCCATGTCAGCAAAGACGAGCTGAAAGAACATCTGATGAAAACGTATTCAGATGTCCAGCGAGACGTTCCACTCGGAGAGATTGAGGGGCTCAAAAGGCCGGAGAAATCAACTGTGGATTTTAACGCCAAGCCTCCACTGTGGAGCGAGACTGTGGCAGTTTTTAAAAAAGCAATCGGAAAGTCTGCACCGAGGTCCAACGGTATGCCCTACACAGTTTACTTCTTCTTCTTCTGCGTTCGTCCGGAGAGTTGTTTTCGGACGTGACTACGTTGTGCCTGTTTACAACAGATCAGCGATATTGCGCCTAACCGACACATCCGACTTCTGCGGGCATTTGTTGACCGGGTTAACCTTCCTAGGCGTTTAAAGGACATTCGACCATCGCTCGGACATGATTGCGTTGTGCCTATTTACAGCAGAGCTGCGATATTGCGCCTGTAACCGACACATTCGACTTCTGCGGGCATCTGTTGACAGGGTTAACCTTCTCGAGTGCACACTATACAAGAGGTGCCCGAATGTCCTTAAAAAACTCCACCGGATACTGAGATCAGCGTGGAAAAATAAGCACGACAGCACGGAGTTGAAGAAAGTCAACGGGATCTACATCCCCAAAGAGCAAAACTCGACCCGCATTGCTCAATTCAGGCGCATCTCTATCCTGAACGTCGAGGGGAACATATTCTTCTCAATCATGGGAAGCCATCCAGAGAGCGAAGATGTAGAAGGAAGACCTCCACGTGATATGTTTGGATCTGGACAACGCATACGAGTCACTGCCCCACCAGACGGTGTGGCATGCCATAACGACGTATCACGTGCCCGCGGAGATAACCGAGGAGATAAGAACAATGCTCACGCAGTACTTCTCGGAATTCTCTCTTCGTTTCTCGACCACGACCTTCACGGCCGGATGGATCGACCTGTAGGTGGGTATTGCCATGGGATGAAGATTTCGCCGACACTATACGTCATAGCCATGCAGGTTATCATGGATGCGGCACCCCGCTACGCATACGGTCCAAGACTCAGTGAGGAAATGAACATCCCGCCACTGAAGGCCTTCATGGGCGACACGACAATCCTGACACCGAAGGATGGCTATGCTCGCAGCACTCTCATCAGGCTAGATGAACTGATTCGTTGTTCAGGATGAGCTTCAAGCAAAAGACATCGAGAAGCCTGCCGATCATGAAGGGTCAATTGGTGGAAAGGTTGTTCATGGTTGCCGGGCAGGTAATTCCCACGGTGGTAGAGGAACCGGTGAAGGTCTCGGCCGTGTGTACGATGCCACTCTGACAAGAGCGCGGTGATAGAAATACACGAAACAGCGGTAAACGGTCTGCGTATCATCGAGAAAAACAAGCAAATTCAAGATAGGGTGTCTCCAATTCATGCTGATTCAGAAGCTCCTATAGCCTCTACTGATATGCAATGTAGGCACGAGCACAGTGGATGCCTTTGAGATAAAGATAAGCTAATGTATAAGGAAATGGCTTGGAGCTCCACCAGGTATCGTGAAGGATGCACTATATTGTAAGAAAGCGAAGCTTCTCCTCCTTCTCAAGTCCGTCATGGAAGAATTCAAAGTCGGAAAAGCAGGCTCACGATGATGCTGCGCGAGTCTTCAGACGAAACGGCCAACGTCTCAAAACCCGCGCTTAAAACGGGATGGAAGTGGAAGGTCGACAGTGCAGTCGAAGCTGCCCAGGCATCACTTAAACTGAAGGAAGTCACGGGGTACACCCAGTCGGATAGAAGGGGTTCGACACCATGACAGAGCTCCAATGTGGTCCAAGGTGACAACCAAGGAACGCAGATACAAGGTGGTTCAGGAGTTTCGAAGGAAGGTGACGAAAAAAAGAATGCAAATGGCTGCCCAGCAGGGTCGGCAATGCGAGTGGGTGTCATAGGAGTCGATAATGCAAAAGTCTCTAACATGGAATTAGATCTGGTGCAAGGCATCACTACGCCTACATTTCGTCGTCCGATCTCTCTACGATGTCCTGCCATCAGCTGCCAACCTGGTCAAATGGAGTAAAGCCACAGATCCATTCTGTTCCCTCTGTAAAGTAAAAGTCTAGACAACGGAGCAAGTGCTTCCATACGCAAAGCAGCCCTTTGCCAAGGCCGATTTACATCGCGCCACAATAAAGTTCTTGTTGAGCTGGCAGCCAATAATGAATGAAGCCAGAATGCATGCGAACAGGGGGAGCAGAACGAGGCCGATGGGGATTTACGTTTTCAGAGCTGGGCACGCGGATGACTGGGAGCTGACTGTTGACCTGAAGGGCCGTGGCGCGTGCCCTGGAGAGATCCAACGGTTTAGATTGCGACCAGACATTGTACTTTAGTCCTCATCAGCCAAGTGTAGTTAATGCTGATTGAGCTGACCTTTCCATATGAGTAGAGAATCGAGGAGCAACACACATACAAGATGGAGAAATACAGTGACATGGTGGCAAGTCTGAGACAGGAAGGGTATACTGTCATGCTATAAACTGTAGAGGTAAGCCCAAGAGATCTAATCTCCCACTCCGTATATGACGTGCTAAAACCGTTAGGCCAAAAGGGATAATCAAGAACTAGGGCACAAAAACAACTCTGTGAGGCAGTCGAAAAAAGCCTCATGCTGGCCATGGAATAACCGGAACATTGAGTGGGACATGACTCGGCAGTAATATGGCTAACATATTTTCTGTGACTGCAGGATCATCTAACACCGGAATTAATCTCTCCTCTAAGAGATAGAACGTATACTGTCTATTTCGACTTTGCGCCTTCCCTTCAAGCGAGGGCAGTGTATCTGAGAACGGTACTGTGCATTTGGGGAAATCGCCACATTGTAGCAGTTGCCAAGTCAAGCAAATTATCGGCCGAAGTCCAACCCCTATGCCATGATGGCAGTCGTCTTGCAAAAGCCGCACTCCCTAGCAGAGACCAAGAGAAGTGTCGAAGAACCCACAGGAAAAGCCGGCTTCCCTGAGTAGGTACCATAAACGGTATACGAGGAAGGAACATGGCAACGAAGATGAACGGAGACGACAGGTTGTGGCCTGAGAGAAACTGGCTTCCTTCGGCTAAATGTCCTAGGACGTGTGTGAAGTTACGAAGCACCGGATGCACAAGGCTTTCCTCCTCGAGGGAAGGGTGGCTTGTCAGTAGACATCCTCGCAGAAATAACGCATGGACAATGCAAATGACCGAACGTCAGTGGAATACCGCCCCGTGACACGTTCCGGGCAGGCCCGTCCCCAAAGGATGCCAAGAAGTTAAAGGGCATAGTTTTTATCACTTATTTACTTTTTACTGATTTAATTTTGTAATTTTTTATTTGTTTTAAAAATATTTAATCTTGTAATGTTTAATTGTTTAAATTTTATTATGAAAGAGAGAGGAGAGAGAGAGAGAGAGAGAGAGAGAGAGAGAGAGAGAGAGAGAGAGAGAGTGAGGGAGAGAGATAGAGACAAAGGCAGGGAGAGAGGGAGAGAGATAGAGACAAAGGCAGGGAGAGAGAGAGAGAGAGAGAGAGAGAGAGAGAGAGAGAGAGAGAGAGAGAGAGAGAGAGAGAGAGAGAGAGAGAGAGATAGAGACGAATACATGGACACGCAAGCAGTCATACAGACATACATACATGTTAGTTAGTCGCGGTTCCAACTTCACGGCAACGGGTCGTCCCCATACAGTGAATATCACAAAATGCTCCTCACTGCCCCATGTGAACAATGGAATAGACAGGAACGTCGGCAAGCCAACAACCCGCACAGGGACACTGTGCATAATGCCGCCGCCAGAATGCCAACACAAAAGTCCTCCACGAACAATACAGTTCATTGTCGATGAAAACGGCAGTCACCAGAAAGACTTCACTGACCGGGTATTTATCCCATATGGCTCGGTCTCTTTCTGCAGGGCGACCCACCAAAAGCGCCACACAAGCACGAACTCCGTAGCTACAGCAACGACTCCCAGGAGTCTCCTGAAAAATGCACCCGTGAACCGAAAAAGCAAACCAATCAATCCAGCAATAGCCGGCCGTCATCGTTCCGAACATGCAGTTCACGAGAAAAATAACCGCGGACAGAAAAGCATTCCACGCGAAATTAACAGCTCACAGTGTCGCGCCACGAACTCACTCAGTAGCAGGGCGACGGAACCATAGCCTCCTTAGTCGCCTCTTACGACGTTCATGGTAGGCAACAGTGTTACTATTCTTTGCTCCCCCGTATGGGCCCCGGCAACACACGGGCGATACAGACATTCAGGTCGACACAAACCGCAAGCAGTCATACAGACATACAGGTCGACACAAACCGCAAGCAGTCATACATACATTCAGGTCGACACAAACTGCAAGCAGTCATACAGACATTCAGGTCGACACAAACCTACAGATGTGTTAGTTCTGTTCAGAACGCCGTTTACTGTGTACACAATACCTTAAAACCTTGACAATCTGATAAGCGTGGCCTTTCATTGATAAGCGACCACCATCCTAGACATAGGCATTTTTTATCAGTATACATAACCAATAACATATCTCTACAAACATTGAAATTGCCCAGCATCAGCCTGTGTCTTACCGACTGGCGCAGGTCTCCCATTATAGTATCAACTCTCCGATTTTGGAGGAGAAGGAGGAGAAAGTGGGAATAAGAGGAGAAAAAGGAAGAGGACGACGAAAAGGAAGTGGTTGATTATAGTAAATCCATTATATAAGTTTGTTTCTTTATTTATGTTTTTTATATCAGTCTATATGAACCTTTGTAAGGGTTTCATTTGAAGCTCGTTTGCACCTGGTGAGCACAGTAACATAATTATACGAGGACTGCAATAGTTTTAATCGCAGATAGGTTTAACAACTAAGCCAAGCACACTACAAACAATCATGACCGCCATCTTTTATTTTTAATTGGTTTAAATTATTAAAGCGGAAGGAGTTATCTCTCTTAGCGCTAAAAATATGAATTTTGGGGAGGATAACAATGTCGAGGAGGAAGAGGAAGACGGGGAGGATGAGCAGTTGGAAGAGGAGGCAGCAGCAGAAGAAGAAGACGAGGAGGAAGAGGATGAAGAAGAGGCTAAAGAGGAAGAATAAGACGAGGCGGACAAGGAAGAGGAAGCCGAGAGGGAAATGAAGATGAGGAGGAAGAGGAAGACAGAGAGAAGGAGTTCCTCACCACTGAAAATTCTGTCATATTGCAAAACTAGATGGTTATCAATTCAACCAGCTGGTGAAGTAATTGTGAACTAATGGTTGGAGTTGAAGACACACTTCGAAATAACAAGGTAAAGTGAAAAGTGCTACACAGCTGAAATACTATACGGAATGTATAGTTATGAAAAAAAAATCCTTCTCTTTTTACAAGTGAAGTGCAAAAAGTTAATAAACTGTTTGAATCTCAAAATGTTGATAAAGTTAAATTACTTGACGATCTCACTTTGCTATTTCATTCAATTGGTAAAAAACTTATATTGCCAACTTCTAAAGCTGACTTGTTTACTTGCACTATTTGGCTCCTAAGCCATACTTGGGATACCAAATCGAATCAAAAATTGATGGTTTAAAAACAAAAGGACTGTTAACAAAAAATGAAGAGAGCAACTTAAGAAAGCGCTGTCACGATTTTCTTCTCTCATTATTCAATCAATTGAAGCAGAGACTTTCTGAAAATTTAGATGTATTGAAAAATATTTCACTCTTTTCTGTTAACAACATACTTCAGCCAGTAAAGGACACATCAAAATATTGTCAAGTTATGATATTTTTAGGGGCTACTGATAATAGTGTGGCGGAAGCAGAATATCAGTTTACGGCGAAAGCCGTAAAGCCCTTCGCCGGGAGACCGGCAGTCACATCAATACATATGTAATTTCTTACTTTCTCAATCTGGATATGTTTTCTAGATACTTTCCAATGAAATCTAGATATGTAAGGATGTTGTTTGGGCCGTTTCTAGATATTTTTGGTCAAATAAAGTGGCAACACTGGTAGGAACCCTACACTTTTCAACACGGACCAGTGACTAGCAGTCGCATTTTTGGTGTGGTTCAAACTTTGCGCTTTTCATCACTTGAGAAGGTAGGCTTATTTCTCCGTGATCATTCTGGTGTTCATAAAAGCAAAGGTTGAGGTAACATGTGTATGTCCTGTTTATCAAGTGTGATATTATAAAGTTAAAGCACTGAAACTTATTCTCTTCAATTCTTGGAGAGACCTGCAGACCTGAAGCCATTCCCTGCCGACATCTCTCAATGCTACGCCTCAAAACTGCTAGCTCTTAATCCATTCGACTATTCTCAAGCTATATAATGAATGCATATTATGCTCTATCATCTCAGAAACCTAGTGAGTGATCTTGTCAATGCATTAGTATACATGTATCAAAATGCTATCTTTCTACTTTCATTCTTGCTACGCAGATATTTAGGAGTTGGAATGCCACTCCTGTGCTTGAACAATGCTCTTATATACATATGCATTATCGCCTAGAAATACTGTAAGTGGGTTGGAGAGAGAAAATCATATTCTTTCTTGAATAATCTTGCTCATATGTGAACCAGAGATAGATGATATATGTTGCATGTTTAGCAGATCTTGCACTTAAGCCCAGCATCCATTTGTTGCTGTGGAATAATTTTACGTTTAGTGAATGCACTCGCTTTCTAAGGAGAAAACATACTGCAGTCTGGACAAACCTGGTGCTAAGTCTCTGTCTAAAATAGGGGAGATTCAAACCCCTGTCTTTACGTGCTGTAGCTTGATAACAGAAGGAGACAACTTTGCGTTCAGGCTTGAGAAGAAGAAGAAGAAGAAGAAGAAGAAGAAGAAGAAGAAGAAGAAGAAGAAGAAGAAGAAGAAGAAGAAGAAGAAGAAGAAGAAGAAGAATATTAGTATGAGAAACAAAAATATATGATCTGTGTTCTCTCGTTGTGTGCATATCTGTTCATGTTCTTGGAAATACTATGCATGATTTCTATTCTGTAAGTGTTTCATTTGAAATCTTAAAATGCATAAATTCTTGCAAATGAACTGTAATAGTATTATTATGAGATAATCATATCTATATGATGTCACTCCATTTTTACCTTCTGAAACTGGGAAGAATTGTTCCAATTTATAACCCCCAGCAAGAAGAAGTATTTAAGATGGTGATGATTGGAAGGAGGAGAGGTAGCACTGTGAATAGAACCTGACATGAAAAAGACAACCAACGGTCTTGCACTGCTTTGACGTGGAGTTAAATTGATAGCAGTAATATAGATGTTATGTTATTTTTATGTCATCATATCACCAACACCTTGCCATACATCTAATGACTTTAACTGCTTATCTGCTCCCCTGTCACATCTGTGATGTCCTTATCTGTATTTGATGTCTAATGAGACCCCTGGTACACTCAGAACACATAGCATCAACAAAAGTCAGAAGATGATAGACCTGCAGACAGTTGTTGTGCCATCAGCAGTCAGCTCAGATCCAGCACCAAGGAGAAAGGGGACTATAGTTCTCACCTCTAGGCTTTGCTACACTTCTTCCTCCTCCTCATCCTTTCTCTTCTTATTTTCCTTCCCCCCCCCCCCCTTTGTCCTTTCTCCCTTGTTCTTTTATTATGCCATTGTCAACAAAATGTATATGGATGAATTGTTGTTTGTATTGATAGTGAGGAGAGTGGTGTTTCCACTGGTAGTATCATCATGGTAATGTCAAACTGACCAGTCTGTGAAGTAGATGTGGAGACTCAGTCACACCGCCCGAGTTGAAGGGCAAGTTAAAGCCATGGCATGTGAGATGGAAGCTTATCCGGAGATTCCCTCCTGTATGGTAACGGTGGAAAGGTAATAATTATCAGCCCCACTCCCTATCCTGCAGAAAGACCATGAGATTACCTAATGGACCCCAGGCACTCCAAACAAATCAAACTCACTGACAGAAGACGAGAACATTTAGCGCAATCCATTCAGCTATCAGACGAGAGGAGAAAAACCAGGATGCCTCTATCTTGATTTCATAATTTATAAACATATCTATATTCATTACTTTCAACAATGCTTTCAATGCATAAAATGAAGTTGTGTAATATGAATGATTGGCGAGACATCTCATCTTTGTTTCTCCACCTGCTGAAATTGTTATTGATTAAACATTGAAGTTGATACTTCGTTTTATTCACTTAGTTGTGATGTGATATAGTTTAATCTATGTTTAATCGTAGGAATAATGAGGCAGGGTAACCTCTGCGGAAACAGCCCTGGTTCCCATTGTCTGTTCTAAGTGAACTCATTTTTTTACTTTTATCATTGTAGTCCTGGTCCTTATTAGACTAATGGGTACAATGGGGGGGGGGGGGTGTTCTAGAGCTATTAAGGTTCTCTTGTAGCAGTCAGAATTCTAGTGTGGGTCTTTATTTTATCCGGGAGCCCCCTAGACATCCAGAGTTTCTTTGTGTCACATCATTCCTGAGTGATATTACCACACTATAGGAAAACAGTCCCACCTCTCTATCGTCCAATGGTACGGGGGATGCACATGTGGGTACTGCAACTTTCCTTCCAACACCTCATAATTGTCATGACGCCACATGATTGCATATAAGGAATAGACAGTAGCATATCCTAAAATTCGACCCGAAAACAACATATCGTACTACTCATAAATAAATCATCTGAGCCATCAAGAAAATATGCTTTTTCCTTATTCTACTGGAAGAGGGAGAGCAACATTCCAGCACCCCAATATTCGAAAGAAGCTGAACCTGTGGTTGTACAGAGGACGAATTAGTCTGTTTCTTTCAGGAGGGCAGTTGAGAGACTGACCATATGGCTGAACTGTGTTTTACTACTAAGCAAGTGTTATTCATACACCTGGAGAGCTTGTTCTTGACAACCCTCTCTTTGTTTACTGTGTAAGTTTTATTGGCAGCCAGTCGTAAACCAAAACCCGTTCTTTCACCAGTCACCTTCAATAAAGAGCCCTCTCCTTCCCCTGACATTATTGCATAACTCTTTAAGATCGTATTACTAGAAGGTGAACTAACAAAAGACAATATCTAACAACAGTTCTAGCAATGTTTCATTTCTTACCCTTATTTCTGAAAGCAGCGTTTGAAGTTTTGCAGATTTTATCTCTGCTTTTTTCTTGGCCCTCTTCATGTTCATCATCTGTAGGTGATGCTTGTGTTTCATTGTCATCAAAAAACCTGCAAATCATTTAAACAACCAGTAGCAAACAGCTAAACATTTGTTTAAAATGCTTAGTATAATTTATCTTTCAAAGATGGAGCATACATATTGACTATCCAGCATAGTTCAGTTCAGTCCAGTCGCGGTTCCAACATTACAGCAACGGGTCGTCCCCATTATGCTCCGTTCCTGTACCAGTGAATATCACATAAAATGTTCCTCACTGCCCCATGTGAAATGTGGAAAAGACAGGAGTATTGACAAATAACATATTCAAATCATTGAATAGTTTATATACTTATACCCTCTATTTTCTAGAACGTGGGCTCTCAACCTATGAGTCTTCCATACCCATCTGTTACCTCAAGGAAGACTCCAAGTGTGTGTTACGTGGCCGCCTGGATTATTTTAGGTAAAATTATTTTATTGAAAGTTTTATTATAAAAATGTTTACGGTTTATTTATTTCAGATATTAAAAAAAACATTGTATTGGAAGCCGCTGCGCCCAGTTAATACCATGATTGTTTGTCGGCCTGATGGTAGTTTGTTCAAATAGCCATCGAGCCACTTTTTCAAAAATCACATCCGGTTTGAAATCATATTCCCCCAGAACGTGCTCTGCCTCTTCAAACATGTGCTGGCTCGTTGTAGTGTCGTGCATTGGTAAAAGTTCAAATGAGTATTCTTAAACATGAATAACTGCATCACAAGCTCTAGGAAACATAGCAAGTTTTACTATTCAATAACTTCAACTGTTTCATCAATCTCCTTCCCCGCTTCATCCCCCATTGGGCATACACCTTCAAACATTCTACTCAAAGTTGCCTTATCCTTAGCTTTCCTGTGCAGTTCCGTCATGTTCTCTGTATATTATTACTGTCTGCCTATACTGCTCTTCTTCGTGTATTTTTAGGTCTTCCTCTATTTCTTTTGTCCCGTGGAATCCAGACAAACTTCTTTCTAGTTATATTATTCTTTAATCTTCTCAATATATGTCCTATCCAGTCCAACCGCTTTTCTTCAGCTACTGATTCGCTGGAATTCGGTTAGTTCTTTGTGGCGATTGGGTTACGCCCGCAATGTGTAACCTCGCATACCGCGTTTGAAACACAGCTGAGGCCAGTTTGGAAGGAGACCGCCTTGCGTTGATTTCACATACAAAGGTATGAGTGACGGTCGTTTAGAAGGCAATGGTACACTTTTTTTTTTTAGCATATCCTTTACAGGACTTAGCTGTCAACACCAGCATCTTTCAGCTGTATGTTGATCTCTTGGCAAGATTACGCTCAGTAGTTTGCCATTGCTTTCTGAGCGGCCGGCTCACATACCCAGTAAGTTACCGATGCGATTCGAACCACTGCTGATTTGAACCGTCATCACGTTACCGGCGAGAGTATACGAGATTACGGAGAAAAGTCATAATAACCTCTAAGCCACGAAGCCGGCAATGGTACACTTTTTTTTTTTAGCATATCCTTTTACAGGACTTAGCTGTCAACACCAGCATCTTTCAGCTGTATGTTGATCTCTTGGCAAGATTACGCTCAGTAGTTTGCCATTGCTTTCTGAGCGGCCGGCTCACATACCCAGTAAGTTACCGATGCGATTCGAACCACTGCTGATTTGAACCGTCATCACGTTACCGGCGAGAGAATACGAGATTACGGAGAAAAGTCATAATAACCTCTGGGACGCAGAGGTGTTTCCAAGGCACCAGGGCCGGGTTATATACTGGCCAAGACCTATTGACGCGTCCTCGTCGAGCGTCCTGGGCAACAGGTCCCTTCGAGGTCCTGGCTGAAGTCAATAGGATCGCCGATTCCTCCGAAGTCGGAGAGTGTCTGCCTGTACGGCGAGGAACCACCAGTCTGCACACCAATAAGCCAGACATGGGACAACGGATACTCACGCAAACCTCAGGTCCTGTATGACATCACACTGATGTTGGACAACAGGATGCCTTCATCCGACATACAGGACTTTGCGTTGGAGCTCAAGCCAATGAACACAAGCAAGCAAGCAAGCAAGCAAGCAATAATAACCTCTAAGCCACGAAGCCGGCAATGGTACACTACAGAACATAAATTCGCCAAGAAATCATGAACAGCCAAAAAATGCTGAGGTTGACTGCAAAGTCATGTAAAGGATATGCTTTTAACTCTCCATGAGCTCAACATTGGTAATTATGTTACACCATGTTTACACTAATGTTTGTAGCTTATTAGTAATCGATCACATATTAGTACCGATTTAACGTTCGAATTGAATATTCTAAATTTGATGCAAAGTTTAATTTCTTCTGACTTCGACAAATTTCCTAGTGTTTTACAAACTCCTCTTGCCTTTTGTATTCTTGTATTTAAATGTGTATGTTTACCCTTCAGCGTTGTGGCGTAGGTGTGAATGAAGGACTGTTTCATAATTCTCAAACATACAAAGTCGTGGGTTAGAAACCAACCTCTAGTGATTTGCAAGTGATCGCTGTGCGTTGATTTCAATAGTTTTTGGCATCGGCCGTTTACAAAGCAATGGTAACCTACTGAAAGGTACAACTGCCTAGTGAATCACTAACAGCCAATACATGATGAGCTGAATGTAACTCCCACCAAAGGACATATTTACTAACAAGTTCTCCCGTCTTTGTGTACATTACTGCATTGCAAATTTTATTATTCCGACTCTTGATTTGTTCTCTTTTATGTTTTTCCTCGTGGATTGTTTAACCCAATTGTTGTAACCTTCCATGCAGTGTCTTTAACTTATCTTGCGTCTGATTTCATGTGTGAGACAGGCGGACAGTGTCATCAGCGGAGCCTGTATCACGGATCGTCAGTTTCCAATGAACCCTCTGAATTTCGTTTCTGTCAGTGGTTGTTACTGCCTTCATAATCCAGTCTATAGTCAGTAAAATTAAAAGAGGTGAGAAAAAGCATTGATTTATCTATGGCAGTTGACAATTATTCAAGCTTGGTTTCCAGGTCATCTGCTATTTTTTAAATCCTTTCTGCTACAGTTTTTCTTGAAAGATATATGTACGGGAATACGTATATTGCATACATCATCGCGTACCATGCTGATAAGCGTGGGCGGTCATGTTTCGCTATCTCATACGATCACCAGAGTCGTAGATCAGCTCTGTGTTCTTGTCTCGACCATGCCACGTGGCCAGGCCATCCAGATAGTTATTTCTATGCCGTCCCCCTTTGCCCCCTCAAACTTGCCAGTTGTCAATGACTTCTCTAGTTGATTTCTGCTCAGAATGTGCCCAAAACATGCTGACTATCTACGTCAACAAGAAAGGGCAAGATACGACGCAGGAATAATCATTGAACCACGGCTAGCAAGAAGAATATTAGAAATGCAATGTGTGTGTGTGTGTGTGTGTATATATATATATATATATATATATATATATATATATATATATATATATATATATATATATATATATATATATATATCAGAAATAATATCATAACAATAAGATTGAAAGATTGAAAGAACAAACAATTACTACATATGTGCAAATATATTCACCATGTAATAGAAGCAAAAATGAGCAAGAATGCGAGGAGTTTTTCGAAGACATCCATGGCATACTAAATAAAGTTAAGCGTTTGTATATTGTTTGGACATATAAACAATGATTTCACAAACAGGAAAGTAGAGGCTTGGGGAACACTACATGGAAAAACAACATAACAAATAATATTCAGACTTTGTTCTCGCTATAGCAGCCTATTATCACCGACACGCTAGGAAATTAAACCACTTCCACACAGTCTGCCTTAGGAAGCTACTGAAGATTAAATTGCAAGACAAAATCCCAGACACTAAAGTCCTAGAAAGAGCGTCAATGCTCAATATCCACACTCTACTAATGAAGAATCAGATTCGCTGGGCTGGTCATTTGACTCGCATGCCAGATCACAGGCTCCCTAAACGATTTTTTACGGTGAGTTGCGTTGTGGTAAACGCTCCCAAGGCGGCCAGGGGAAACGCTTTAAAGACACTCTGAAGATCTCACTGAATGATTTTGGAATTCATCATGACACCTGAGAGACGTCAGCCAGAGACCGAAATTCGTAGCGTGAAGAGCTGTGAAGAAAAGGCAGGACAGAAAAACCACTGCAAGAAATCGTCCTACAGAAACGTCAAGCATTCTTTGTCCACATTGTCAAAGAACATTTCGAGCCAAAATATGCCTTATCAGCCATCTTAGAACTCACGGCTTCATACTTTCAACCCCACTGGATGAAATGAATGGTCATCATCATTCTTTATGGACAAACAACATTATCACCTCTGTTATTCTTGGTAACTATAGACTGGATTATGAAGACAACAACAGCCATTGCCAGAAATTGAATTTAATGGGTGTCTCTGACAAAGCAATTCGATTAACTTAACTTTGCTGAGGGCATCGCACCTGAAATCAGATGCAAAATAAACTAAACACATTGAGTGGGATGGCACAACAAATAGGTTTAACAATTTAAAGCGGAGTGACAAATATAATTAGAATAAATCAAACACATGATAGCCCCATCTTACTTGGTGAAACCTTACGGTAAAAGACGGAATCATACACATATCAAAGTAGCAATGTAGACTAATACAGGAGAACAAATACATTTATCAAATAAGAATACAAATGACAAGAAGAGCGTTTATAGCAGTAAGAAATTTGAGGAAGCCAAAAGAAAGGAAACTTAACACCAAACTTAGAGTATTAAATTGTGATGTTAAATTGGTAACGCATATCTAATAGCCTACACATACACTTTCTCCGTGTATTTATTAAAGATAATATCAATAACAGTTATTACCACTATCGGGATTTTCCATCTCAAAATTAGACTAAATAGCACGCAGTTTTCTCAAATGTACACACATAATTCACATATGTTTGCTTGCAATCCCTTTCTTATTATTGCAGTATTATCAGCGTAACATAAACCGAAACTTACTATTCACAATTCTGACTACTCTCCATGGTAATAATAAAACAAGTATGGTAGTGGCGTCCTTTCCTGTTTCGTACCATCTGCTGTCCAAAAACACGAAGTCCAGTGCAAATGATGAGATGACAATAAAGGCATCAAATACCTGACAAGTAAAGACAAAATTAAGCAACAAAAATTTGTTTAATACACTTTGAATCTGGAGTCATTCTTCTTCTTCTTCTTCTTCTTCTTCTTCTTCTTCTTCTTCTTCTTCTTCTTCTTCTTCTTCTTCTTCTTCTTCTTCTTCTTCTTCTTCTTCTTCTTCTTCTTCTTCTTCTTCTTCTTCTTCTTCTTCTTCTTCTTCTTCTTCTTCTTCTTCTTCTTCTTCTTCTTCTTCTTCTTCTTCTTCTTCTTCTTCTTCTTCTTCTTCTTCTTCTTCTTCTTCTTCTTCTTCTTCTTCTTCTTCTTCTTCTTCTTCTTCTTCTTCTTCTTCTTCTTCTTCTTCTTCTTCTTCTTCTTCTTCTTCTTCTCAAGAGTTGAGAAGCAGCACGCTTATAAGATGGAGAAATACAATGACATGGCTGCAAGTCTGAGACAGGAAGGACATACAGTCAGGCTATTCGTTGTTGAGATAGGCGCAAGAGACCTTGTTACTAGCCCTGCATACAACGTGGTGAAACAACTCGGTCTAAAGGGACAAGCAAAACCTCGGCACTTAAAAGGCTGGGCGAGGCAGAAGGCCTCGAGTTGGCTATGGAGCAAGCGTAATGCGGGGTGGGACGAGGATACACAGTAAATGGTTCAACTTTGCCTGCAATGTTAGTCACCGTCTCTAAAGAAGAATAACCTCAACACAAATCTCTCCAGAAGATTACAACCCCACGAGACAAGGGAAACGTCTCAATAAATACGTACGACAGGAGAAAGACGTCCAGGAGTCATGATCCGGACGGGCCTGCCCACTAAGGGTGTAGAGAAGGTAAAGGGGTAGAAACATTCAACAAGGGGGACTACTTCTGATGATCAGAAGCCTCCTGTCGTGCTCGTTCCCCGAGGGAGTTTTTTCGACAGTAGTATATATTCATATATGATTGCCTCCGAAATAGAATCGCCATCTAACTGTTTTTGATTTATGAAAATTAATAATAACTGTTCGACATCTTCAGTTGTTTGCGGTCTCTGTTTCGTTAGCACAATCACTTCTTTCGCTACATTAGCCTTCTTTATTGCTTCCTTTTTCGCCACAATGGAACTGATAACATAAGGCCGATATCAGCAATCTTACTGTCGGCCTCGTATTTTGCAATGAATTCCTTCTTCAACTCAATCGTGTTCGTGGTTCACTTCTTCGAAGGCCTGTTGACTCTGGAAACTTTCTTTGGTCGGAGCTAAAAGGAAAGGGTTAACTTATTAGCAAGTGATGCTCACACAACGAGTTTGAAGAGCAGAAGAACACGTGGGTCCCTTTGTTTTCGCAAAATAAGAAAAAAAAAACAAGGAAAAAAAAACATTGATATTCTTCTACTTACTGTATTCTGAAATAAAAAGGTAGGGTGTAAAGACAAAGAGGATCAAGATCATAGCTCTGATGTTTATCCCAAATGTGTCGGTCTCATTCCGCATACCGGCCTGCTGAACTCCGTAGATCCAGCGACGCCACCCCCCCCCCCCCCCCCGCCATCCCAGGGGTATCCGAAAAATACTGCACTTGTGAACCTAATGAAGGAGTCCGAAAAAGAAACCACGATTTTCTGGGCAAGAGACCGACTGCTTGACCATTTCATCACAGAAACCACGGCTTTCGAGACAAGAGACCAGTTCACCACCACCCCCCCCCCCCACCCCCCACCCCCACCTTTTTTATATTTTTCTCCCTTTCCGATCCCCATTAAACAAATCTGGAAGTCGCACGTCTCCTGAAACATACAGCAGACGTATTTTCTTCACCTAATGACATACCTCAAATTTTTTCTTGAAGAATCCCCATCCAGTACAACAGAGCTTGACTGCAGTCTGAAACAATAAAATAATCACGTATTGGACTTTTATTCTCTGCCCTGAGATTAATTTGCTACTCTAAACAACGACAAGTGGAGACAATTTAGATAGCACTGTGATGTCGGTTCCTAAATCAATCAATCAATCAATCAATCAATCAATCAACATAAATGTTTGCAACAGATTTATGAAGTAGCATAAATGACCATATACAATGAATACGCCGTTTCGCAGTAATAGGTTCACATATAATATTGTGTTTGCATTACATATATTAACATGATGAACATGTTAATGTTATATAACAATAAAGAAAAACAACAATAACATTAAGTGTAGCTAACACTGAAAGTTTAGTGACTATTCTATTACACATGTGTCGTCAACACCACCATGTGCCTTGCAAAGTGACGCAGGCGTTCATATCTCTCCATAGATCTCGGCCCATGATGTTATGGGTAAATTATGTTGATAATATTCCGACATGCCATCGTTTTAAACCATGATGCATCTTTTCTCTCTATTTTTCTGTGTCCCTTCGACCGCTATCATAGGTGTTCTCATTTATCTCTTTTATGATTATATGGCAAGAACTATTATGCATACATGGTAAACACCTTTTGCTTCTTTCTTACAGCAGTGTATGAAGTTCTACTTTCATACACCTTGCCCAAACACTCGTTGATAGTTACTCTGGCTGTCCAGTGTTTTCGCAACATTCGTATCAGAAACCAAAAAATCGAGGCCTCCAAATCTTCCTAACTTGTTCTCTCAAATTCCACTATTCACATTCATACATTAGATTTTTTTTTTTTTTTTTTTTAGCATATCATTTACAGGACTTAGCTGTCAACACCAGCATCTTTCAGCTGTATGTTGATCTCTTGGCAAGATTACGCTCAGTAGTTTGCCATTGCTTTCTGAGCGGCCGGATCACATACCCCGTAAGTTACCGATGCGATTCGAACCACTGCTGATTTGAACCGTCATCACGTTACCGACGAGAGCATACGAGATTACGGAGAAAAGTCATAACCTCTAAGCCACGAAGCCGGCTATACATTAGATAAGGTTGGATATAACAGGTCTCTTCCAGCTATTGGTTGAAAGTGACATATAATATAAGATAGTTTCCATGATATGAAATGCAGCTTTTGCTTGGCTTATTATGCGCTTAATCTCTGTCACACTTCTTTTATCTGGCGTTATAAAAATTGCCCGTAAATATTTGATTTTGTAGAATTGGCTAAGCATGTTTCCCTATACTATAATATCATATTTTGATGATATCGTTATTCTTTGATACAACAATTATTTCTGTCTTCTTAGTAGTATTTGAACATCTCTTCCGGTCGCCAGCATGGCGGTTAGGCGTTGAGCCGTTAAGGCCTTTGGCGTCTTTATGCTTGTGGCTACGGTTTGCAATCGCATTTTCCTCATGTTGGACTGGTAGTACATGGTTCCGTCGCTTTGCAACTGAGTGAGTGCGTGGGCGACACCGTGAGCTGTGAAATTCACGTGGAATGCTTCTACATCTGTCCTGTACAGTGAACTGCATGTTCGGAACAATGGCTACCGGCGGTTGCTGAATTGACTGTTTTGCCCTTTCGGTTCACGAGTGCATTTTTCAGGAGACTCCTGGAAGTCGGCGCTGAAACTGCGGAGTTCGTGCTTTGTGCGACACTTTCGGCGGGTCGCCCTGCGGTAAGAGACCGAGCCATGTGAGAAAACCCGGGTCAATGATGTTTTTCTGGTGACTGCCGAGTCCATCGACGATGTACTGTGGTATTCGTGGATGAATTTTGTGTTGACATTCTGACGGCGGCATTATGCACAGTGTACCTGTGCGGGCTGTTGGATTGCCGAGACTCCCGTCTATTTCACTTTTCACATTGGACAGTGGGGGGCATTTTGTGTGATATTCGCTGGCACGGGAATGGAGCATAATGGGGACGACCCGTTGCCGTGAAGTTGGAACCTCGACTAACTAACTAACCAACCAACCAACCAACCAACCAACCAACCAACCAACCAACCAACTAACTAACTAACTAATATTTAAACATCTATTTCAGAACTCTCTATTACTACGATGTGCAACAGTTGTTGCAAGTCTTTTGCAGTTGCATCTATCAATACTGTGTCTTTTGCATAATGCACATTGCATGTATTATAACCCCCTCTCGTTTTCTTTATTTATTTTGGATCTCTCTCAGGATTATTTCGTTTTAGCTTTGCCATAAGAATTGACAATCATGGGAACTTTACGACACCTTAAGATGCTAATATAATATCACTGGATCTGATCAATTTGTACCGCCAAATATAAGTGCGATCCAAACAGGATGTGACAATTATACTTTTTTGTAGGCAAAGTATAAACAACCTGTGATATGCTGATGATATGTTTTGGGGTGCTAAAACGAAACAAATGTTTTACTCTAAATAACAGAAAATCAGAAATCCCCATGTTGTGTGTTTGCATGTTTTATAGATATAAATAGGATTATACATGTGTAGATCTTAGAAACTAAATATTCTTGTTCATATATTTCAAGCTTTCAACCATAGCACTAGGTAATTCTTCTTCTTTTCGTTCATCCGGAGTGTTTTTTCAGATGTGATTGCGGTGTGTCTGTTATGCGCCCTTGGGCCGAAACCCGCAGGCCAACACATCGACTTTAGCGTGCTTTTTTGACCAGGTAGCATTCCTGGGAGACTCTCACTTTTGTGGTGCCATCTGCAAGCATGCTGGCCAAGGTTGAACGGTCGAAGACAACGGTCATCCCTCAAAGGAAGGCAGGGACAGTCCATAGCATTTTCCGCCATCCAAGGTTGCTTCCATAGTTGCAGGGCCGACACATAACGCCCTGGATCTGGGCTCACCGAGGGAGATCGTCATGTCCTGCTCATGGCTGCTTTAAATCCTCACTTCAATATATTGGTCATTTCGCTTCCCCGGGTCATTCCCGCACAAACCAGACAGGTTTGCAGACGGCATCCACTCAGCGAGTTTTCGGACATGTGCTTGTCGTTGCGCCCATCAGAGCTTTTCCAGGCTCAACAGACATTCGGAAAACTACCCAGTCAGAGCTGTTCCGAACAAGAGCGGCATTCGGAAACTAGGTAGTCAGAGCTGTTCCTAGCACGAGAGACATTCGGACGAGACATTTCACTCGGACGTAATTGCGTAGTGTCAATTTTTAGTTTGCCACCCGTAGGACGACACTTCCGACTTCAGCGGGCATTTTTTAATGAGGTTAGCCATCCTCTGGTTTCGAGGCACGTTGGACTGTTGTGATGTCGCTAACATCTCAGCTGGTCAAGATAGAACGATGAACGACATCGTGGTCGGCCCTCAAGGAAAGGCAGGGGCAGACCATGAGCATTCCCTCGCTATCCAAGGAGGCTTCCATAATTGCAGAGCTGGCACATATTGCTCTGTGACTGGGCTCACCCGAGGAGTTGCCACGTCCTGCTCATGGCTGCTTTAGTTCCTCACTTCCATGTGTTGGGCAACTCGTTTGCCACTGATCGCTCAAGCACACACCAGTGACGGTCAGACTGCAAGCGACACCCATTCGGTAAGCTTTTGTTGACTTCGGACCACGCAATAGGTTCGCTCGCCGTGCGTTCCATTTTGCGTCATTGAGACGTTCTTCCACTTTTGTCTACACTCTTTATGAGTTACATACAGTTTTCGCAGCCTTCTTCGACTGGGGCACTTTTTTGACTTTTTGTACTCGCTCACGAGGTAGGCTACTTGTGCTGCCGGCTCAGCACCTTACCTTCGTGCAGCGGTGAACGAGAAACGGCCTGGCCCTATCATCCGGGAATCTCTCATATCCCCCAGCTGAGAGCCTTCGAACTTGTATCAGACCTGAGCATGTAGCTTGATCAGTATCACGCCTTTATTTTTCGAAAGGTGGGAATCGGCCTGGCTCTCAAGTCCGAGGGTTTGTGGCTTAGAGGCGTTCAGCCACAGCTCTCGACAGGGAGCCTTTAGTGTTTTGTGTCGGCCAGGCTCTCACTTCCGAGAGTTTATGGCTTAGAGACGTTCAGCCATACACCTCGGATGGGAGCCTTAGAAGTTATGTCCGGACTGAAATTTTAGGGATCGTTTGCCTGATTTTGACTGCTATCCTCAGTCTTACCTGCAGAGCAGCAGGTTGTGTCTCTCTTAGTCTGGTCCCTATCCCACGAGCCGTCCGATATGTAGTTTTCACCCATCGGCAAGCACATGGGGTCGATGGGACACTCAAGCTCCCCCACCACGGCAAGGTGGAGACACATCGGGGGAGACTAGGTAATTCAACAACAAGAAAACAGCGATGCTGGTAATTCTTGGTCCCCTGGAGATGAACCTGTTGTAAATATTCTCAGGGAACAGACAACTCCTATAGTGAATAAGGAAGTGCATAATGGCGAATCCACCCCAGATTCTTTTGAAAGGGTGCATTCTGACAAAACCTACCTGAAAAGTAGAAGGAGAAGGTATATAAGTAGAGAAGTTAACATATTCATCACGAGAGAGGAGTAGGGATTTTAGTAAAAAGACAGTTAGAGAAAAATATTAGTGGATTCTGGGCTCATAAAGACAGGATGATTGCCATGGTCCAGTTTATACAGGCCTGAAACATGGCATGAGTTTGTGACAAGCGCAGTCTACACGAGGAGACAGTGTGGAGTTACCCGCCACGAGCATGGTCACGAGAACATGAAAAGCGATCAGGACGTTTTGTGAGGAGGACAAAACGTCATCTTTAAACAGTCGGACTGGAGCTATGATCAGTCTAGGACCTGGTTCTGAGTAGAATGGCCATATACTGCGCCTCAACTGTTATAGTTAGAGCGTGTACAATTGTAATCTCTGAATATTGTGTTTAAGTGAAATGTGGTGTAAATGATATTGTAATTCGTACAGTATTCGGAGATAAGAGAAGTAAAGAACTGTACGTGTGTTGCGTTATTCAAGACGTGTTGAGTTTGGTCCAAATCACTAGTTGTCGTGAATAGTGCAGTGAAAGAACTTAACCCTAACTCAAGGCAATGAGAGAATTCATCACAATGAGAAGACTACAGCACGGTCAGTCAGAAAGGTGCTGGTCCAGAAATGATGCACAGAAACGTGACACAGTCAGAAAGATAATTGACAGTTGGCATCACGGCGAGAGTTCACCGGTTGCTTGTAGCACTGTGACGGGATCATCGGTGTCAACCCAATTATAGTCTGTTCCCGTGTATCTGCCAGTGACAATCAAAACGCGTATCAGCCATGGGCGTATTATTATTGTGAACAATAAGCCCAACTTGCCTATGAACAAAGAGTATCCCATGCATATGGCACCATGGGGACTTCAAAAACGGAGATTTCTGAACTTCGGGACAAGGAAAAAGCCTGGACATTATAGTTTCTTGGGACAGTAGACAGAAAAATTAAGAACTTAAATAATAAGAACGCTTCTAACAGATTGTATAATTCAACAGACGATATCGGCAGTCAACGAAATGTGACAAAATGACAACCGCTGAAATTGGGTCAACGCTGATCGATCGATAAGAGAAACTCGCACAACTGATATGTAACCAAGTGTTCAAGATGTCAAGCCCACACAGTTTGGTGATGAATGACATTTATAATAGGGTGTTTACATCCAAATTGTAATAAGACAAGACAGCTAGAGTCAACGACGCATAATAAAGAGATTTCTATACGAACTTGGAAATTGATTATACTGACATCGAACATTTTAGACAATTGTTACTGGTATGTATTGTTTCAACACAAGCGATCGTAGAGAGACACGAGGTCAACTACACCGACACAGGAGGTCAACGTGAGTACACATCGACACACGACGGTTAGATATAGGTCAACAGAAGACGTGTGGAAGTAAGAATCGACATGCACAGATCACAGTATGGACACAATCAGGTCATAGCAGACGTGTCTAACTTTAAAGCGGGGAAAAATGTTCGAGATGTGTCAACAAGACAGCAGTGATTAATGAAGGATTAGATTCCAGAATTTCACAAGGACATCTAGAAGAAATGTGTTTATAGAACATTTGTCAGTTAATAATAAAACAGTAACTAGACCACGGACATTTTACACAATTGTTACATCAGAGACATTTTAATTAACAAGAAGAACTGTAATAGGAATATCGAAACACTGTGAGTGTTTAGAACTGTTAAAGACAGTAAAATGAAATTAAAAATGAAACATTTGTGAGAAATACTGTGGGGTTATTAAAGAGTGTGTAGAAAATGAATTGTGTTAGATTAACGCCGAAGATATTAAAATGGTATCAATTATTAAGAAATAATAACAATATCATAATATCATGGACAGTTCTATAGAACAATGTGGTGATACAAACTATAATTTACAAAACGATGGACATTTAGAACTATCTTATATACGGACATTTTGTGTTAGAAAAAAAGGACATTTGAAAGTAACAAATTGTGTGATAAATATACAGACATTGTGTAGTTATTGTTTACAAAACACTGTTTAGGAAAACGGACAGTGTTTATTCAGTGTTAGAGATTAGAACAATATGGAAATTTGATTAGTGAGGATTATAAATATTAGGTGATTATGTTATGAACATCTGGAAATTGTGTGATATCATAGATAGTGAACATTAACAAAATGTTCGATTTTATTTTATATGTTGCATATCCCTTACAGAACATTGCAGTCAACACCAGCATTTTTCAGCTGCTGTTGATGTACTAGGCAAGTTTTACGTTCAGTAGTTTGCCATTGCTTTCTGAACGACCGGCTTCCATACCAACACGTTATAACACAACGCGACACGGTCTGCTGCACAAATCGGTTGCAGCTGAGTTTTGAACGCCTGGTAAGCGGCTCATGAACCGCGTTCATAAGCCTTTGGCCACATCATGTTATATAACTATCACTTCACATTACTACCTAGTATATGATAATGTCTTATGTCTCAAAAATACATGTTCACTATCATCATACCAAAAAACAGCATGTTTTGAATTATTTATCTATATAGAAAATAAACACAGTGGTAGTTTGTTTACTCATAGTTCTATCTTAATATTTTCCAAGTGCACGTAATTATTTACGTGTACAAGTTACTTAACTGATTCTTTGTCGTGTGCCAGTGTACTGTCACAGTAGAACTATTTTGGCGTCCGTGTGACAGTGTACTGTCACAGTATAAAAAGTGCTTTATTTGTCCCATTTCTTATGTTTCCGCAATTTTTAGTTAACTTCGGTAACTTAATATTGAGACAGAAATATTTCGTAGTGTGAAACAGGCCGATGGCAACCATATTTGTACTTAGAAAGCACTTGATTCTTGATTCGAAATTATTGTTGTGATTTGAACTTTGAAATGACAACACCTTTTGGTTCTGGACCTCATATATTTTAATAAAATTACCGTTATAAACAATTTTATTTTATAATTATAGTGATTTCACGGATTTTGTGAAAGATTCTAAAACTAAAACCACGTGCAGTATTCAGCAGTTAGTCAGTTAGATTATTTCTTAGTAATGGAAAACAACACTGAAAGAGAAAGTTCGTCATAATATGTCATAATATGATGGCACGTATCGAATTATGAAAGCGCTAATGGGCCACATTTATGCCCCTAAATGTGTTTTGCCTATCACAAAGTATTTAAGGAGTATTTAAATAATTAAATTTAAAAGAATAATAATTATAAATAAATAGAAAATAGTGTTTAGATTCTTCTTCTCAGTACAATCTGAGTGGTGTGTTACTGACATTTTCCATTTTGTGTGAAAATATGTGCTTCGAAATATTATGTTTTAATTGTGTTTTATTGGTGTTATGGAGCAGTTCTTGAGATATTCTTGAACACAAGTGGTGTATGTAACATTATTCAGTAAATTAAACAGGATCATCATAAGAGGATTATACATACAGCCTTGGTAAATGAAATTTTTAAAATAATTGTTACCTCTTTAATTTTGGTTGTTATCACTAAGCCTCTAATTATTGTCGTAATATTTCTGACCTATCAATTAATTATTAACACTGTCATGTTTCTTGTGCAGTCCTCTTTAATTCGATATATAATGCAATATATCTGCTACCATTTTAATAATTTTAAAAGCATTATTGTGACACACCCCTACTTCCAATTTTCTGCCATGAATTTATGTTTGATCTGGACCACTTTTTTGTTTGGCAGGCAATCAGCTACAGTACTTGGTGGGTGACTCGTTATAATAAGGGGAGAAATATGCCCTGCCTAGTAGTCAATTAATTAATTAACAGATGTAAACCTTGGCATTTAACCTCGCCTTACTCACTCCTTGGGGGGGGGGGGGGGGGAGACCAGGTACTTTTACCTTTTTACGAGCCATTTCCAGCGTGTGCTTTTGTATCCAGAGATGTCTTTATTCAGCCTAAAAGACATTTGCCCCGAGTTTTCTTGCTTAGATTGGGAGCGTCGGGAGTTGAAACAGCATCTACTACAACGACAGTGCGAGGGATAACTCAGTTAGCTAACAAAATGGAGTTAACAAAATCTCCTAGTTAATTAAATTCTGACACTAACGAACGAACGAACGAACGAACGAAAATCTTTATTTTTAAAGGGTTAAGAATTGGGCAAGCAGGCCCGTCTGACATTCTGCCCTTCTTCTCTATTTCCTCTCATACATTCTTTCATTCAACATCTCTTATGAAGCAATTCTGTGACAACAAAAGAACAATAAGCATTAAAACGCATGAAAAATAATCAATAATACATGACTCGGTGAGGCAATGTTCAACATGGGCATCATAAATACCCAAGGTGGGTGTAACGTACGATACATATGGGAATTTATTTATTTATTTATTTATTTTTGTTGGCTAGTTGTCGTTCGAGATAATTTACCATTATTATTGTCTTTGTTGCTGTTTGTTGTTGTTGTTGTTGTTGTTGTTGTTGTTGTTGTTGTTGTTGTTGTTGTTGTTAAAGGGGGCATGTAGTCTGTCCTGAGGTAGTATTCAAACAGGTTGCGACTGTATGTATAATGATTGGTGGTGTCTTTGATTTCTTGTGGAAGATTGTTCCACAAATGAGTGGCAGCGTATGCTAAGCTTGTTTTATATAATATATATGTTATAAGCTTGTGTTACTGACATATGCCTGGGTCATTGACAGTAAGGTGAGTGACCTGGCTACGAGAAAAACAATCAACCCTGATAAATAATGGTGCGGGTGTGAGCAGACCCCAGGGTGGATGGGGAGAGACAGTTTTAGGCTGGGGTGTTATGTTGTTGGGAGCCCAGGGAGGGGCTACACAGCAGGGTTAAAAGACAGTGGAAAACTTTGACTACCCAGTGGAAGCTGAGACCGACTGAGGTTCGGTTCGTGTGAAGTCAAGGGACTTCAGAGGGTTGATGTTTTGGCGGCCGAACGGATCGGTTGTCGAGGACGTGGGAGTTTAGACTGACTGTGGGTCAGTTCTTGTGTTGTGTTGTGCTCCCAGTGTTGAATACAGGCTTGAAACCCAGTGGGGGTTGGATAGTTAATGGAGGCCTGACCCAGAGTGGGTTTATAGTTAGTGGAGACTAGACCCATGTGTGTGGGTGTATTGTGCGAGGTCCAGCTGTGGATAGGAGCTGGATTACCTGTCGAATGGATTTGAGATGAAGCAGGCCGTGAGAAGACAGTGATGTGTATGTGTTAAATTGTGAGGAGGATATTTATATTCTATGGATTATATTGTGTCTGGATATATAAGGATGTTCCGTTTGTCCGTGGTCTTTCTGTATTAAAGGATTATGTGCGCCAACTCAATCTTGTTTACTGACTGACGGATGTATATTACTGAGGTGAGTTGCATTGTGAGACAGTTAGATAGCTCAATTGACACACCAGGAGCATCGTTACCTAGACAACGACCATCTCACGCACTTATCATAAAGAACATCGTGAGAGTTACACTAACGAAAATATGATCAGAGACACAATATATAATTTGAAAACATCCACTTTCATCACACTGCCCAAGACGCCAAGAGCTGTTGATTGTGAGGATTGCAGATCTATTAGCTTAATGAACATATAACTAACAGACTCTTCAAAGAGGAATATTCATTAATTAACTCATTCATTTTAGCCATTCATTCATTCATTCATTCATTCAGTAGTATGTCCTTTGCAGAACCTCGCTCCCATAACAACTTTTTAGAAAATGTATCGGTCATAAGCAAGATGTCCTGCATTCCATACATCCATCTGGAAATCATTTGCCACATCCTGCATCAATCTTCTCTTTGGCCTTCCTCTTCCTCCTTTCCCGGGCATATACCCCTCCATTATTGTTCTCTCCAAACTTTCACGACGTTTCAAGTGACCAAAATATTTCAATCGTCTTTACGAGCCAACCTTCTTCAATATTCAGCTCTAGAAGTATGGATGGATTTGTTCTTTTCTTTATCCAAGATATTCTTAGAACCCTTCTGTAGCACTTATATTCCAAGGGAATTATTCTCTGTTCAGCTTGTTTAGCAAATGTCCAGGTCTCACAGGAGTATGTTGCAATGGGAAAGATGCATGCTCTTAAGAATCTAATTTTTGTATGTCTATTTGTTCCACACCACAATTTATTCAGTTGGTTTAGTTTTTGAAGAACAATATATTTTCGTCTGTTAATTTATCTCATTGTGTCACAATGGTTGGTAGTTAATGACCCAAGATATTCGAAATGTTCCATCACTTCAATGTTTTATCATTAACATATATTTCTTTCTCAATATTAGTTATATCTGTATGCATTATCTTTGTTTTTGTTATGTTAAGATATAAGTTGTGATTTTCACTATGCTTTAGGGTTGAGGTTATTAGTTTTTCTATACCATTCTGTGATGTGGATAGTAATACTGTAACACCCGCATATCGAATCTCTGGTATTTCATTACCACCTATATTTAGGGCATCATATTGCTCCCTGTTTATATCATCTCTGACATTTCTCATTATATTTTTAGCGTACATGTTAAACAAATAGGGGGAAAGCACACAGCCTTGACGGACTCCTTGCTTGATGTCAAACCAATCTGATTTCTCGCCATCTATTCTAACCGCTGCTTGTTGGTCTAGATAAAGCATTTTTATGAGTTGTACTTCATGTGATGGAAAGCCCATTGTCCTCATGATGTCCCAAAGTTTCTTATGTTTTACACAGTCAAATGCATGTGAATAATGTACAAAACATGACAATATGTTGACATTTAATTCTATACACTTCTCTATTATTACACCCATGTTGAATATGTGATCGCTTGTTCTCCTTCCTTGTCTAAATCCAGCTTGAACTACGTTAATCTCTTCTTCTTTTATTTTCTTACGAAGTTTTCCATTATGATTGTTTGTAGAATTTTACTTGTATGACTGATCAGGGCAACAGTTTTATAGTCAGTGCATAATTTAAGGTTAGCCTGTTTTGGTATTGGAATGAAGGCAGTTCTCTTCCAAACTCTTGGCCATATGCCAGATTTCCATATCTTTTTACATAGTGCTTAATAGATGTGTATGTTACTTCTCCTCCCGCTTTAATTAGTTCAGCTGGTATCTCATCACATCTTGGTGATTTACCATTCTTCGGGTTCTTTATTGTCCATGCAATTTCATCTAATGAGGTTTCAGGTTCTGTCTCTGCTGTCATTGGTTCATGTATCTCATTCATATCCTCACAGTAATTCATATCATACATTCCACTGCAGGATTCGATCAATCTTTCTAGAATTTTTCTAGTGAATGTGCGCCAACGCGTTTGTGTAATAATGTTCTTTCATAAGTGTAAGCATATAATTCTCTTTCTTTAAAAACGAAGTCAATATATTAATAACGTTCAGGGTCTATGGAGAAACATTTAAAACTTATAAGATGAGTTTGGAACTACTTTAAATGGTATAGAATAAACTAAGAGGCAACGTTTGCTCGAAAATGACATTCATGAGTATTTATATAATCAATTTTTTTTTGTTCGCATCTTTACGGGACATCGCTGTCAATATCAGCATCTTTCAGCTGATTGTTGATTTCTTGGCAAGATTAACGCTCAATAGTTTATCATTGCTTTCTGAGCGACCGGCTCACATACCCCGTTAGTTACCGACGCGGAGAGCATCGCTACCGATTCTCGCGCACGTCACGTTACTCATGAGGGTAAACGGGATTACGGAGAAAGTCGTATAACTTCTAGACTAGGGAGATTGGCATAATCACATCTACTGTAGAGACATTATGATCACAATAAAGTACTTACCTCAAATACCATCACTGAGAGAATTGACAAACTGATGAAATGTAGTACTTTGCTAGCCTTGTAGATTTTACTATACTCCATTGTGTTCTGGAAAAAATCGGTGTGATTGACACTGTCGTGTTCTGGAACAAACTCAGCTACCAGGAAAAAGTTCTCGATAACGTTGTTAATCTCCAGAACGAAAATATCACGCAGACTAACTGGCTTCTGGCTTTGTGAAATATTCTCAACGGATAGAAGTATCGGCATAAATGGTCGCTGCTCTTTAATTGTAGCTCCATGTAAACTGTTCTCTTTTTGCGTTTTTAAATTATCTCCTGTTATTATGCTTAATCTAATGGAATCATCGTGTATTTGTGCTGTATTTGTAGACGTTATTCTTATCATGTTATTTACCAACGCTGGATCTGATGATTTGCTTGCGACGATATATATTGATCTACTCTGGGTGGGGGAGATACTTGAAAAAATATCAACATTTGATAAACTATATGATTCATTAATTCTATAATACGTAAAGATTGGCGTGCTGCCATACTGCTGAAAGTTTAAAAAATGTTTGTTAGTCGAACTTTGAAATATGTGTACCAATTTATACGAAAATTCTGTTAAGATTGGTCGAAAACTGGTTTCGAGATTGGGCCATAGTTCTGCAGCAGTTGTCGAAGAATGTATGTTTCTCATAATACTATGAAAAGATTGTACGTTTGTAATCAATGCTGAGTTATCTGCAGCCAATCGTGATGTATTTGAATCTAGATTTAAGAACGGTGAACCCATCACATACATGTTAACAGCATAGTTAATCTCATCACAACTACGAAAAACAATATCGCTCGGGAAATGTGCTGAGACTGCTGACTGATTTATAGCAGATTGAGTCTTAATCATGTGTAACAGTGGTGTGTTTTCTGCATCTATTGTTTCTGTCATTGTGCAGTTTTTTGATTCACTTGTAATTTCTTTCGAATTAGAGTATACTTCCGTTGCTTGTACAGGTGACTGCAAGGAAATGAATCGTGTTGAATAAGAAGATTGAATAGACTGAGAATCTGCCTTTATCCCAACGCCGAAAATTGGCAGTAAAGATGCAGTTAATAATAATGAAAATGGTGATGATTTTGATGGTGACGATACATTAATCAATGGTTTAAGAATATTTGACAAAGCCAAAGCTTTTGTAAAACTTTGAAATTCATGTGGTGAAAGCTTCTCGTTTAATTGTGTCATCAAATGAATGCCTCGATCTCCAAATACATTAGTTTTCTGTGGTAACTGCTCATTTTCTATAGGTCCTTTAATCTGGAATCTGTGTGGCTGCAAAACAGGCTGAAACGATGCTATATAGGAATTAAACGGGTTATTTATCTCTGCGTTCGTGGGCAATATATTGCATGGACAATTACAAACACAATGATTTTCAGAAAGTAAAAGATCTTTGGGGCTTCTCAACAATATTGATTTTTCCAACACGTTGATAACATCTGTCATGGTTCTCATATTGTCTGCCACGAACACTTCAGGATATTTCTCACGTAAGTTAGAGACAAATCTGTTGATTTCAGTTTCTTCATTCTCATATCGAGCTGAAACAAGAAGACAGATAATTATGAGAAGACATATAATTGTTCTTAAGAAAACATAAACACTCTATCGGCAAGCAAATATGTCTTTTGATATTTTAAATTCAAACTCAACGTCTTCTTTTGTAGACATTAATTGTATTGTAAAGGTCTGTTTGTTGTTTATGTGCTAGAGTTGTGGCCATTGCTCAAACCGCAACGTACACATTGTCAGTTGTGACAGTTTAAAGCTTAATAGTTCCAATTCTCGTGTTTCGTTGATTTACGCTGTTGTAGAATCAATCAATCAATCATGTGCCATGCCGGAAAGCGTGGGCGGTCATGACTCGCCATTTCACTCGATCACCAGTGTCGTGGATCAGCTCAGTGTTCCTGTCTCGTCCATGCCATGTGGCCAAGCCATCCAGGTATTTTCCTCTCGGTCTTCCTCTTGGTCCTGTTCCCCTCGATCTTGCCAGTTGTCACTAAGTTCTCCAATCCATTTCTTCTCATAACATGTCCAAAACATTTTGACTGTCTACGTCTAATTTCTCTAATCAGTTTACGATGTTCATTTGTCTCCTGTAGTACTTGGTCATTGGTTTTTCTGTCTGTCCATGGTATTCTTTGCATTTTCCTCAGAAACCACATTTCTGCAGCCATCAGATGCTTTTCAGCTTGACTGCTCATTGTCCAAGTTTCACATCCATACAAAAGAACAGGCTCTATGTATCCCCTCAACACTCTTTTTCTCGTTTCAATTGACATCTTCTTATTGGTCAGAATGTTTTTCATCTTGCTAAAGGCTACTTTCGCCATGGCGATTCTTGTTCTAATCTCTTCAAGGCATCTCCCATCAGATGTTATAACTGTTCCAAGATAATTGTAGAAAGAAAGGTTTTAAAACGCCAATTTTCACGCCTTGGGGCGTGTTGTATATATGGTGATATTCATTGTGCATGTATTGTATTTGTAGTCAATATCACATTGGCGCCTTTACTTTCCAGAACATTTTACCGGAAGTTCAGTGAATTTTGATGAAAACAACACGCATCGTGGAGACTTCAACACACCACTGCCGAGCCGCCAGCCAAGCGTGCGATACCTCTGCATTGCTATGCAGAACAGGCACAATGCTATAGAAAAGGGGCTATAGACGGACAATGGCAAGTGCTAAGGGGATCAATACAACAGACATCAATGGGAATGATACTAGAAATAAAAATGACTTAAGAGGACATTCTAAAACGGATGGACAGTAGAATGAAACGTCCAGAAAATCAAGATGGATATAAAATACTACATAAAGAAATAGTACCAAAATATAAGGCAGCAAAAGAAGTCTGGCTAAATATTAACTGTACGAATATTCAGGAGATACGGTAAGGCATACGCTCTACGAGGGAATTTCAGTAAGTAACAGCGAATGTATTATATAGTGCATGGATGAATATGGACAACGTAAAATCACATTTCAGGACACAAACTGGCTCTTAAGCAATTCTCCATGTAGAGGGAGGTCGTGAGAATTGAGCAGTTTGCGCATGAGCAATAGCGATTTTAAAATAGCTGCCCTACTCTGGACATGCACTGTGGAAGAACAACGAGGCGTTACTCGTTTGTGTGTGTGTGTGGGGGGGGGGGGGGGGTGGATGGGTGATCAGAGGGTGTAAAACCATGTGATCTCTACAGAAGAATAATAGTTCTGTATAGATTCGGATGATTGGGTCTGAATAGTAGAGAGATTTCAAAATGAAAAACAAAACGACACAGAATTAAAGACGAAAGAATCCGCTTGCAAAGTCATGATGACCATCTTTTCTGATATCAAAAGCACTATAGAGATATATTTCCAGGAAAGAGACGAGACTGTGACTATTCTTGAAACAGTGACATGTTAGTAAACAAACTTAAACTCGTGATACGATCGAAACACCGAGGACTTCTCTCAAAAGGAGTATTTTGCTTCACAACAACGCTCTCCGTCATACAACTGCATATATACAGTTGATACACTACGTGCTCTGAAATATGAGGTCTTGAAACATCCAGCATATCGTCCAGACTTGGCACCATCGGATTTTCACTTGTTTGGATCCTTGAAAGAACAATTGCAGGGTCAGAAGTTTGCAGATGGGAACGAGGTAATGGAAGCGGTGCAACATTGATTGGACATGGATTGAACTGGATATAAAAGTACTAACAAAATTTTTGAATGCCATCTATAACAATAGATATAAATATGATGCTCTTTCGAAATCTATTTTCATAGTTTTAACAAAGAAATATGGTTTGTGGAGAAGATTGCACAATTAGTTTAAAGAGCTACGTTACTAAAATTCTGATGAGAATGATAATAAGAACAACAAGTAAAAATAAATAAAACCATAAACTGGGGATGCGCAGTGTGGATTTGTGGGCATCACAAACATCGCCATGTACATATTGAGAACATTAAGAGAAAGAATTATTGACATGATCATCATCAACTTTACCCACTACGTGCAAACACTAGACAAGATGCAAAAAGCCATCAAGAATAAACGACCCGCATGCTTTCTCGCGGTGTGATTATGTTGCACGATAATGCTCGTCCGCATGTCGCAAAGATTGTGCAGGAAGCATTAGCAAGGAAGAAGTGGGAAATTCTGCAACATCCAGCCTATAGTCCAGGTTTGTCACCATGTGATTTCCATTTGTTCGGACCTCTAAAAATAGCTCTCAAGGGGCAACGATTTCACACATATGCAGACGTAATGAACGAGGTAAACACTTGGTTCAGTAAGCAACCACAATCCTTTTTTTTGCGGACGGCATTCGCCGCCTACCTAAGCAATGGGATGCTTGCCTGAATGCCTACGGCGACTTCTTCTGACCAACCCATGGTGCACAATTCATTCCAAATGAATGCTTTGTTTAATTCTACCACACCAGTTAATGTTTCTTTCATGCTTTTGTAATAAAGCCATTGGAACGGGTTTCAAATGAACGTCCCTAATAGATATGGCACTGGATGGCGGTGGCGATAATGATAAGTATCGCTACTACTAACTCTTTTTCCTATAGTTTATGCCATCTATACGGGTAATTCTTGGCCCCCTGGAGATGAGCCTGTTGTAAATACTCACTGGGAAGAGACAACTCGTATAGTGAATGGGGAAGTAAATAATGACGACTGCATTCCACATTCTTTTGAAAGGGTGCATTCTGACAATACCTACCTGAAATGTAGAAGGAGAAGTCTGAGAATTGGTACGTGGAACGTACGCACCCTACATCAAACAGGGAAGTTTGATAACCTTACTGAAGAAGCAAAAAACATGAATTTAGATATATTAGACGTATCTGAAAAAACAAGATGGACTGGTACAAGTTATATAAGGAGAGAAGATTACATATTCATTAACTCGAGAGGAGATCATCACGAGAGAAGAGTGGACATTTTAGTAAAACGAAATGTAGAGAAAAATATTAGTGGATTCTGGGCTCATAAAGATAGGATGACACTTCTAAAATTAAGGCAAGACCGTTCAAAATAGTTAATTCTTCAGACATATGCTCCAACAACTGATTATAGTGATGAAAAGCTAGAAGAAGATTATGAAGACCTACAACAAACACTGAAAGTTGTAAAATCATCAGAATCCTAATTGTCATGGGAGACATGAACGCAAAGGTTGGAATAAATAAATGTAAGCAGATAATACTAATAGGGCAATATGGTATAGGAAACAGAAACGACAAAGGAGACCGGCTGATACAGTTCTGTGAAGAAAACCATACTGGATCTTAATTTGCTTATGAATTTCTATTGGTTTCACCCCTGCACCGATTAAAAAACGGATAACAGAACGCCGCACCTCTTTTGTGCATGTCAAAAGTGGGGCGATAATTTTTAAACTATCCTTATGACGTCACCGTGTTCGTCTGCACCGTGATGTCACGTGCTTAAAACGCTTGACATCCTTAATAACAATATTTACAGGTTACAAAACAATGGTATGGTTAATATAATTTCTATCACACTTTTAATGTTTTAATTTGAAGCCCCCTTGTATAACACGTCAACAAGCCGACAGTTGAACGGGACCTGAACGTTGTGTTTTTCTTCAAAGCATGCCTGTCGTGTGTGTAAAGAATGAATGTCGTATTAGTTACTTGTTCTTCTTTACCACTTTAGTGTCGTCCCTGGAGTGAGGGGAATCCACACCCACATTTGTTTTAATTCAATATCTCTATTCTGGAGATATCCAGCAGACTCCGTCCACACACTCCCTCAATCTGAAGACACCTTCCTCTCACTCTTACTCACCCCTGGATCATGCCCCCTCTCATTCTTCCCCAACATAACATACTAGACAACTCTAGCCTCAACAAATAAAAACAAGAAATTTATTAAAGCAAAGAGTATATGTAGGAGAAGTGTGTGTGTGTATAAGGTGTAGAATGTGTGACGTGTACTCTAAAGTGTCTATGAACTCAGATCAGTGTTCAAGAGTATAGTCATTTGCATCCCTGTGCTGAAGACACACCAGCACCATGTATCCCATACAAGTAGCCTCACCCAGGTGATGCTCCTCCGGTCACGTGAAGACTTCCTCCGTTGTCTCTGGAACCACCAGGATGCTTGGACACCCCTGACAAACACTGTCTAATGAGAGTCTGATTCACACTATGAACATCCTCGGGTATTTAACGGATTGTTAATCAGGAAATTCTAATCCTATTGTCACTATTATTGGAGAAATCTTAATGGATCTAGAGTCACTGGTTCTAAAGATTCCTCATATTAACACCACAATCCAACTGTTCTGGGTATCTGTATAAATTATGCAATGTTCTGACTGTTCATTGATACATCTATCACTTGGCTAAACCTCAATCTTGTCAACATGTCCTGCTCAGCAGAAGCCAGGTTCCCGCAAACCAACTTGGGTATAAGCCCTATGTAGCGGCCTCTCAGCAACCTCTGTCTTCAGATTCTGAGCGATCATCTTCTAAATTTGTGTTAGTCCCACCGCTGAAAATCACAGCACACATACGTGGACCTGGAAATTGAACCTGTAGAATAGAGAATACTATGGTGAGGGCAACTCCGTCCTGGCCAGAATTAGGTAAGTGTAGGCCAATAACAGCACTCAGATCTATAACAGAGATCCGATCTCTGTCATACGGCCAAATAACTCAATCATATGATCTGAGACATGGCAACACCAGGAAAGAATAAAGGAACGGGTAGAAACCCAGCAGATGCCCTACTGGAAGATCCTACCATTACCCATACCTCTTCTCCCTCTCAACCATCCTTAATCTCTCTAATTATTATTCCACTACATTGTCCTCAACTTCCCGAGTAAAATGATATATAACACAAGCTAATTGAAGCCACACAATAGAATACTAGTGCCGACGCCCCTATGATACTTTCTAGCACCGCACTTATAGAACATTCTATCACTAATCATAATACATTATATCACTGCACAGTACTGCACTCTATTCCTAATCATACTCTTAAGTTAGATATAATTAATTGCCTACCATATGCCTATTCCAGTTGCTCATCGAAACTAGGCGATCACAGACTAGATCTATGTCCGCCGATAATTATCAACAAGTTGACACCCCTAGTTTCTCTCATGTAACACAACTCAGAATAATCCCCAATCCTAACACTTCAGAATGTTTTCCTCGACTCCCTCCACCTGTTTACGGCACTGGGTTTTATATGGGTGCTTGAGTGAGTCACCAGAAAGTCCAGACACCAATTAGTCCAGAATCTGGCTTTGTCCTCCTGTTTCCAGACTAACCAGAGTCAATTAGCTGTCAAGTTTCCTTTTCATCTATGTAGTTCTTTGTCTCATCCAACAAATATCCTGGCTGTCTGTAAGCCAGAGACCTTTCCCCCATTACAGAATCCTTCCGACCTCTAGCAGGCATTCTGTCTATCACTTGCAACGGCCAACTCCCGCTTCGTAGACAGATGTCGCCAGTACACGTCTCTCAAACAACCACCTGTCAACAAACTGTCGACCGTGTGTAGACAACTCGACGTGACTCACTTAGATCTCATACACAAATATCGACCAGGTGCAGACAGTTATAACAACGTATTTTCCCCAGTTAGTTCTACATCAAAGGGTCAATTGTTTTTTTTTTTCCAACTAATGTCGGCCTGGTTGTCATCGATCGACTGACAAGTTTATTTAACTCGTGACAATGCCAACAGCCTGTTTTAATGTAAATAACGTATATATTTATATGTATGTTTGTATTATTCTTGACAAAGATATTAACTATCGAAACGTTGTACAGTTGTGTTGTGATTTATTTATAATTGTCTTTGTATTATATTATTATATTACTTTCATCTACCTCCCCCTAAACTTATGATTTTGTTTACCTCGACTGAAACTCAAATCAGCGGTGTACATATGATTGTATTTATTCTTACTCCGTGGGAAGTAAAATATTATTCGTTCCTTTATATTAACATGTATGCAAAGCTATTGTTGAATACTCACATTTTATTCCTTGAAGGTCTATCATTAGTTCAGCTAACACGCATGCGCACTCAACAACCACGAGAGCGCAAATAATGATGAGGAATGTGCGACAGTTAATGCACTTCAAAGTCCTCTGACGACAGCTAGGCAGGAGAGAAAGTCAAATAAATTATGAAACTAAAAGTATAGAAATGTATGGTAAAAGCATGTGATATATGTATAGGAGAGATACTTTATTCAGAAGAGAGAGAGAGAGAGAGAGACAGAGAGAGAGAGAGAGAGAGAGAGAGAGAGAGAGAGAGAGAGAGAGAGAGAGAGAGAGAGAGAGAGGAGATGAGGGGGTTTCAAATAAAAATCTTGTTTTTGTTATATTGTGTGTATATATTATAAAATGTACAAAACAAATGTAACATTTTTCGATGTAGTCACCACTGAGTTTAATGCACATCTATCAGCGCTAATAAAGTGTTTGGATACCTGTAGAAAAAAGATGTTCTTGGTCACACGTGTAACCACTCATGCACCACTTGCTGTACCTTTTCATCGGACCGAAAAGTCTGTCGCAGAAGTCACGCCGTTTTGCCGCTTCCTAATACACATGTTGGACTGACAGGCATGCATCACCATACTAGACGTTCATTTTCCGATACATTTATATATATATTTCACCCCTTCACTGACTAACAAAAGGAAATTGCATAATAAAAGGGGGGCTGCCATCTGTAAACTGTCCTTTTGACGTCATAGTTTTCGCCTGCACCGTGATGTCAAGTGCTGAACACTCTTGACATCGTTAACAACAGTATTGACAGATGATATCAAAGAACGTGTAGGCACAAGAAGAACACCGTGGGATGAATTCATGGGGCCATTCAGCGACACAGAGACTGAATGTGACAGCAATGGTGAACACCTACTCAACGTTTGCTCCGAACATGGACTAATAATAGCAAATAGCTGTTTTTCCAACATCGTCGTAACCACATCAAAACATGGTGTAAATGGAACAACATAGATCAAGCTTCTCAAATTGACTTTATTCTACTTAGGAAATCAGGCAGAAGACTACTTATGGATTCAAGAGCACTCCCAAATACAGACATTGATACCGATCACAAACCAGTCATAATTTAAAAAAAAAAAAAACTTCAACATGCAGGAAAATAAGGGGGAAAAGGTAACAACAGATATCAATTATAGGAGGCTTCAGGAAAATATGGTTAAAGATGAATTCAAACAAGAAATCGCAAATCTACATAAGAACATCCCTGATTATTACTCAAGTGTAGATAAGGAATGGTCAATGTTCAAGGCTGCCATGGTCGACACACTGGAAAATAAATGTGGAACCAAGAAAGTAGGGCAAGACAAAAGATTAAGATCAGCTTGGTGGAACAACGAAGTTAAAGATAGCGAATTCAGAAAGAAGATAGTTCAAAAAATGGATCACAAAAAAATCAGAACAAGACTATATTACTTACAGAATAGCACGACGAAATACCAAACAAACAACTAGAGCATCTACAGATGATTCTTGGAGAATAAACGGTGAACAGATGGCGACACTTAGCAAAGACTATCCAAGAGAATAATATGAGAAACAGCGATGCATGCTACAACCCAACCACCATCATAAACAGCATTTTTGCTACTGTGATCTCTTGGCAAATTTCCGCTCAGTAGTTTTCCATTGCTTTCTGAACGATTGGCACCCATACCATTTCGTAAAAATCCAACGCAAGACGGTCTGCTGCCAAACCGTCAACAGCTATGCTTCTAACGCGGGTATGCGGGATTATGAACTGCATCCGTAACCTTTTCGCCACGGAGCCGGCATATATATATATATATATATATATATATATATATATATATATATATATATATATATATATATATATATATATATATATATATATATATATATATATATACTAGACGACCCGGCCCGGTTTCGCCCAGCTCCTGGCGGGGAGCGTCTCATTTAATTCATATTCGGCCCCTGCTCCCGTTCCCGTTCCCAAATAAGAAGCCCGTCCCGGCTTCGCCCAGTCACTGGCAGGGAGCGTCTAATTTAATTCATATTCGGCTCCTGCTCCCATTCCCGTTCCCAAAAATGACGACCCGGCCCAACTTCGCCCAGACCCTGGTGGGGAGCGTCTCATTTAATTCATATAAGTAGTCATATAAGCTCCAGTTCCCGTTTCCTGAAATATGGCGAACAGATTGGAAGAAAACAATCTTCATCCCAATAACTAAATAGGGCAATCTGAAACTACTGAACGTAAACTTATCAAGATATCACGAAAACGCAATAAATGCTGGGATGACTGTATAGATGTCGAAGAGAAATAAAAAGATGAGTTAGAAAATTTTCATGTATTTAAAATAGATGCATTATTTTTATGAAAACTTTGAAAATTCCTTAAAGATTGTATCATTATATATTATAACGCAGCAGAAGAAAAAGAAAGAGGAGGAGGAGGGGGAGGAGGAGGATGGGGAGGAGGAGGATGAGGAAGGGAGAGGGAGGAGGAGGGGGAGGGGAGGAGGAGGGGAAGGAGGAGGGCGAGGAGGAGGAGGGGGAGGAGGAGGATTATAACGCATATGCCTGTAGATAACTGTAGCGAAAAGATCCACCTATTTGAGAAATATGCAACAATTTAACATATATAGCAATGCTATTAAAAGTTATGTCCCCTCGCTATATATAAATTATAATGTAAATTAAAATATTATATAATATTAAGTAAATAACTGTTTATACACTAACAAACTATGAATGTTGGCAGCACCGGAATGAGAAGAAGACGTGTAGAAAATGTCATCTCAATCGGATGGACCGTTCGCGAATGCATAAATAACATACAGGCAGACAGACATACATTGTATTTATATATATACTAGCTGACCCGGCCCGGCTTCGCCCAGGCCCTGGCAGGGATCTATCTATCTATCAGTCTGTCTGTCTGTCTGCTTGTTTGTCTGTCTGTCTGTCTGTCTGGCTGACCCGGCCCGGCTTCACCCAGTCCCTGGTGGGGAGCATCTCATTTAATTCATATAAGTAGTCATATAAGCTCCCGTTCCCGACTATCTGTCTGTCTGTCTGTCTGTCTGTCTATCTGTCTATCTGTCTGTCTGTCTGACCCGGCCCGGCTTCACCCAGTCCCTGGTGGGGAGCATCTCATTTAATTCATATAAGTAGTCATATAAGCTCCCGTTCCCGACTATCTGTCTGTCTGTCTGTCTGACCCGGCCCGGCTTCACCCAGTCCCTGGTGGGGAGCATCTCATTTAATTCATATACGTAGTCATATAAGCTCCCGTTCCCGACTATCTGTCTGTCTGTCTGTCTGTGCCGGCCCGGCTTCACCGAGTCCCTGGTGGCGAGCATCTCATTTAATTCATATAAGTAGTCATATGAGCTCCCGTTCCCGACTATCTGTCTGTCTGTCTGTCTATCTATCTGACCCGGCGTGGCTTCGCCCAGCACCTGGCGGGGAGCGTCTCATTAAATTCACACAGTAACTTAAAAGAATGTCCTTCCACACACCATCCATTATTTTTAATGAAAACTGTTTTTAATCACCTACATGACTGTAGATAACTTCTTTAAGCATAAAAAGATGAGTTACAATGTTATGCATTATGCATTATTTTTATGAAAACTTTGAAAATACCTTAAAGATTATATCATTATTTATTATAACTCACATGCCTGTAAATAACTATAGACAAAGAGTTTAACAATAGTGCAAGTAAGTCCAACAATATGACTATAAAGTATATAGAAATGTTATTAAAAGTTATGCCCCTTGAAATAACTTTTCTAGAGTGAAATCCGCTTGCTATATAGAAATTATATAATGAAAAATGAAATATTAAATGTTATTAAGTAAGTAGCCGATATTACACTAAGAAACTATTACAGTCGGTTGCACAGGAATGAAAGGAAGACGTGTAAAAAATTTCATCTCAATCGGATGTACCGTTATCGAACGCATCCAATACATATCCAACCACCCACATACATACACTCTGTTTTATATATATATATATATATATATATATATATATATATATATATATATATATATATATATATATACTAGCTGACCCGGCCCGGCTTCGCCCAGGCCCTGGAGGGCATCTATCTATCAGTCTGTCTGTCTGCTTGTATGTCTGTCTGTCTGTCTGTCTGGCTGACCCGGCCCGGCTTCACCCAGTCCCTGGTGGGGAGCATCTCATTTAATTCATATAAGTAGTCTTATAAGCTCCCGTTCCCGACTATCTGTCTGTCTGTCTATCTGTCTGTCTGTCTGTCTGACCCGGCCCGGCTTCACCCAGTCCCTGGTGGGGAGCATCTCATTTAATTCATATAAGTAGTCATATAAGCTCCCGTTCCCGACTATCTGTCTGTCTGCTTGTTTGTTTGTCTGTCTGTCTGTCTGACCCGGCCCGGCTTCACCCAGTCCCTGGTGGGGAGCATCTCATTTAATTCATATAAGTAGTCAGATAAGCTCCCGTTCCCGACTATCTGTCTGTCTCTCTGTCTGTCTGTCTGAGCCGGCCCGGCTTCACCCAGTCCCCGGTGGGGAGCATCTCATTTAATTCATATAAGTAGTCATATAAGCTCCCGTTCCCGACTATCTGTCTGTCTGCTTGTTTGTTTGTCTGTCTGTTTGTCTGACCCGGCCCGGCTTCACCCAGTCCCTGGTGGGGAGCATCTCATTTAATTCATATACGTAGTCATATAAGCTCCCGTTCCCGACTATCTGTCTGTCTGTCTGTCTGTCTGACCCGGCCCGGCTTCACCCAGTCCCTGGTGGGGAGCATCTCATTTAATTCATATACGTAGTCATATAAGCTCCCGTTCCCGACTATCTGTCTGTCTGTCTGTCTATCTATCTGACCCGGCGTGGCTTCGCCCAGCTCCTGGCGGGCATCGTCTCATTAAATTCACACAGTAACTTAAAAGAATGTCCTTCCACATACCATCCATTATTTTTAATGAAAACTGTTTTTAATCACCTACATGACTGTAGATAACTTCTTTAAGCATAAAAAGATGAGTTACAATGTTATGCATTATGCATTATTTTTATGAAAACTTTGAAAATACCTTAAAGATTATATCATTATTTATTATAACTCACATGCCTGTAAATAACTATAGACAACGAGTTTAACAATAGTGCAAGTAAGTCCAACAATATGACTATAAAGTATATAGAAATGTTATTAAAAGTTATGCCTCTTGAAATAACTTTTCTAGAGTGAAGTCCCCATGCTATATAGAAATTATATAATGAATAATGAAATATTAAATGTTATTAAGTAAGTAGCCGATTTTACACTAAGAAACTATTACAGTCGGTTGCACAGGAATGAAAGGAAGACGTGTAAAAAATTTCATCTCAATCGGATGTACAGTTATCGAACGCATCCAATACATAGCCAACCACACACATACAGTCTGTTTTATATATATATATATATATATATATATATATATATATATATATATATATATATATATATATATATATATATATATATATATGCAGGAATGCTATGCAGGAATTTGGAATACCAAGGAAGTTAATCAACATGACCAGACTATGCATGGAAGATACTTATAATATAGACAAGTAACATATAAAGGCTGGAAATAAGACCCTGTCCAAATAACATCTGGCTTGAAACAGGGTGATGCACTATCGCCGCTCCTTTTCAATCTGGCTCTAGAGAAAGCTATGAGGAAGGTAAAGGAGGAATATGCTATTAGAGGAACATCCAGACTGCTTGGCTACGCAGATGATATAGATATTATAGGGGAAAATAAAAAAAAGACATTGAAAATATTGACTCACTTAAATGCTCAACAAATGGAGCTGGTTATCAACCAAGATAAGACAGAATATATGGTAATTTCAAGAGAAAGAACGGCTAAACACTCTGGCCACATACAAATAGATAGTATGACCATTAAAAGTACGGAAACATACAAATACCTGGGTACAATCTTCAACTGCTCCAACATCATATGGGAAGAAATACAAACTAGAATCAATTCTGGAAATAAGATATACTATGCACTAGAACACCTGCTGAAATCAAATGCGCTATCTCGTAACACCAAGATCAAAATTTACAAAACACTGATCAGACCAGTTGTGCTGTATGGCTTTCAGATGGTTAGTAACAATAAAACAATCAACTTGAGAAAATTGGCTCATCATCCAAGGTAAACAAACCATTCTAACAGAACTCTGGAAGCCTTTGCCAACATGGATAAATCAGTCAACGCCGCGAGACAATGGCAGTTATGGCGACATTTATTGTCCGTGTTCAAGCTTGTGCTCACCAATGAATAACAATAATAATAATAATATTAATAATTCTTATAATACCGTGCCTGTTCAGCCAGTGGAGAGTGGAAAAGAAGAAGCAACAAAGACATTTATGATCTGTTAAGTCCCCGCTAATCACTGGTATCATGAAGGCTAATAGACTGCAATGGCTGGGGCATATAGAAAGAATGGAAGATAATAGGGAAACAAAACTCGCTTACACTCAAAAAATAAATGAACGTAGACCCCTAGGTAGACCAAGAAGACGGTGGAGAGTACATACAGACCTACAAGCACTTGGAATCAACGACTGGCAAGAGAAGGTCCAACAGAGAGCCGAATGGAGATGTAAATCCAATTAATTCGTTCTAGACATTCCAAAATATATGCCACAATCACATTTTATAGAGAATAAATATAGTTTTTAATACCATTTAGTGGCCGCAGATGTGTCCGAACTTGCACCTTCGCCGTGCCTAGTAACACTGCATATACCAGTGCGCCACTTGAATTTTTCAAACCTTCCTCTGCTAGCCTTAAAATCACTAAGTACACAAGCACTCGTCCCAGGCATTTTCTGAAAGAAATCGACATTTAACAGTCTCGCCTTTTCACATATGATTGCCTCCCGAACAGATTCGCCATCTAACTGGCTTTGATTTATCCAAATTAATAATAACTGTTCGACATCTTCAGTTGTTTGCGATCTCTGTTCCATTAGCACATTCATGCCTTTCGCAACATTAGCCTCCATTATTGCTTCCTTTTTCGCCACATTGGAACTTATCGTGGATGGCGACTTCCGGTACATGCTGCCGATTTCAGCTCTCGTATTTTATTATTAGTGTGTGATGCTGTCATATATTTTTGAAGGGAGTGGGAGATCACTGTAGTGCATGCCCCATCTCTAACAAAAGATGTAGAGCCCCATCCTCTTCTATCTTCAATAACCCCAGAATATGAACCTTGAGTTATCTGCAGGCCTCGTTCTATTAAGTATTGTCTAGGAGATATAGATTATGGCCCTGGTAAGAATGGTAATTTACTAACTGGGAATCTGCCCCTTCTCCAATGATTCTGATAGCTCTGGAGCCCCCTTATTGTTCATCAAATCTGAGGAAAGTCTGGAGAAGTTTCTCAGCCTGATTTAGATGAAGAAAACATGGATGTTGAGCAGTTGATAGATTTAGAGTCTTTTTATTTCCCCATTCAGTAAGTCATTATGAGTTAATTTATCTTTAAACAATCAAACACAAACAATCACATTAGATTTTGACAACATGATGTACAAAGAAGTTGTTGGTACAGATAGGTTTGAACTTGACAAATTAACAGAAGGTCAATTCATGTTAATCATTTATTGACTGGCCTGAGCCTTCTGGTCAGTACATACATCTCTATTGTGATTTACACAAAGTAATAGAACAGTTGCACATTGGACCATTGTCCCAGACAATCAATAACAAGCATCAATATATGAGATGTCAACAAGTGTGAAAACATAGTAAACATTGTGATGTTGTACATATTAAGTATGATAGTGTTGTCTCAACCATAAACATATCAGTGTTCCTGTAATTGGGTGTGGGTTCTACCTATGAGAAAAGTAACCTGGTGACTGGAGGATTAGGTAAGCCAGGGTCCATTGACTGATGGATCCACTTCAGGTCTGCCCGTATAGCTCCTCTGAAGGCCTCCCCATGCTCTGCTCATAGCGAAGTCATCCTCCCTCTCACTTGTGGTTCATCTCTTTCTCTCGGCTTCCCTCCCTCAGGTCTGATTTAGGTGGTTAATTTGCTGATGTGTTGGGTGGTTGTTGGTATGTAGCCACCAAGATCACTGATGAATATTCGCATAAATATATACATTCCTACCAATACAATAATAAGAAGTAGGTCGGAAGAAATCTAAATTCCTGAAGTAGGAACTAGTTCCCCTCCCCTCCTTTTCTCTCTGAGCTAGTGTTGGGTTAAGTTGGGGTGGTCAGAGTTTATCACACGGTGTACGCCTTGTATCAACTTGTTCCTGCTGTATGTAAGTTCTCATTTGACCGGGGTCAGTGAACGTGTACAGTAAGACATTTACAAGAGTGAGAATATGTCAAGATGCATGTAAATAAATGACATACATTTAGAACATTTCTTCCACTAAATGGTGTTTACAATGTGTATAAATAATTCTCTGTGTTTTCCCAATTAACTACTTCTTCTTCTTGTGTCTAATAACTCTCTTCCATTACCTGTTGTTGTTGTGATGTTGAGTGTTGGGTTGTGTGGTGATGAGTGGTGTGGAGTGGTGTTGTGTTTTAAGTTATGTTGAGTAATGAGTTAAGTTCACTGCGCGTGATGGTGTTCCGCGAAGCACAACTTTCTCATGTGTTGCAGTTCATGTGTGCCCTTATCTAATTAAATTTGACATAAATATAAATATTTATTTCGCCAAACCCTATTAATTCTATAGATAAAGGAGAAAGGAAAGATTGATTTCACTTTCAGCTTTCTAGATTGTAAATAGGCATAGATAAGTCTGTTTTAGAACAAGGCACTTGTTCTAGTACACGAACTGTCTTTTCAGCTGTAGATAGTGATGCATCTTTAACAATGTTTCTGGTGAAATGCACAAGATTGCTTTAGAATCATCACTTCTCACAGTTGTTTAGAATAGAATATAGTAGTAGAATGCACTTCTTAAAGTTAATAATTATCTCTAAGAATATCAGAGATTGTAGTTTCATCGAAGAGAATATTTCGCCCGGGAATGGCTTTGCGTCGTTAGAATCTACAGTCGAGCATTTTTACATTTCAGAGGTTTTAATTAATAATCATACATTTCAATTGACATCACAAACATGGGTTTACATTACTTGATACTTGATACATCGGGTTCTTAGTCTAATCAAGGGCTAACAAACGTACCTCGGATCCAGACTTTTGCCTTGCCCATTGAATTTTGGTCACACAATCTTCTCACATCCGTCCATGGAGCGAGTTCAGACAAAAGTGCGGGCTTATTAACATTTCTGATGAAATAGTAATATATGTTAATTATACACTGGCGCGAAGGCGGGTCACGTGGTTTTCCTATCCAATGGTTTTCTGAGCTTGGTCTGATGAAATCTTTCCAAGAATCCACGTCATTTGTCACTTGTTCAGTTCCAGTTTTGATGTTAAGTTTTAAGTCCCAATCTCCAATTGCGTTTGTGAAGTCAATTTCTTTTAATGTTGTTTCCTCTTTTTGCGGCATGTGTTGATAAAATGAATAATGTTGGCTGCGTTATGCCACAGATGCTCACAGAAAGAAAAAAAAACAACAACAACATCGCTAAACTGAGCAGAAGAACGCGTGGGTCCCTTTGTTTTCGCAAGATTAGCAGCGAGGTCATGTGGGCAAGCGGATGACATCGAGGTAACCGACAAAAACGGAGACAGATTTACTGTACCCTTGCCTTTTACAAACCCACATTGTTCTTCTCCTATTTCGGGTTGTATTTTATTCCTAAATATTTGCGTGGTAATTCTTAACACAATCTTCGTGATGTTGCTCATTATACTAATTGTTCGATGTTGATCACACTCCAAGGCTTCTGATTTTTTTTAGGGATTGCAATAAATATAGAATTAAATAATTCAGGAGCTATATCTCCAGTGTCATATATTGTGTTCAGCACTCTGGTGACTTTATCTATTCCATTTTATTCTAAGGCATTGATCATTTATGTTCTGATGTTGTCTGAACCGGGGTCTTGCCAGTTTTCATAATGTTAAGAGCATTCTGATTTTCCATCTTCAAAATTAAGGGTCCTTCATTATTATTTCGGATATCATGATGACTACTCTTGTATTATAATAAAGGTTTTTCACATACTCTGACCATGTAAGTAAAATATATCTTTTTCTATAATGAGTTTTCCATTTTGTTTGTTTTCAGGCAGCCTGTACGTGTTCTTTTATTAGTAAGCTCCTGAATTCGTTTGTGCAATTAATTATGTATTTTGACTGTTGTGTTGTTATTCAGTTTCTAAGTAATATTTCTCAAGTCAGGCTTCTTTTTTTTTTTTTTTGGTTTTTGTTTTGTTTTGCCTATTTACATAATGCTCTGACTTTTCTGTGAATATCAACTACTAAACTGACTAAAGTAGTCAAACTAAACTAACCAAGTATAGTAAACAACTTATAACGAAATTAATTTCACTTCTCGATTTCATACGCGGAATAAATTGTTCACACGGTGTAAGAATACATACGCAATACTACAAAACCATTGAAAAAGATGTGATAACCCTAACAGCGAAAATACCAATATCAGCACCAGTTATATTACTGTACTACCCAACTTATCGGTTTCTAAGACATTAGAAATAAACTATATTTAAACATTAAAAAAAAAAAAAATATTGAAGACCATCCATCCATCCATCATGTGCCATGCCGGTAAGCGTGGGCGGTCATGTTCTGCCATCTCACTCGATCACCAGAGTCGTGGATCAGTTCCGTGTTTTTGTCTCGACCATGCCACAAGGCCAAGCCATCCAGATACTTGTTTCTAGGTCTTCCCCTTGGTCTGTTCCCCTCGATCTTACCAGTTGTCACCAAGTTCTCCAAATCATTTCTTCTCATAACATGCCCAAAAAATTGTGACTGTCTACGTCTAATGTCTCTGATCAGTTTACGATCTTCATTTGTTTCTTGAAGGACTTGTTCATTGGTCTTTCTGGCTGTCCATGGTATTCTTTGCATTTTCCTCAGAAACCACATTTCTACAGCCATCAGATGTTTCTCAGCCTGGCTGCTCATTGTCCAAGCTTCACATCCATATAAAAGTACAGGTTCTATGTAGCATCTCAACACTCTTTTTCTCGTTTCAATTGACATCTTTTTATTGGTCAGTATGTTTTTCATCTTGCTAAAGGCTACTTTTGCCATGGCGATTCTTGTTCTAATCTCTTCAAGGCATCTCCCATCAGATGTTATTACTGTTCCGAGGTAATTGTACCTATTCACTTGTTGAAGAATATTCCCATTTACTTGTATATTACATTGTGGTATTTCGTCCTTCCTAGTGACGACCATAATCTGTGTCTTTTTACAATTTAATTCTAACCCTTGTTGTTCACTGTGTGTAACAACCGCATCTACTAAATTTTGCAGGTCCTGTTCATTATCTGCAATCAAGACTGTATCATCTGCATATCTAATGTTATTGATGCATCGTCCCCCAATGTTGATTCCTTCCATATTTTCAATATTTCTGAAAATATTTTCACTGTACAGGGAAAACAGATCTGGAGACATTACACATCCCTGTCTCACACCTCTCTTAATAGGCTGATATTGGCTTACTTCATTATCAACTCTTATGGCAGCTTGTTGTTTCCAATATATGTTTTTTACAAGTCTAAGGTCTTTCCCATCAATTTGTAGATCTTCAAGCATCCTTATCATGTTGACATGTCTCACTTTATCAAAAGCCTTTGTGTAGTCAATGAAGCAAAGGTGTAGATCTTTGTTTACTTCTATAGAACGTTCGATTACGGTTCTCAGTATATACACAGCATTTACTGTACCCTTGCCTACTACAAACCCACATTGTTCTTCTCCTATTTCAGGTTGTATTTTCCTCCTAACTCTTTGCATGATAATTCTTAGCAAAATCTTCGTGATGTGACTCATTATACTAATTGTTCGATGTTGATCACATTCCAAGGCTCCTGATTTCTTTGGGATTGCAATAAATACAGAATTACATAACTCATGAGGTATGTTTCCAGTATCATATATTGTATTAAGCAGACTGGTAACTTTATCTATTCCATATTCTTCTAAAGCATTAATCATTTCTGTTGTGACGCTGTCTGGACCGGGGGTTTTGCCAGATTTCATATGATTAAGAGCATTCTGAACCTCCATCTTCAAAATTGCTGGCCCTTCATTGTTATTTTGAACAATATATTGTTCGTCTCTGCTATCGTCATAAAGGTTTTTCACGTAATCTGACCATACATGTAAAATCTGATTGAAGACCACCTTATTCTAAAACTTCCTACTCAATCTAATCGATACCATCAACTAGAGCTAATCAATACCACCAACTAGAGCCAATCAGTACCAACAACTAAACATAATCAATACCACAAACAGGGAAACACTGATTGTTTGGATATCAGTCTCCGTTCTCAACCGTGTTACATTTTGACTAAGTACAGTCAATCAGCATAGCTTCCAACGGCTATTGTTTGATGCAGGATTCGCACAGATATCCCCTCTAGCCCAGCTCAGGTTCAGGTTCAGCTCTTGAGACGAATGGCCCCGTTCAACCATCGACTAAATCGATTTCGTTGTAGTTGGAGCCCTTATAGCGTATCTAGTACTTCATCTTTCGTAAATACAGATGCGTATATCTGCTTCCTTGATAATATTTGAAAGGTTGTATTTGTGTTCATTTCATCCTTGTGGTTTTACATGTCTGGACATAGTCGCACACTTGTAGAGGCCCGGCGTAATTCTGTACCCGCTCCGTCATATGGTGTTGTTTCCATCAGGGATTATTACCAGTTGTCACCCTTCCTCCAGCTATGTCTTGATCTTGGTGGTCTGTTTTCGTATCTTCTGGGTTTTCTTTGGTACCTTGTGTCATGGACGGTTTGGTATCTTGTTCTTTCTGGAGATTAACCTCTTCCCCTGGCACCCGTCCATTCTTGGTCGCTGTCTTTTTGGAAATCTACCACTTCTATTTCCTCGTCTGGTTCTTTCTTTTCTGTCGTGGACGTTGTTTCTTCTACTTCTAGTGTTTCGGTCTTTGACTTGAGTAGTTATATTTGTTCTCTTTCTTCTTGGATCTGTTTATGAGTTTCTTCTCTTTCTCTCTCTCTCTCTCTCTCTCTCTCTCTCTCTCTCTCTCTCTCTCTCTCTCTCTCTCTCTCTCTCTCTCTCTCTCTCTCTCTTTTCTCTCTCTCTCTCTTCTAGTATTTTTGATAGAGTTTCTTCTGTCTCTGACTTTATTGCAGCCATTCGAGCGACATCCTGCTCAACCTTCTGCTGAAATTGCTTCAGTTCGTCCAGGATGCACTGAACGGCTGTTATCTGTGTCTCTTGTGTCTTGTCTCTTCTCTCCTCCATGCTGTTGAACTTTGATCTCAGGTCCTTAAATTGGCCTTCCGATTGCGCTCTGTCGTTTTTGTGAGCTGTGTGGTCGTCTCGTACTGCTTCATAGCCTCTTTATAGGGCAGATTAGTTTTGATGGCAATTTTCATTGCTTCTTTGCTGTCTTGGTGGCAGCGGCAACCGAGGTACCTGTTGCCGTGGTTGCCGAGGCGGTTGGCGCACTTTCTTTTAAGATTAGGCCTCCTGAAGTCCGTGTCAGTCTTTGCTTGCTGTCACTGACTGTATGGGTGGGGTCCGGAGCAATACCTGCAGACTTCCACTTAACTTTTACAAGTGGCACAGGTGTGCCAGAACTTCTGGCACTTAGAGCATTGGAGCACTCTGGGTATGTAGTGTTTGGTACTTGATCTTTCTTGTCCAATCTTTAGAGATCACTCGGTCCTCCGATGTGATGATGACAACTGTGGGGGTGAAGTTTCTCTTGCCGATGATCCTCTCAGCACTAATAATCTTGAGTGTCGAGTTTTCTCTCGACAGCCTCTCACTGATCTGGTCATTTGAGAGATGGATCTTGATCCGTTTGATGACCCATCTTTTCATCGTGCGGTTTCGGGTGGCTTCTACTATGATGCCGTGAAGAAGCTTGATGTCGGCTTTCTCTTGTTGTGACATCTTCTGCATTAACGTGGTGGTCTTGGAGTTCTTATTGATGGAGACCACTACCCCATCAGGTGTCTTGTGCAGCTGGGTGACGCTGTGTCGTACCAGCTTGTTCTCCAACAGACTCAGTATCTTGTCTGTTGGTAGCGCCGACAGTTTGGCCTCCCCAACGCTGAGTTGCTTCAGCAGGATTTTGCCGGCGAAGTCCTCTGTTGTTGTTTCCTCTGATGTGGAGGTCTTTGGTGAGCTGCTTGGCTGCTTCTCGTTTGTGTTGTGGACTTCTCCTCTGTTGCTGGCTTCAGTTGTATCTGTAATCTCTGGCGTCGGTTCAGCGACGGGAGCGGCTTCAGCTGGTGTAGGAGTAGGACTGCTGTGTGTCGAGATGTGCTCTGCTGTCGCAGCGGCTTCCTCGCCACTGCCTTCTTCTTCCCGGCTGCATACATTGCGTGTCATTTCGCTGTGTTTTTAGTGCTGGCCATCCTCTACACTCTCAGACTGCGATCTGTTCTCGATAGAGCAAGCGATTCGAGTGATGATGTTATGAATGACAGCCGCTAGCCAAGTAGTCCCTCTCTTTTAGCCTCTGGGAGCCCGTTCTGGTGTACGCTTTGAGAATTTCGTCGTTCTTTCCTTTCACCTTTTGCCAGCTTAGTTGCTAAAAATAGTGTTTCGTTTGGCTGTTTCATCTAATGGAATTACTACCTCTTGATTGTCTCTTTTACTTAGAGCGTTTATAGCCCGTTCACATAATGAACAATGAATAATTCAATTTTAAGAATTAAAAGACTTTTATTTTAATGAATTAAATATTTGTAGTTTAACATCTAAACGATTGCCGGTTGCGGATACGAGGTGATTGAGAATGATTGTAGCTAATATTTATTTTAAACGAGGCAAAACCTTCTTGTTTAAAATTCAGTATATGTACGACTACGGATATCCTTCAGACAGACCGTAAAAACGTTAGTTGCATATCCTTTACAGGACGTCGCAGTCAGTCCAAGCTTTGTTTTGCTGTTTTTAATTTCTTGGAAGTTTACATTCAGTAATTTGCCATTGCTTTGTGAAAGACAGTAAGAACGTGCATAAGACAGAGAGAGAAAGAGTTAGGAAGAGAGGAATTGGGGTGAATTTCAATGAGATTGCAAACATTTTAGAGACACGGCGCAAATGAGTGCTCCGCAGATGAAACAATACGTTTCTGCAGCCTGGCTGGCCGAGTTCTTCAATACTTCCCATTGGTCGCTGACAGCTGGAAAGAGAATTCCCATTTAGTAGATACGATTATTGTACACAGGGTAACAATTAAATCGTAAGAAGACAGATATTATGGTCGTCTCTAAGAAGACAGAAATACCACAATGTAATATAAGGATAAATGAGACTATTCTTAAACAAATGAATCAGTACTACAATCCCGAAACAGTCACCTGATGGAAGATGCCTTGAAGTGATTAGAACAAGAATCTCTATGGCAAAGGTAGCCTTTTGCAAAATTGACAACATACTGACTAATAAAGAGATGTCAATTGCAATGAGAAAAAAAATGTTGAAGTGCTACATAGAACCTGTACTACTGTATGGATGTGAAACGTGGACGATGAGCATACAAGCTGAAAAACATATTATGGCAGTGGAAATGTGGTTTCTGCGGAAAATGCAAAGAATACAATGTACAGACAGAAAAACCAATGAGCAAGCCCTACAAGAGGCAAATGAAAACCGCAAACATATTAGAGAAATTAGATGTAGACATTCACATTTATTTTTATTTTATTGGGGGGGGGGGGAACGTCGTGAGAAGAAATAAACTAGAGAACGTGGTGATGACTGGTAAGATTGAAGGGAAAAAGAACAACGGGAAGGCAGAGAAGTAAATATTTCGATGGCTTGACTACATGGTATGGTCGGGACCAGAAAACAGAGCTGATCGTTTATGATGGCGAAATATGACCGCCCACTCTTATCGGCATATCATGTAATGAATGAATATGGCAAAGCTGTATCTATAATCCTCCGAGGGTTTAGACAAAATTAATTACTCACCTTTCAAATAATCTCCCAGACATTATCCGTGTGGATGCGCAAATAGCTTAACAGAAGTCGATAGAGTAGTAGATGCTCCATCCACCTTATGTGTACCTTTTTTCTGTAATATCAAGGATACAATACTTTGTGTGTGTGTGAATAGCATCGAAGAACAGATAAATGGCTGTTGAAAATTAGGTCGGAGCAAGTATGGGAATGTCCCGAGTACTAGGATGTCGGTTCTTGACATAATTCAACTAAAGTTAGGTATGTTTTGTAAAATAAAATGTTATAATTACACATGGAAGATTACCACCTGGAACACTTTTCATTGTTTAATACAGCGAAAGGGAAGCCCCCGTAGCGCAGTGATTAGACGTTTGTCAACCGACCCGGATATCATGAGTTCGAATTGCACCATGGTTCTGTCCAAAACTTCATGAGCTCTCTGGTCGACCTAGCCTAGTGTAGGTACCAGCAGTGGCGGACTAGCCTAATGTGAGTACCAGCAGTGGCGGACTAGTCTAATGTGGGTACCAGCAGTGGCGGACTAGTCTAATGTGGGTACCAGCAGTGGCGGACTAGCCTAATGTGGGTACCAGCAGTGGCGGACTAGTCTGGGTGTCAGCTTGTCCCATGGCAGGTAGACCCCACGGGCTTTACATTAATTGGACCTCATTAAAAATTAGACAAGATTTTGAAATTGTTAATGATCTTCTAGTCCTTTCAGCGAGTATTTTTAGACCTAGTCCGTCACTTCTATTTTTTTTTTTTTTAGCCCTTTATCCCCAATTGGGGATTTTTTTTTCTCGTGGACTTCTAGTAACAGAATGTCCCCTCGTCTCTAGGTAGTGAGATCGGACGTCCGTGTGTATTGTTGTGCACGTAAACAATTCCTTGGCAATTGAAAATCGTAAAAGAGTAGCATAACGGCGCTGCCCGGGCAAAAATTTCGAGTTAAAAATCTACCCAAATTATTTCAGGATCCTCGCCGGTGCTACGGAGGTCGTGCACTGAGGTGAGATTCTCCGGACTCAGGCTTGAGTTAGGAGTAGAACGGAGCACTTATGGGTTACACCTGTGTGCCGTGATGTTGATCCATCGACTAAACTAAACTAAACTAAACTAAACCATGGTAAGACTGCGAGAAGAGCAAATTAAAAGGAGTGCCTATCGTAAGTGGTAATATTTTCTGTGTTTTTTTTTCAGTATGTTGGGCAGAGTCACACTTGTATTTAGACGTATCGAAACAACAGACAAGGGAATACATGCCATGATTGGCACAGCTAGAGGTACCCCCAACAGACAATCAACGACTAGGATCTGAACCAGCTGCGTATAGAACAATGCTAGGTTTTGCCAGCGTGGTTGATGTTACGGCTGGGTGCATTCAATAAAAGTCTGTGGATAATATGAAACGGTTTCCAGCGTCTGGTGGTTCGAGTTGAGTGATAGTGTAGATAAAGTGTGTAAACTGATACGAGCCAGGACAATTACAGACATTCCATAAATGAAACATGGCAACACCTCCATTATTGTTATCACCAAATTTTCATGATGTTTCAAGTGACCAAAATGTTTCGATGTTCTTAGATTTATAGTCTTTAGTAGCCAACTTTCTTCAATATTTAAATCTTTTCGTATGGATGCATTTGTTCTTTTCTGTATCCAAGATATTCTTACAACCCGTCTATAACATTTATATTGAAATGAATGTATACGCTGTTAAGCTTGTTTAGTGAGTGTCCAGCTCTCATAGGTGTATGTTGCAATGGTAAAGATACATGCTCTTAAAAATCTAATTTTCATAGGTATGTCTCTCCCACCCACGCCACAATTTATTCGGTTGTTTTAGTTTTAGAAGAGTAATAGATATTTGTCTTTTAATTTCTTTCTAGAAATCTTTTTCTATAAATCTTTTTAGAAGTGAAATAGAAATCAAAAGAGAATAGGAATGGCCAAAAATGCTTTCAACAGCATGAAATCATATTATTAATAATAATATCAACAGAGATTAACAACGCATTAAAAATTAGATTTGTCTAATGTTACGTATATTCAACACTAGTGTATGGCGGGAAGCCTGGACATTGAACAAGCAACTAGAAAGTCGAATATGTGCCCTGGAGATGTGGATATACAGAAGAATATGTCGTATTTCATGGAAACAGAATCAATCAAATACAGAGATTCTAGAAAAAAATGGGAATCAAAAGAGAGTTGGTTAAAGAAATAAAAAAAGAGGGAAGTGAAATATTTCGGCAACGTTAAAAAATATAACACTCTTATCAAAACCATACTGGATGGCAAGGTTGAGGGCAAGCGAGCAAGAGGCAGACAACGATGCACGTGGGAAGATAACATCAAGAGATGAGCGAACATAAGTCTGACAGAATATACAGTCAAGGCGAGAGACAGACAGTGGTGGAGATCCTTTGCAGCCAACCTTCATTGTGGAGACGGCTCCTGATTGATTGATTGCTTTTTTTTTTTCATTGTGGGTAAATAATAACCCAGGATATTCGAAATTTACCACTACCTCCAATTTTCCTCGTTAACATATATTTATATCTCCATATTAGATTTATCGGTATGCATTATCTTTGTTTTTGCAATGTTAAGATATAAGTTGTAGCCGGCTCCCTGGCCGAGGTGTTAGCAGCTTTCTCCGTTAACCCCGAATACTCTCGTGGTTGACGTGAGCGCACGAGAATTAGAAGTGGTTCGAGTCGCGCCAGCGACTTATGAGAGTATGGAGAAAAAGTTCAGAAAGTCGTGGCGTGCTGATGAGCGTAATCTAGCCTAGGAATCAACATACAGCTGAAAGATGTTGGTGTTGACCGCAACATCCTGAAACAGGATGGAAACGCGGGAAAAAAAAGATATAAGTTGTGATTTTCACTGTTCCTTTTGGTTGAGGTTATTAGTTTTTCTGTACCATTCTGTAATGTGGATAGTAATACTGTATCACCCGCATATCGAATCTCTGGTATTTCATTACCACCTATATTTAGGGCATCATATTGCTCCCTGTTTATATCATCTCTGACATTTCTCATTATATTTTCGGCGTACAGGTTAAACAAATAGGGGGACAGCACACAGCCTTGACGGACTCCTTGCTTGATGTCAAACCAATCTGATGTCTCGCCATCTATTATAACCGCTGATTGTTGGTCTAGATATAGCAATTTTATGAGTTGTACTACATGTAATGGAAAGCAAATTTTCATTGTTTTATAACTGTTCTTATTTCGAATATTTCTGTTCGTTTTCGCGCATTTAGAATTCTGCACCGTATGCCTCTGTACATTGCCATAATTAAGTTAATAATGTTATGTTGCATTTCATAATTCCTCCTCAGTTTCCAAAGAGCTTCTCTGTCAATGCTATCAAAGACTTTTTCATTGTCCACAAAATCAATGTATTGAGTTAAATCCGATACTTTGCACTACTATTATACGAAGTGTTATTGTCTGGTCAGTGCAGGATCTATTTGGTCAAAAGTCACCTTATGGATCTTGTAGTCTCCCCAAACTAATCCCGCTTAGTATATTCCCTGAAAATGAGAGTAACATTATGCATCTATAATCTTCATACTCCTGTAGGTCCCCCTTCTTTAGCAACTTCCCCAGATTCTGCTAAATAAATTTTGTAGTAATTTATTTGAGGTGTTTATTTTAGTTTAAACGACATCTGTTGGGGTGTAATCTGGACCAGCAGCTTCCCCTTCCTTCAGTAGTGGGATAGCTTTACTAATCTTTTCTTTATATGGTTTCTTGCAGTTGATATCCAGTTTCACTTCTGCAGGCTGGATATCTGGAGAGTCTTTTGGGGCGGGTATTAAGAAGGTTTTGTCTGTCCGTCCGTCCGTCCGTCCGTCCGTCTGTCTGTCTGTCGCATTTTTTTTTCTCTTTCGTTTTTGTTTCCTCGGTCTATCAGTCTGGTTGATTATATGTTTCTGTTATCTTCCATGTAAATCCGTAATGTTCTCCGAAGTTTCCATTCGATGCTCCTTTTCCTCCCTCTCTTGCTAAATCATCTGTGTATTTTCTTTTATAAGCTTATATCCGTTTTTTAACTTCTTTATTTGTTTATGTGTAAATTTCTTGGGCTATGGCTTTCGCAACTCTGGTTTTCATATTATTTAAATCTGATTTTAAAGCGTGTCTGGCGTTATTATGAATTATGTTTTTCTTTTGCCAAGTACGTCTTAACATGGTTCGACGTAAATGCTGCCAGTACTCTTCCTCACTCACTTGAGTATGGTTCCTTTACAAATTCAACCAGCAGAAAGATGGCCATGGAATATTGCAGAAACCTTAGACACTATGGTGTATGAGACTGGAAATATGACTAGAGATCGATAAACCTTTCGAAGTTTTCAGTTGTGGCAGCTGGACTTCTGAACCAACAATAATATATCCTAGCCTACCACAGGGATCACCATTATCTCCGGTGCTGTTCAACTTCTAACTGTGCGAATCACCAGCGAGCAGATCATTGGACCGGGGAGGACACTGTCATATGCCGACGATGTTTTAATGTATCGTCAGGGTAAGGATAGCGATCAGGTTGCGGTGGAACTAAAAACCGAACTCAATCGCATAAGTACTTGGGTGTTGAAGCTGGGGCAATGGTCAATCCAACAAAGGCAACAGTGATATGGTTCTCTCTGAATAACCACATTGTTAACACTCCAACACCAACGGTAAATATGTGTTCAGAGACTGTGGAAATAACGCAGGCAATGAATTAACTGGGGATACGTTTTGATCAAAGCCTTGCTTATAATGAAAACATAGACCAGGTGATAACAAAGGCAATCGGGGCTTGGCTGCGATGCGGGTGATGGCGGCAGCAAAATGTGAGCAGCGTCTTCTCTACGAGGGGCTGGTCATGTCTGTTTTTTGTGTATGCGATAGCGATCCTGACTCTCAGCCGTAAGCAGATAGAAAGGATGAAAAGGGATACAGAATGAAGCTATGCGCATTATTCTTGGATGTACAAGAGATACAGCATGCGGGGCTATGCGTTACCTTCTTGATTTTCCAACCATTGAAGACAGAATACAAATTTGCAGAGCGCGTGCCTACCTCAGAGTTAACGCAAACACACAACATCCACTGCATAGTGAAATTAGGAAGGTGAAGGGCAGCAGGTTAAAAAGAGGAAAGTCGTGGATGGGTCAAGCCGAAGACATTCTTCAATTGGTATGTGCACTTGAGGACCTAGAACCTGGCGAGGAGTGGGTGTCACGGAACTCAGTCGGTCCGCCTCGGGATTTTTTCAGCGAGGGAAATGTCCGTTGAGACATCGGGCATTCGGGTGGAAATTTGCTGGTCAAAGGGAACGAAACAGTAAATTGACACAACCCGACCAAAGCCGTTGCTCGCCCTTGAAGAAGATTCCAGAACTTGGGTGGTGGAACCGGTTGGTAGACACTACGGACTGCGCATGTCTGACGCAGCCGCAGTCCATCGCCCAGGACAAAGAGTTCAGTTGGGAACGAAGGTTGCTGGAAGGCAGTCGACATTTTGTCCAGTGCTAAGTGATGGAGAGCGGACGCCAAGTGTCTTGACGGGTTGTAAAGAGCCCTGACAATCATGTCCCGTTGCAGTGACAACAGCTCCCCTTTTAACAGTAGTGCTGTTTTGTTGAAGGTACGTGTATAACCTGTTTTGTTTGAGTAGGTGTCGGAGATTGAATTGTGAAATTGCGATGACGCGTGTACTGACAGTCGCGAGGGAGTAGGTCAGGTGTAAACATTTGTAGGCTTGTGTTACGCATGTAATTTCAGCCTGATGCAACCACGTGTTTACCAGCGCTGTACGGTAAAAATATTTCGTAGGTTAGCAGCGTCCGGCTTATTTACAGCCAGTGTAGATCGGGCAAATTGGAGTCAGTGAAACTAGACCTGTAATTTGAGTTCACACATGACCGACTTCATAATCTCGAGCGTCAGCATGTCCGGCGTGGCCGAACCGTTACCCGAAGTGCTAGCGGAAGTAGATTAAAGAGTCGCTTCGGATATATCGAGTAATATATCGATGAACTCGGGCGAGTTAGACAAATCGATTGCACCGATCGGCCGAAACCGTAGATGTCGTTTTAAGGTCGCACCGGGAGTCGAACTGCGTGTCACATGGTGGGGCGACCACTGGCTTTCTTCTTGGCTTTCGTCACATCTGTCTTTTAATTAATATCCCCCGATGAAATACCAGCTTAATATATAGTGGATTCCTGAGAGGTTGACAATGGGTAAAGGGACCATTGCGACAGAATTGTTCATATAGAACATGACACCGTTCTAAATGCCCCGACCTGGGACCAGGGAGGGGGGAACGGGATGTGAATTTCTGCTACAGGAGGATCACCCTGTATATTTAATTTGATCTAGTAGATTGTACCTACGGCATGGTACGACACCAGCTTTGGCGGATAACCGGAAGGGGGTTTAGGAAGTACTGCCATCGGCCCTCCTTCAGGGCCCATCTGTCTATACGTACAACTAATTCACTAACCATATATGTTATATAGCAGTGTTTCAGCATCGCACCATCTCTCAGACACCCACCTTGGCCCAGCCCTACGTTCGTCTGGGAAAGAGGATGCAGGTGGACAGCTGCCGATTTGGTTATAGGTCCAGTCTGTCCTCGACCTTTAGAGCAGCCAATGAAGGAGTACGGCCCTTATGGGAAGGGTCCACCCGTCTAAGTAAGCGGGATCTAAGTGTATCTGCTGTTGGTAAGTCTGATTCATGTTGCTCTCACTGGGTGTTGTCCTCCCCAGGTTCTGCCTTGATGAGAGCAGAGCGACGATCTGGTGACGAGTCCAGTGATCCGGCCTATGGCGAGTGCCGGCGTTAGCAGCTTATAAGCCCACCACCACAGCGGGATGTACTTACCACCGAGAGGTACGTCTCAGTATGGGGTCCAGCTAACTCCTCGCCCACTCCACGTCTGATATACCAGGTTGTTCGCCATGACATCACCATATTGCCTTGTTCGTTATTTCACCTGGGCAAGTGTCTTGATGTTGTGATTGTCCCAGTTGTGACCTTGACTGACTGCCTCATGTCATCTAGCTATGATGTCTTCACTACCAAGTGCCTGGTACCATGTGGTGCCTGATATTGTGGAAGAACGGTTTTCTACCTTGACCGGTATCTACAATGCCACGTTTCAGCGAGGGATGTATCTGTGCTGTGATATCTTCGCTTTGACTCAGATGATCGACGCTGGTCGCATAGACAGTTGTGACTGCTACTTCCATTGAGTGGAAGATCCACATCTCGCTAGACCAGCAGTGCCATTTACACTTCCAGACTTTTCCAGAGAAATGTCCTAGCTCCACCGCCACACGAGAGACAGTATTATGCCCTATCCGAGTGTGGTCCAGACTTCAGTGACGTCATCCAACGGAGGTCCCAAGTACCAGTGAGTCGACTCGCCAGCTATCCTGTCCAAGGGGAGAAGCCTATACCTCGCGAGAGGCCTGATATACTTGGTGAGCGTGTCCGACTTACCACATAATGTGATACTTGAGGAAGTGACGATGATGACACTTTCTCCTGAAGGCTACTCGAACTTTGCCATGTCTTGACTTACATAGATACCGCGAGGCCTATCTCGGAATCATCATCATCATTCTCATTCATCTTGTATAATACATCATATTGTTAACATAGTTAGATACCAGAGTTGTGTCATGAATTCAGGACGAGGTTTGAAAGGGGTAACGTCCCTTGGTTGTTAGTGAGGGAGATAAAGATCCAAGGGTTAAAGGGGTTTTGTGGACTTAGGTCACCTATGTCCCAGGGCTAAAGACATCCCGTTGTTACAGTGTGATAGCAGGTTCCCCTCACCCCAGGTAGTGTTATGACAGTGGGTACAAGTGCCAACAAATTTCCGTACGTCCTTTTCTGTTAGCATCCAACTGGACAGAAAATGCAGACAAGAAAATCCGGCTGACGTGGAGGCGGAAGTACAAGCGTTGATTTTAGAGAATTCGTTAGACGGTGATGCTGTCATCTACACAGATGGTTCGGTTGTCCGACATGTGAGAAGCTCATGGGCCTTTATGGCTCAGGCTGGAGGGAGAATTGTGAAGGAGGACTCTGGTGCTTTTGTTGAGACCACAAGTAGCCTGAGTATGGACGTCATGGCAGTAAGTAATGCAATAACATTGCTCGAGACACAGACATTCACTAGGGCATGTTTCCTTAGTGACCCAATGAGCATGCTCAAGATGATAGATATGGGGTGGATCCGATGAGATTTGTTGCTGTCTCTGGAGCTGTCTCGGCTAGCAAAGATTAGTTTCATCTTCGTGCCGGGGCATGCGGGAGTACAAGGAAATGAGCGGGCTGACAAGCTCGCAGGTAAGGCTACTGTGGAGGGCGGACGCGCCATGGACCAGGCTGACAATCTGAATGCTCTACGACAGGAGTGGCCAACACGAGGCCCGCGGGCCGTGTTATGCAGCCCGCCCGGAGTCATGTTGCGGCCGGTGGATCTAGGTCCATTGAACATAAATGTTAACTTTATTGTACAAACCACCAAAAGAACATTACATCATGAGTCGTTTGTATCGCATGTTTTTAAATTATAGCTAAGAGAAATTTGAAATGTCTCGCATGTTTGGAAACATTCATTGGTTTCGAGCTATTTGAAATATCCCGCATATTCGGGAAAATTCATAGATTTTGGCTATTTCAAATATACCACGTCTTCAGGAAGCTCGCAACGCTATCTGACTCATACGTATAATTACTTTCAGTTCGGCTTGACAAAGTTCCGTGTTATTCTGTAGTTCCGTTTTACTATCGCTGCTGCGTCTTGAGAGATTTTGCGATCGACATTAAAATACATATTTATCATATTTATAATAAGAGTTCAAACCGCTTTAACCAAGTATCTTATCTACCATATCGAATCTATATGTAAGTAAACCACGAAATGTTTTATTTATTTAATTTTAATTAATTAATTATTATTAAGTAGTATTATCCGTGGTGTTTTTTTTTTTTTTTTGTTTTTTTTTTCAGTTAAAAACGAAGGCCTACAATGGCTTCAACTAGTAAAGACATTGGACCAAAGAAGATAAGAATCACATAAGAATTAAGAAGTTTTCAAGACTATAAACTATATTTTCGTGGAAATTAAAACAAAGCGCATATGCTTGATACGGAAAGAATCTGTTTCTGTTTTGAAAGAGTATAACATCAAACGGCACTACGAGACTACAAAGGATAATTTCGACAAGACCAAGAAAATGACTTGTTTCAAAAAACATTCTGCACAACAAAAGATATTTACTTGAGCGGGTTCAGAGTAAACATCCTATGTAAAACCTAGTTACGCAGTAGATGTGATATATTAAATTTTCACCAGCGTAACATGCGGTAAATAATTCCTAGCTACGGAAAAAGGTTGACACCGCCCCGTTCTCCACGGCAATAATCCGACTTTTTCATCGACCCATTGTGACGTCACCACCGGAACAGCGAAATAAAAATAAAAAGCCCATGCGGGATAGAAACTGTCTGTTTTTGTTAACCAACCCACACACACACGACGCAGGAGAGATTCGATGAGGAAGGGAGTAATAGTCTCTTCAAAATCAACTTACCAAAGATTAGTATAAGTTATATAGATAAGACAAACATCAGCCCACGACATCGCATTGGAAAAATCTGAAACCTGTCGCTGAAGTGTTGGAAGTCATCCTGTTTGGATGAGGTGAATATAATTTATTTTAAATCTTAGATTAAGTGTGAGACCTTTTCCTAGAAGAAGAGTTGGTAAGTTGACTTTGGTGAACACGTGTGGTGAGTTTTTAGAAGTTAATTTAACTGTTATAGTTATAGATAAACTATTCATTAAGAAATACCCATAGTGAATTTTATTTTCTCCCAAAGTAAACAACGGATTTAATGTATAAGCATTAATCCAAGTGGTACATTTAATTCTTAAGCAACTCAATCTACAATGATTGGAATGGTGAGTTCTTAAAGAATTTATTCTAGTACAAACTAAATAATATTATACTCAGTTATCATAGTCATAAGATAAACTGTACATTAGGAGAAAACTACAGTGTTTATTTTCTCCCAGCTAAGCAACTTAGTTAATGTATAAACATTAGACACATGTTGTAAATTTTATTTCTTAAGCAACTCAATCTACAATGAACTAGAGTAACTTAAGACTTAAGGAAACTATTGTAAATGTGTAAACACTGGTAAGTCAAACTAGTGTAATGTGTAATTACAAAATATCATTCAGTAGATTTAATTGTGACATGAGCACATGGACAAACAAATAGTTTTTTTATAATTCATGAACCCATGAGAACCAGATTCTACAGGTATCATAATTTTGTGTGTTGAGTTAAGGCACCCATGCAGTGAGTCAAATATATTTTCAATGTTGTAAACATATGGAATTAATGTTTGTGCCACACCATAATAATACTTAGTCAACCGGCATGTTAGAATGGTTAAGATTCATAATGCCTGAAGGTGAATTGGATATATCACCTAAATTGTATTATTTTATGAGATCATGTATTAACTCCTGGATTTCATGTTGCTAAATCCTGGGTGAATTGCCTAAGTGTGTCTAATGATCACAATGATCACTATGGCATTGCTGATAGCATGTCTGTGAGGATTCATGTGTGATTTCATCATTGTTAAACAGATGTGAATGTATCATTTCATAAACCCCATCAGCATGCATGCTAAATATCCATGAAATAGTATAAGTTAGGTTGAAGGATGAGATTTAATTGTAATATCATTGATATTGAACCTGAGAATTTATCAGGGATAAAGCACCTACATATGCATGATTGTCATCCATACAGATATGATTGTCTGATGAATGGGTGAGATCTCATTGTGATGTCAATGGTGTTAACATTTAAGGTTATCATTGGGAAATCACATAAGTACCCACTTTACATGACAATATGAAGGATGTGTGATGAATGATTCCTATATGATCACCCATACCAATATGAATGTGTCTATGGACTGAGTGAAAGTATCATCCATACATATGAATGATGTCTGAGAGAGTGAAGTGACCTCACATGCACAGATGGATATGTTGACTGATGCATGAGGAAATTGAGTGAGTGAGTGAAGTTACATGCCGAGAGAGAGGGAGTAT